>OY744548.1:42427625-42440125 GCA_963556195.1 Sepiola atlantica
TATATATAAAATCTATATATAATATATATATATATATAGAATATATTAATAAGAAAAGAGACAAAATACCTTCAAAGCATATTTAAGATGCGATATTAATTTTAAAGAAAAATCGTAACAAATTTTCTCTTTTTTTTTCTGATAAACTTTCATTTTAGTTTATAATAATTACAAATATTTGGCCAAGTATAATTGGCCTCATCAGTGTGTCTGGAAATCTTGATCTTATTGGATTACTCCGTCCTTGTTAGTGTAATGTGGACGTGTTGTGTCGGTTGTTTTTTCTTCCACTTTTAAATATGAGGACGCGTATGCGCGCAGGATAGGTATCAAATCTAGAGTTCATATTTTTTAAATTATTTTTAAGCATCTATTAGGAGTTAAGAATAAGAAAAGAGGCAAAATACCTTCAAAGCATATTTAAGATGCGATATTAATTTAAAAGAAAAATCGTAACAGATTTTCTTTTTTTTTTCTGATAAACTTTCATTTTAGTTTACAATAATTACAAATATTTCGCCAAGTATATATATATATATGTGTGTGTGTGTGTGTAAGGTATTTCAAAAGAGACATTATTATGTTATTTAACTTTATATTTTCTATATTTCACAATTATCAATGACAGCTCCAATAATTACACAACAAATGAAGAGACACACAGTTTTTGTAACTATAAATGCTGGATATAGCAATTTAGAAATAGAACCATTTTTAAAAGTTACTTAATCTTTCGTCTACAAAGTTTGCCAAGAGTTAATAGCATATGAAGGAAAGGGATCACCATTATCAAAACCTAAGACTAAGAGCCATTTTGAACACTGATAATATTAAACACCTGAATTTGTCAAATACAGCACACCGATAGTGGTAATCGTAGAAGATCCATGATGTTGCTTGAAAAAGAAGATTGTGTCAGATGAAACAATCAGAAATGTTGTCCACAACCCGATATCAGATCCAAGTCTTATGTGATGAGTAAAGGTCATCTTACAGCTGCAGAACATGTGCACATATATGTAAGTTAAAAATAAAAATTGCGTTAAAGGAAAAATATGCTTGCCGGTGCACAAATGCCAAATGCAGGCATTGGACGTCGATATGGAATGGGACTTTTTTTTGCCAGGTCAAGATTAGACATAGCTGAAATCTTAAAGGTTATATATCATCTGCCGCATTTTAGAAAGTGAAAATGAAAATTTCGAACTCTAAAAACAAAAAAAAAGACAATGCAAGAAACTGGTTTTCTTTTTCACCCTAACCTACAAAAAAAAAAACAAGCTAATCTGTCACCCTTACCCTACAAAAAACCAACGTAATCCTAACCTAATTGCTCGGGTTAAAAAGGAGTAAACAAAAAAAAACACCCTAACCCAATCAGTAGTGTAAAAAAAAGTAGGCAAAAAAAAAATTTGCTTCTAACAGTTTCGTTATATTTTCTCTTTATGAAAAAAAAATTTTTTTTTACAAAGTACCATACAATGACTTTTTTTCTTGATTTGAATGGGGTTTTTTTCTCCTTACTTTTTCCAGTATGATAACATGTTCTTAAAAAAAATAAATACATTTTTTCATTAATTTTTCATTATATTTTTTTCATAACAAAAACAGAAATATTTTTTCATTGAAATTACCATACGATGACTTTTATCTTCTCTATTAAAATGCTTTTTTCCTTGATTTTTAAAGTTTGATAGTGTCTTCGTCAAAAAAAATCATGAAGTTGTCGTTCAGCATCTTCTGGTGGTTTACTTAACCTGCTGACGAAATGTCGATTTCAGCATGGTCCGTAAACTGCAGAAGTATCTTTTAGACTACTATGTATGTAGAAAAGCTGAGAAAAAAGGTATTCATGAGCTGGGTCAATACAGCAAGTAAAATAATATACTTATCAAACGTGTATATGACTAATTGAACACAGGTCGCTATTTTACTCATAGATTTGCGGGTGGGGGCTATTGACATCTCTCTCGTTTTGCCATGTGTCCACTTTATATATCATAATAGGCTGTACCTACCTGTCGTTGCTCAGGCTGTAGTGAAGTCATTTTAGTTTTTATTTGTTTTCACTTTTTAAACTTATTCAGAAAAAGAAATAAACATTTAAGTTGCAAGGGAGATAACTCATTTTATATTCTTTAAAAAATGAATTATCCTCCTTGCTGATTTTGATTTTTCGGTCATAATTGAAAAATATTTCCATATTATTAGTTGTCTGGGCAGCATAATTAAAAAAATAAAATGCAGCAAAGTATATCATGCCAATCGTATAGTACAGCAATAACAAGTGAAAATCCGCTAGTCAGAATCAAAGTTTCATATGTCAGCTTAAATGCTCTTTAGATCCAACTTTTTTATTTATACTAACAGTTTTGGCTACATATGTGCATACATGTTTCAGCTACGACCTTATTCAAAGTCTAGCAACCGACAGAGAAGATTCTGAAAAAATGAATTTGATCGTAGCTGAAACATGTAGCACCAAAATATTTGCATCAATAAAAATTTATACTAAAATCCAGCTCTATTTGTTATTAAGCACTATTTTATAAACACCAGCTTCATGTGATTAACACTACAAACACTATGAACATATTCTTACTGGATGCGAGCATGCCCTGAGAAGCTACATGTGAAGACATAATGAAGTATTGAAGATTATTACGGAGGCTTCAAAGATATGTTGTGAGACTGCCAATAAAGCTCACAACGTTACCAATAGAACGATTCATTTCGTTAAAGAAGGAAATAGTTTAAAGTCTTTATGTAAAAATAGGCAGAGATTGTCATTGTTTGATGGTTGCACAGACTAACACATTGTATTCGACTTAGAACACCGGTTCGTATTTCCAACTGAAATGACGTTAACGGATCAGCGTCCGGATATTGTCATTTGGTCAGTTAATTTGAAAAAAGTTTTTGTCATTGAATTAACAGTTCCATCTGAGGAAAATTTTGACTGGGCACGCCAGCGCAATTTGGAAAGATATAAACATCTACGAGAACAATGTGTCAGAAATGGCTGGAAAACCACTGTATTTCCTATCAAAGTTTGATGCTGAGGTTTTATTGCCAAATCAACCTCAGAGTTCTTGAAATATCTTGGTCTTTCCCCATCAGACAAGAAGAAATACATAAAGAAAATACAAGATAAGGCTCTATCTGCATCAGCGTGGATATGACAATCTCAGAGTCTGGTAGTATCGTGGGATGCTCTGGGTTAGTGGTAATGATGCTTCAGCCTTGACACCATGCCTGAACCCAGAGTCATCATCTGATGAAGGCTTTGTTGGAAGCAATGCTGCTGTACAAGCAACAATTATTGAATAAACACACACACACACATATATATATGAAATTAAAAATGGAAAAGCGGAAGACCTTTTCGCTCAACGTTTCGCCCAAATTTCACGTGGGCTTTGTCAAGAGCGGACGAAGAATACAAAAATGACAAAAGACGAGTATTCTTCGTCCGCTCTTGACAAAGCCCACGTGAAATTTTGGCGAAACGTTGAGCGAAAAGGTCTTCCGCTTTTCCATTTTTAATTTCATACCGTCGGATTATTTTTATCCTTTCATATACTCACATATATATATATATATATATATATATATATATATATATATATATAACAATAGATGTGCATATGAATACTAATGATATTTATTTAATATTTAATAAATATTTAGTAAATATTTAAGTGTGCATGTGTATATTGAAAAAAGAAAGAGAAAAAATATACATTGTATAAAAAAATGACTAGAAAATCTAAAAAGAAAATAAGGTGTTTTGTGAAAACATAGCCTTTTTTCTTGGCTTTTGCTTATCAAGGTATATACTACACCGAAATGTCAAACGGACTAAATAAAGCCCTTTTTTGTAATCATTTATTAAAGATATTTAAAATATATTTCCCCCTTTTCCTACCCACATATAAGTTATATTTGCAAAGAAATTAAATCTAAGAAAAATATTTTGTTCTTAATGATTTGCACCAACATTCAATGAAAGAAGAAGGCTAGACAGAATCAAATATCGAATTTTCATATGCAATTTAGGTCTGAAGTAGGAAATATGGAGTACTGTTACCACATCTGTGGAGGTGCTACCAAGAGCACCCTTTCCTACCTTGACAGAGTACAAAACCGACTTCGAAATCTAGTGGCCGATGCCCGTTTCTCCTCCCTACTACCTCTTTTTCACAGAAGAGACGTTACTAGTCTTTCTCTACTATTGTTATTTTCATAGCAGGTGCTCGACTGAGCTTCAATTTATGCCCCCCCCCCCCGTAAAACATTCACAACAAAAACTCGTCTAGCTACAACAACTGTCAATAGTTTCCCTTTCTCCCCACCTAAAACTAAACGAAACTTCCATGAGCAAAGTTTCTTTCCTAGAACTGCCTGTCTGTTGATCACAATACGGCAGGGCTGGTTCCCAGCTGACTACAACATGGTCGTGAAATTAATTGGTTTGATTATTTTGTTTTATGGCATATCAAACCTTTTCAGGTTATTTAATGCTGAATCAGGTCATCTTGGTAAAAGTTTTTATGCTTCGTTTTTTTTTTATATCTTTAAATATTTATGCATGGTGTTTGGTTTGGTTTGGTTGCTTTGTAGAGGGAAAATGTTTTTGTTTTTAGCTTTGCAGAACATGATTGAGTTTTGTAAACGGAAAGGAAAAAAACAATAACATCAATGTTTGGTGCATTTTAAGTCAGGAAGCCGGTATCTTCAGACAGCCTGATCTGGTAGCACCAGTATGAAACGAATTGAGTTCTCTTAAGTTACCAATCACGTAGAATGTAAACAAATGAAAAATACATAACGCGTTATAAAGCAGTCTATTAGTGCAGAGGAAAGATGCTCGACAACGTTGATCACAGTTGAAACTGATCTGGTGTTCAGGTTTCGATTCTCGGTGTGGATACACTTGTCAGTTCTAGGCACACTGATGAGTAATAAACAACACAGCTGCCTGTTAATGACTATATTTTATATATATATATATATATATATATATGCGCGCACACACACATGTATTTATATATGTATATATATATGTATATATATATATATATATATATATATATATGTATATACATCACTGCTCAAAGAAATTGAGTCGTAGTCAATTAGGAGAGGGGAATTGTGGAGGGAGATAGTCATACGCATCTTTGGTATGTCAAAGGTCAAAAGAGGCCTTACATTAAACCAGTCCTTGTGCTATATATTGACTGTGAGAAGGTGAGTAAATACCCTGATAATAGGCTCAGGTCAAAAGAACAATGTTTTGATCCGAGGTATAGTGCACAAAAAACCTTGATCCTTGTACTAAATCATACTTGAAGAATCTTATTCTCGTAGTTGCATATGTGTATGTCCCAAGAATATCTTTGCACGTGTGAATGTGTAAGTACTTTGTGCAAGTCTGATTAATATGTGTGCGAATGTATAGGTATTCAACTGTTCATAAATACATAACCGTGGGTATGTGCGTGTGTTTTTATTAGAAAATGGGAATTTGGCAGAGAACGAACCTTAAACATCTTCCTTTGAATTTACAAGTTTTTGATATCAGACGAAGAAAAAGTACAGAACGCGCCACTCATCTCGCATCAATCTTAACTTGTTTTAAATCATTTCTTGATTTTCACATTTCAATCTACCTCATTGTTGTTCATTGAAAACCATGATATTGCTAATACAATACTGACTACTGACAGCTGGTACTTAAAACAGAATGGGGGGGAGGAGGAAAGAGGGGGAGGGGGTATCCCTTGTTTTATCTCTTTTTAAAAATCAGTTATTGGTACTGAGAGCCGTAGCAGTTGTGTTTGTAGTACTTCAGTTAGTAGGTCAGTATTCTGTTGGTGCTACACGTTTTGTGTATGTGTGTTGGCATTGTTGTGTCCGTAGCTGAGATTGTCGAAAGTAGGCCACATGTAAGTTGGCTAAGTTATCTATTAATGCTAAATTATTATTGATTCTTAGTAAGAACTCAATTGCAACATTAATCTCAGAACTGTTGATACTTTGCCAATTTTATCACACGACTCTTGAAAAGATGGAATATTTGGTTTGGTAGTAGTAGTAGTAGAAGTAGTAGTTATTGAATTTTTAATTTTTCCTTTTTTTTTTTGTTTTTGTTGTTTTGATTTAGTCTTATTCAGTTTCATTTGATTACAATTCCTAAAAAACATAAAAAAATATAAAGTAATAAAACAAAAACTTTAAGTGTTGACTTAAAAAGAAGAAGAGTAATGGAAAATGAAAGAAAGCAGAAAAATAAATTCCGAAAAGTAATTAAAAAAAGAAAAAAACTAGAAAAACAGACCAAAAAAACTGGAAGAAAAGAAAAAAAGAAAAGTAGAAAAAATAAGCGATGGAGGGAAGGGAGAAAGCCGGACGAAAAGGAGATAAGAAATATTGATGGAGGAAAGAAGAAAAGGCAGAGAAATGATGGAGGAAAAAGTTGAGAAATGACGAAGGAAACGTCAAGACAAGGAAATATGAATAAAAAGGAAAAGAAATGATGGAGCTGATGGAGGAAAGGACCTGATGGAGGAATGGAGTTGGAGGAATGGAAATGATAGAGCTGATGGAGGAACGGAAATGATGGAGCTAATGGAAGAACGGAAATGATGGAGCTGATGGAAGAACGGAAATGATGGAGCTGATGGAAGAACGGAAATGATGGAGCTGATGGAAGAACGGAAATGATGGAGCTGATGGAAGAATGGAGCTGATGGAAGAAAGGAAATGATGGAGCTGATGGAAGAAAGGAAATGATGGAGCTGATGGAAGAAAGGAAATGATGGAGCTGATGGAAGAAAGGAAATGATGGAGCTGATGGAAGAAAGGAAATGATGGAGCTGATGGAAGAAAGGAAATGATGGAGCTGATGGAAGAAAGGAAATGATGGAGCTGATGGAAGAAAGGAAATGATGGAGCTGATGGAAGAAAGGAAATGATGGGACTGATGGAAGAAAGGAAATGATGGAACTGATGGAAGAAAGGAAATGATGGAGCTGATGGAAGAAAGGAAATGATAGCGCTGATGGAAGAAAGGAAATGATAGCGCTGATGGAAGAAAGGAAATGATAGCGCTGATGGAAGAAAGGAAATAATAGAGCTGATGGAGGAAAGGAAATGATAGAGCTGATGGAGGAAAGGAAATGATAGAGCTGATGGAGGAAAGGAAATGATAGAGCTGATGGAGGAAAAGAAAATGATAGAGCTGATAGAGGAAAGGAAATGATAGAGCTGATAGAGGAAAGGAAATGATAGAGCTGATGGAGGAAAGGAAATGATAGAGCTGATGGAAGAAAGGCAATGATAGAGCTGATGGAAGAAAGGAAATGATTGAGCTGATGGAAGAAAAGAAATGATTGAGCTGATGGAAGAAAAGAAATGATTGAGCTGATGGAAGAAAAGAAATGATTGAGCTGATGGAGGAAATGATGGAGAAATGGTGGTCAAAATTACAGAGGAAAGAAATGGTGGCGAAAATGAAACAATGGAGGAGAAAAGCTTGAAATGATAGAGGAAAACTGAGAACAGAAAAAATAAAAATAGAGGAAATGGATAAAAGAATGAAAGGCAAAAATGGAAAAGAATGTTAGAAAATTATGAAAAAAACAAAAGCAAAAACTTAGCCACGAATAGAAAATTAAGAAAACGAATGTGACAAAAAAAAGATGCAAAATGGTAAGGAAAAAGAAGAGAAAGTGAAAAAGGTTGCAGAGGAAAATTTCCCTTTTCTTTCATTTGACTTAGAAGAGCAGCAGATAATTGGGAATGCTTTTAATTTTTAAACTCCAAGATTTATTCATAAAGTTTTGTAGAGGGTGGGGGAAGTTTGGTTTTTGGCCACAAATAAAAATTATTGGGAAAGTACCAAGAGAATGGAAGGGTGCCAAAAATAAATATTTGAAAAGAAGGAAACAATATATAGACAAACAAGGTATAAAGAGAATAAAAAAAGAAATGATGTTCTTAGTTGAATAGTCAGTATGATGAGTCAGATAAATTGTGCAAAATAAACAAGAATTTATGAATGTTTCCAGTTGAAAAAGTGACATGTAATAAAAATATTGAAGGGTTTCTGGTCATACGAAATAGATGAGAAGAATTGGACGTTCAATGACGAGATGGAAAAGTGAGAGAGGAAAAAAGAAGAGATGAAATAAGAGGAGGGAGGATGTAGATAGAGAGTAGGAGAGTTTGTAAAAAGAAAACATTGTATAAGGAAGGTGATGGGAGGAGGAGAAAACAGATTTTTGTGGGAGAAGGAAGAGAATGCAATGATAAGAAAAAGAAAAAAAATGATACCGCAATGAACGAATAGAGGAGATAGAATAAGTAAAGACCAAGTTGGAGAATAAGATAAATAAACGACTGCAAGTACGGGACAGGGAGGGTAAGGCGGTGGAGGATGAGAAAGAGAAAAATACAGATAAAATATTAGAAAACAAATTCGGGAGAGGGGTACAAACGAAAAGAGCGTGTGGGGGAGGGGGGGAGATAAGACTACAATATAGTGAGATGGGGAGAAGATAAAAATCTACAAGAGGAAATGAGTAAAAAAGAAACAATGCAAAATAGAAGAAAAGGAAAATTGAGAGGAGAAGAGGATGAGAAAATATAAAAGAGGAAGAGAGGAGGAGGAAGAGAGAAAAGTGAGGGAAAACAACAAAATAAAATAAAAAGAAGCTGGGGATGAAAATCGATGACTTACACCCTCATGCAAACACATAAGATATGACACAAGGAAGGTCAATTTTCGTGTAGAAAGCCCAGTGTTTTTCAATTGTAAAAGTCTTTTCTTTTTTTTAATTATCTGCCCACCACCACTCATTGAAGGTGTCAGAAGAAACAAGGACAATCATATCTTAAGAATTATTTATAACTGGTCACAATGTTTTGAATATAAATTTAACTATAAATTTTTTTTTATATAAGTTCATGACTAAATATAAAGTAAAAAGATGAAAGAAAAAAAAATTCCAGAATAAGAATAACCACTTAAAAAAGAAAAAGAAAAATGTTTTTATCTTTACAATCGTTTATATCCACTAGGCCATGTAATCAGAATACAATCTAGAGTGAATACGGAAAGATCAAATAATTCAAAGAATCCACTCTAATATCAAGAAGTCTTCTCGTGAACGTGACCTGGGCATTACTGTCAGCAGCGATATGCGTTGGACAAAACATATCTTTAAAATTGTCCAGAAGACCAACGGTGTCTTGGCATCACTCAATAAGACCTTTGTTAATCACTCTCCAGCTATAGTACGACCACACTTAGAATTCACATCATCAGTCTGGAACCCCTTTTTATTCCCAGAGCATTGATCGCCTGGAAACCTGTTCAGAGACGGGCAACCAAGTGAATAATACTCTCCATCAGACACCTTGTTTCCCAGAGATTGGGATTCCTTGAAGCTCCCACATCTAGCAAAATTACTAATCATCTCACCAACAACAACCATGTGGCTAACACATGTGGTTAACACATGTGGTTAACACATGTGGACATGACTACAAAGTGAGAAAACAGCACAGCAATCATGACTTTCGGAAACATTTTCATATTTAGAATTACTGCACGAATTAAATTACCTGCATCATTTGTTGACTACAAATACACTGCATTCTTTTAAAATCCTCACGCTTCCCAAAATTTGCCAAAACTACAGGTGATACCCCCCTCCATACATATGCGCACGTGTATATTATGACTCATACACTGTTCATTTCTCTGACAATTGTACATGATCCTATCTGCAATAGTTGATGCAATTTTGGTGCGTTGTAGTGCACCAAAGTATTATACACTACAATTTCATTATTATGTTGTTATTATTATTAAATAATAGCAAGGCTGCAGTTACTTCTTCAGTAGGCAAAGTATTGAGTTGAAGACAATATGGGAATTAAGAAAAAAAGATGAAGAAAATAAAGAAAAACAAACAAACAAACTGATGCAATACATCCGAAGGCATGAAACAGCAGATTTAATAAAAGGCTCAGTTTGAAATTCCTGGAAGGTTTCTGTTTATGATAAAATATACCCGAGGAAGGTCGGAGAGTACAGTGGCTAAAATATTGCAGATATAAAAACCACAATGAGGATAGCAGTCCAAAAACAAGGTGAGTTTGAAAAGTAACGAGATTGAATGTGCTGTGTGGTGAGCTATGAACGAAAGACGGATAAATGAATTGTATCACCATCTCACATGATATCGTCAGAGCATACTATAACCAGTATCTTGGTTTTCTGCAACAATTGCTTTTATTTTCAACCGCTTTTGTTGACTCCTTTTTCAGGTCATTATGCAATTTAAAGCTGTGAATATTGACTTTTTTGAAAGGAGTTTACAGAACAGAAGTCAGTCGTATGACTGCATACCTTCGCCAGACAATGTAAGGATGAGCCAAAGTTTAATACGGGCCTTACTTCTCCATATTGTATGAAGTATTCCCCAAGTTATGCCATGGAAACCCTGATAAACTACTTATTTGATCGGGCTGAAATTTTGCATGGTGGTTACTGTTATCAAAGAACATCAAATCCATATTTTACATTTGGAAAAATCGGAAGTTGAAATTTCTTCATAATTTGGACCATGACCGAGCTTTTCAAGGTCAATGTTAAAGGTCACGGTCATATGAAATGCGGAGCTTAATTAGATACAATATGGGCCAAGTAGATAGCCTTAATTATGAAGTTATTGCCAAAACTGTGACTTTTATCTTTTCCTAGATCTAGAGATCGCCCCAAATTAAATCAGTTCTAAGTTAGATCATGACTGATATTTTGACCAAGCTTGGTGACGATTGGTCAAGCGATATGGACACTAAGCTGTACACAAACAATCAAACCAAAAAAAATTTGACCAAAAACATAACGTCCTTGGCAGAAATAATGAATTAATCAATTAGTTTTAATATTATAACATGAATATTTAATTAATCAATTAATAAAATAATTAATTAACCAATAAGTTTTAATATTATAATAAACATGAATACTTAATTAATCAATTAATAAAATAATTAATTAATCAATTAGTTATAATATTATAATAAACATGAATAATTAATTAATCAATTAATAATTAATTAATCAATTAGTTTTAATATTATAATAAACTCAATTTTGGATCTGTAAACATGTATTTGTCAATTAAACTTAATTATTTTTATTCATAAAAAACAAATAACAAATTATAATCAGCATCTAATCTCAAGAGATAACTAAATTGATCACAGAATGTCATTCATCATCATCATCATCAGGTTTTGGTATTTAAGGTGCTGTGAGTGCCCCGGACTCCAGGGTGGGCAACATCAGACAAAGTCTCACGCCTGCTCTCAATGTGGTCCAACCCAAATGGTCAATATCAGCGATATAGCATGCAGTCAAATCACTTCTTACGCATTCAAACCAGGTCTTGTTTGGTCCATCATGCTTTCTAGTGCCTGAGATATCCAGGCGTGTTATGGAATTGATACATGAGATGACATGCTGTATATGACCAAACCAATGGAGATGCAGAGTGCATAAGGCACCGATAATTTCACCAATAGTAAGTTTCTGATAGAACCGGGTTGAAGGCATTACATTTAACCATAGTATTTAAATAAAAAAAACATTTCTGGTTAAACTGATATAGAAGGGGGGGGGGTCGACCTAATGGATATCGTGCCAAACTATGAAATCGGCTGAGCTAAGTTCAAATCCTATCAGATCTATTGCATCCAATTACACACTAATACCGCTGGAAAAGGTAGAAAAGAACACACACACCCCCAGCTCTTAGTAAAATAGAGATTTGTGTTCAACTAAATTATATACAATCAACCCGACTGATAATGAGAATTCTTTCATCATTAAATAACTGAAAAAGGGTTGCTATGTCACAAAACAAACAAAACACACTTGATGTAAAATGAGATTTTAAACTCAACGAGATTTACGGAAATAATAAACAATTATAAATACAGAGTTTTTTTCTTTGTAGACTAATTTAAATGAAAACGCATCGGCGCTTTTGCAAAACTAAAATGAGCAGCAACAAATATTAATGTGCACAATATCTCTGCAGTTTAGAAAAAATATTCGATATGCGATTTGGGGAAAACCGATCAATAAGACGAAGTTCTATTAGATTTATCTTTTAAATGCATCATTCATATTTTGAAAAATCTCCAAACAAAATTGTCACCACAAAATAAAAGTCTGACATTATGTTTTTCCTTTTCAAATGTCACAATATTTGTTGAACAAAAAAATAAATATTTTGCAAATCCATTGAAACGTAATAAACCAATGCTATCATTATGCACAATAGGTTTCACACCGATTAGCAAACAAATAAATGTTTTGTTTTTCAAAGTTACCAGCACTTTAGAATTTTAATTCAATGTGTTTTAAAGAAAAAGAAAACTGAAATAAAGACCGCAATCAGAATCAGTCCATTATAAAG
>OY744548.1:42445125-42450125 GCA_963556195.1 Sepiola atlantica
CCAGTCTATGGGGTGCAGTATCCATCGGAACAGATACTACACTTTGATCTTAGCCAAAAGACCATTCTAAGAGTATATAAACCTTAAATGTTGGCACATATACTGACATAGTTTTTTTATAAAAAAAACAACACAAAGAAAAGTAGCTACGGCTCAACTATTTCAAGGCTAGATACATCGAATGAAAAATTGCACATGCACACACACAAACACACATATGTATGTGTGTGTGTGTGTGTGTTAGTACATTTATGCTAACACAGCAATGAAAAGGCAAGAAAACTTGCAATTATTTAAGACTTTATAGAACCTTATGTTTGTGTTGTGATCACATATATCTTCCTACTCTTCCACTCCTTTTATTCCATTCTACTCTTCCCATTCCTTTTCTCCTCCTCTTTGGCCTACATTTTCCCAGCTATTTCAAGATTGAATCCCATAAATTTTATTTATTGGAACTGATTAATTTTTCTTTTCTTTTTTCCCTACTGATTTTAATCTTATATTTTTGTGCTAGTTTTAGTAACAAAAAGAAACTCACATTTAGATTTGATATTTTTGCAAACATCTAAAATTCACCAAATATATATATATATAAATAAAAAGGGTTGAAAATGTAAAAGTATCTAAACCTTCACCTTTCTCAGATTCAACATTTTTTGTTCTCAATCAATCGTTCATCGATGAAGTATGCATGACACAAGGCCTGTCCTGCAAGTGATTCAAGGTGTTTTTCAACATGTGAAAGAAATAAACAAAAATTGATGTGATATCTTTGAACATTTTTCAACAGGCATCAAGGATTTATGCCAACTTTTACCTTTGGTGAAATGAGAGAAAGTTGCATACTAAACTTAATATATCTCTATATTAATAAAATTGGGTGACCACTTCTCGTATGTCTGTGTAGAATGCATTTTGGTCAACCAGTTTAATCTTTGTTAATAGTTATAAAAAAACAACAAAAAAAACGAATGAATTACTTGCGACCCTTCAAAATTTGAAAAGAATATTGAAGAATTAAAACTATCGAATAGATAGTCATTTTTAAATTTTAAATTCTTAGCAAATCCGAATATATTAAAAGGTTTTAGAAAACAATATTACCTTGAAAAAATTAGTTATAGTTTTATAACAATTTCATTCAATTAATAATTCAATGACCAAAACATACCATAATTAATAATTTAATAACCAAACCAATACCATAATTAATAATTTAATGATCAAATTATACTATAATAATTAAATTAAACTTTTATAATCTTATATAAAAATAATTTGATAAAAAAAGAAGAAAGAAATGATATATTTAAAAAAAAAAAGAAAAAAGAAAAGACAAAAAAGCGAAACAAAAATGATAGTAATATTCCTAGGCAATGCCAGGTAAATAGAGATGGTAGCATATAAAACCCATTTCAAAATTTATTTTCATGCAATATTTGTGTTTTCTGCATTTGATCAGACTTTGTGTATCTACTGTATAATCCCTCCTGAAGAGGATTCAAAGTTACTTAAAAGCAAATAACATTTGTAGACAGTGTGTGTGTGAGTATGTGTGTGTGTATGTTATGCATATCGCTTTTGAGGATGAGCACTCGTGTTTGTATAGGTAATGCTGTTAGTAAATGAAATGGTGAATTATTCTACAGGGCTGGAAACAGAGAAGATTTAAAAAATAGAAAAGAGACTCGTACATCTTTCTCTTAAAATTTTCAAATTAAATCTTAAGCTTTATTGTCTTCTCTCCTGTAAATCCTTTATGGTCAAAAGTCACGGGTCAACTTAGATACACACTTCACTTTACTTTGAAACTGTAAAACTAGGACTTGTACCATACAAAGAAAGTCTTGTTCATAAATTTGCAATAGTCCAGTTTGAATCATTTAATAATAGTTTGGACGAAAATTGCATTCCATATCACATTGCCTCTTGTTGCCGATTTTTAGCCATGTGTATATCTGAATTGGATAAAATCCATTCTTTGTGCACATCATCAGGTTAGAAAAATCAATTTTCATGTATTTCTTGAGCCAATTTCTTGAGCAAATGTTTGCTGCATTGAGAGGAGCTTGCTTAGGAGTTCGAAATTCGGTTCAGATTCTTGAGTTCGACAGAAATATTCCCGAGTTTGAAGAGACACACCTGAAGAAGGCCGGAGGTTACAATGGCTGAAACGGTGTGATGATAACACTTAAGATGAAAAATGTAGTCCGAATAACCAAAATTATACAAATTGTCTTGAACAATTTGTAAGGAAAAAAATTCTTATAGCCTTTTCTTTTGTTTTATCGTTAAATGATCTTTGCAAAACTCCTTTGCTATCTCCACTGTGGATATTCCTTCACTCAATAAGTTTATTAGTTTGTTTACTACCAGTTGTTAAATCCTTTTCATCAACAATTTTGCAACATGCCCAAAAAGAAAAAAATAGTTTTTATTAAATTTCAGAGCTATTAAGCTAATATTAGAAATTCCACAGTTGTATCCGACATCTGTTGTATATTGCTGCCGTGCTTAAAATGATTTCCATTCTATGGACATCCGGTGCCGAAAACAGACTCCACGATATTGGATCACTTTTGTTCAAATTGAAACATACTTATGTAGGTACTCTGGTTAATGTAGTTCAGAACATTAACTGATTATGGAGGAAGGTTATCCCCAAAACCTTTGTAGGAATTTGTGACATATTTCCATTCCATGGCCGTCCGGCACAAACACAGATCCCCTGATAGTATTGTATCATTTTTGTACAAAACAGATACTACACTTTGATCGTAGCCCAAAGGCAAAGAAAATGTATTTTAGTTTGAGTTTCATGTTCAACAACAGTGACATCAGATGAAATTTTTAAAATTACTTTTTTGCATTGCATCTTCCAATCAGGCGATCCCATCTTTTAAAAAAAGGGGTGGAGGGTAATAACAAATGTACAAACATCAAATTGCCGTAGCATATTATTATATAGATTAGTTTAACCTGCACCACTAATTGCAGTCGATCCATTTTCATAAATTCCAAATATATATAAAACTAATTATTAAATATTGTAGCAAATTTAGTTAAATATTTGACTAAGGTTGAAATAAACGATTTTAAATTTGTCAAATGTTGGTTCATAAGTTTTTGTGGTTTATTTACTTTGCATGACAACATTAGACAGATTCATGAAAATAAACTTAGAATATTTAGACAAACAAAAAACACATTAATTTAGCATTTCTGAAGCCATGTTTTGTTGGAAGAATTATATCTGTAAACATTAAATGGGTGAAGGTGTGCAAATCAAAATAACATTTGAAATAAACAAAATAATGCAGTGACATGATTTCAGCATTTCAAAACGTAAAATAGACAAAAAATAAAATACTTTAGATCTTAATCTTGAATTAGTAAATTGCTGATTCTATTATTAATCGTATTAATCATTCTATTATTAATACATGCAAAATATATTTATTGAAAAAATTAGTAAAGAAATTAAATTTGGGTTAGTAGATGTATAACAGTTGAGGTAGCAAGGTAAGTTGGCAGGGGAAGGCCAAGGAAAACATGGGAGGAAGTGATAAGAATTAATTTGAGAGAAAAATAAAGATCAGGCAAGAGATAGGTTAGTTAAGAAATCAATTTCTAAAAGCCGCCCAACACATGCCAGCATGTAAACCGAATATGATGATCCTGAATTACTGAAGGAATATAAATTGCTTATATTTTTTTTTCAAGCTTTCTAATGTTATTAATAAAAAAGATTTCAAACTTCATCAACAGTAGTATTCATTATGTAATTACATGGGAAACACCGGGCAGCCTTGCTAGTTAAGAGAGAACGAGAAGAATTTATAGTTTCATTTCATATTTATCTTTCATTCAAAATAAAAAAAAAAGTTAAATTTAACAAATTTTTCAGCAATAAAATAAAGTTTTCTTCCAATCAGATCTGCAAAATACAGTTAATAAATGCAAGAAAACTAATGTGTCCATTGTGGCCTAGAATATCTCAACTGAATCCTACAAATCGAGCAAATACCCACCTCCCAGCAAAGGGGAGGAGCGCAGTTGCATCGTTTTTGAAGAATTATTTACAATCATCATAATTATTAAAACAACCAAAGTCAGCATTAAATAAATCAACAGAGGGGTTGATATAAAGCAAAACAGAAAAAAATGTCATCATGCCTCCACCACCAGTGCTGCTCCTATGCCTTACCTCCAAAATCATTTTTTGATATCTCGGATTCATTGGCAAAATGATCGTCCATAGATTGGTTTGGTTTGTCCGTTTTACATCGACCACTTTTGGATGATTTAATGCCGCAACAATGTAACCTATTGTAAACAATTTATCGTATATTATTAGTTGAACACAAGTTGCTATTTTACCCATAGTTGGGTAGAAATTTTGGGTTCATACCTTTCCCAATGGTATCAGTACATAATTGGACAAAATAAATCTGATTAGCATCTCTTCATTAGAGCCTAAAACATATCTAAGTGCATAATTGAACACAGGAGATCAGGGAAAATGAATTCCCCAAACAGAACAATATTACATCACTTTTATGTCACCTTACATAGATTAAAATCAAGACATGCTATTAAATCATGTCCAGAATCCTTATTTCAATTTTTATTAAAATCCAGTATATATTTCTGATTCGAGAAAATGTCTAAAATTTAAAGGGTCTAAAGAAATTGAAATTCAGGAAACCTTGCTTAATTGATGTCTAATGTCTATGGATCAAATTTAATGCAAATCTGAAATATTTGAATTTTTAAATGGGAGGTTGTGCCCATAGTATGCCCCCTTTAAAATAGTTCAAAGAAACTGAAATTTGGGAATATTTATTAATTGATGCATAATACTTATTGTTAAAGTTTCACAAAAATCAGAGGTATCTGAATTTAACTAAGAGCTTTACCCCCTTTGCATGAAACTAAATATAACCCACATTACGACCCTTACTCTTAGCAGTTGTGTTCAAAAATTCATAATGATC
>OY744548.1:42452625-42482625 GCA_963556195.1 Sepiola atlantica
GCTCATGATTAAGGTTGCCCTTAAAGGCGGCGCTAAGTAAAACATCCAGGGATGCGAGGAAGTTTCCGGGGGGGGGGGGGGGGAGGAGATACACGTGCGTGCAACGAGAACATCAAAAAGCAGTTGGTAGAAGGGCAGGGTTCAGTAGAGTTCAGTCAGTCCGATCGTTGAGAAAAGAAGAAAAAATAAAACACATCAGACCACCATCACTCCCCACCTCACCCATAATCACACATTAACATGCAAGCAGAACACCAACGCCATCAGTCGACGCACACGTCGTCCGTCCATCCGTTTATAGCTGGTAAACAAATGTATATATTTAGTAGATAAATTATCATCAACAAAAGCTACTCTAATAGCTTCTTTCCTTGCCCCCCCCCCCCCCTTCTTGGGTTAGGAATTTCACTCCGTACTCCCCCCCCCCCCGACCATATCAACATGCAGAAACTTAGATGTAATGTGAACAAACATCTTGCTACGGTTGCCCCCCCCCCCCTACACATCTGGCCCCTATTACAGTAGCCCCTTATATTTCAGTGACAATATGTCTTGTTTGGGATGAACAAAAGTTTGAAAAATAAATTAATTAAATTAAAATAAAAAAAACAAAAACATTTTCATCTTTATAAAACCCGACTCGAATTTAAGTTCCAACTCAATAATGTTAGATTGCTGATTTCTCTTTATCTTGCGTAGTTTTCTTTAGAACAATTTAATTTTTAAGAATCCGCTCAGATATCACTCACTTGTTGTTCATCTTTTGTAACACTATACTCCCCCCCCAAAAAAAATTGAAGGACATTTTGAATACAAAACAAACCAAACAAATGCAAGTTATCCTCACGGAATGGTTTAGTTTGTTTACGGCATATCAACCATCTATGGGTTAATTTATATTCCTAGAATACATTACTCTTTGAAGATATTATTCTTTGAAAAACATGACCTTTTGAGAATAACTACACTCAAGCTGGAAAAGACTGACAATACCTCACGATGCCTCGATGACTACCATTAGTTTTGTATTGTTTAAAATATAGTTGTCAAATATAATTCCATAAGTAGGGTAATTATTTAGATAACCAGAATACATTCCTCTTAGATAACAAGAATACATTATCTCAGAATACATTGATCTCAGAAGGAAATTTCACAATGAAAGCGGAAACATTACTCTTAGAAAGGAACTGTACTGAGAGAGATTAGCATTACTTCCAGAAAACACCATTCCAAGAAAAACATTACTCCCAGAAAATCATTACTTTAGAAACATTACTCTTTGAAAACATTACTCTTTGAAAACATTACTCTTTGAAAACATTACTCTTTGGCACTGATAATCTTCTTTACTCTCAACGTGATTAACCCCGAGTCACCGCCTTCTAGTATCTATTGAGGGAGAAAAATTAAAAATTGGTTTGGTTTGTTCACGGCATATCAACCGTCTGTGGGTTATTTAATGCTGAATAAAGTTGTCAAATATAATTCTATATGTAGGATAATTATTTATATTCCTAGAATATGTCATTACTCCTCAAAAACATTATTCCTCAAAGACATTACTCCTTGAAAAACATTACTCTTTGAGAATAACCACACCCAAGCTGGAAAAGACTCCGACAATACCACAAGCAGCAGACGAATACTGTTAGTTTTGTGTTGTTTGAAATATAGTTGTCAAATATAATTCCATAAGTAGGGTAATTATTTATATTCCCAGAATACATTGCTCTAAGAAAAATTTCACAGTGAAAGCAGAAACATTACTCTTAGAAGAGAACTTCACTAAGAAGAGGCAGGATTACTCTCAGAAAACACCATTTCAAGAAAAACATTACTTTTTTGGAAACATTATTCTTTGGCATTAATAATCTTCTTTGTTCTCAACATGATTGACCTTCCACTTTCTAGTATCTATTTGGAGAAAAAAATAAGGAGAAATAAGGTTTTGAATTTTTTAAGAATAAGATTGAATAATACGGTTGGGCATGAACTTATAGATAGTAGGCATGACGTGACCAGCCGATTGATAGGATCGGGCCTCTACAACCTCCCGTCTAGCCAAAGTAAGAACCTGAAGTAACGAAGCCATGGACCGCTTAGTCACCAGGATCCCGTTCTAAAATATCACGAGTCGTCAACCCCAGTCAACAGGTGGCACGTTTTCGGGGAGGGGGGGGGGGTCTTACCCCTCTGCATGAGGCTCATTCAGCGAATTCTAAGCTCCGCTGAAAGGGCAATCCTCATGGAATGAGAACAATCTGATCTGATAGGACCCGAAGAAGAAGGACCCTTGAGAAGAGCAGCCAGAACATTGTAAAAATGCAAGTAAAGAGAAACTGGAAAAATAAACTTCTGATCAAAATGGCGGTGGAATCACCATTCATGTGTGGCTTTGTTGACAATTGGGAGATTCTTTTGAACTTCCAGCAATTACTGATTTGATAATGGTCAACCAGATAAACATTTTTACTTTTTATACTGTTTCACTCATAATTAAAATTTAAAATCTTCAATACATATCCTTGTATATATACAAATAAAAAAATATAAATTTATATTATTATTTTAACTAGCCAATTTGGATAATGGTCAGCGTGTTCGCTAATGGGCCCATAGAAATCCTAAGAAAAAAATGGTACTTTATGCTTCCTTACTAAACACTCGACATTATAAGGTGAGGATGAAGGGTAAGTAGAGTCATCCAGGGAAAGGAGTGGCGCCCTCCTCTACATCTCGTAGCAACAAAAAGAGAGCCTTCGGGTTGCCCTCAACTACAGTCGATCCATTTATTTTATTATTATTATTATTAGACGCGACAGTAGAGTAAATAATTCAAGAAATGGTAAATATGAAGTGAGAGGCAATAATAATTCGAAAGCGTTTAAAAAAAACCAAAATAAAAACCTGGTTTGTATTGACAAAACTGAATCCCATAAGTCCTATTGTTCATTTGAACACACACACACCACACCGCACACATATATACAAACCTATCTGTGCAAATATATACATAGATTCACAGATATCTACGCACACACACACAACAATATCTAACATGAATAATGAAGAAATATTTATAATTAACTAAAAACAAGAATAAAAACATAGGAACAAGAGAAAATGGAATAAGTAAAACAAATATCTACATCAACAATCAAGATGATAATATCAAATAGAATAGAGAATCTGTATTGATAAAGAAGATGTGAAACAAAACAATAAGAAGCCCAACAACCCATGAACCACAAGAGATCAGGTCTCGGAGAAAGGATAAAAATGGCCGAAAGAGAAAGAAATAAAAAGTGATGGAAAGTTGCAAGTGTACAACAACAACAACTCGCTTTATGGAGTGTGTGTAGGGGGGGGGATGCTGGAGTGGAATTTCATTAATTTGCATAAAAGCTGAGCAATTTCCAAATCTATCATAATTTATTTCATTCAGTCATCTTCTTGTGTGACTCATCAAAAGCCACAAACAGATTGGAGTGCGGGGGGGGGGAGGAGGAGAGAAAGCGAAATGAGAAAAGGAAGAGGAGGGGTTGAGCTTGAGCCGGAGAAAAGTAAATCAGGCTGGCCCAGCTGAACTGAACCAAGGGCTCTCTCTCTTTGTTGGGAGCTTTGCTTTAACATGACATTTCACTCCGATATTAATGATTCAACAATGGAAGGGGACGGTGGTTAAAAGTAAATAAATAAAAATAATATAAAAATCATCCACATCTTGCTCCAATAATCAATTTTTTTTTTATTCACTTAGTAAAAAAAAAATATATTTTTAATTCCTTCATAGATGAAGCAATTTTCTATGTCGGTTGAAAGATTATAACTAATAATTTTTAAAATTACATTTGTTTTATTAAACCTTTTTATTATTTTTCATATTATCATGTGTGTATCTGAAAATTTTTCAGAAGTTATAAGTAATAACGTAGGTAAGTAGTAAGAACAAATATATTCTTTCATCCAATATATATATATATATATACATATATATATATATATATATATATATATATATACACACACATGAATGAATGAAAAAAAAAAAAACCCAAGACTCGATTTAATCAGAATATCTTTTAGGGATGTATCGGTTCTATTCTCATAAGACCGTCCACGCAAGAATGACTTCATTCTTTTTGGGTGGAGGGAAGTAGTGTTTGTTCATCATGATATTATCCTCTGGGTGGGTGGGGTGGGAGGTGGGGTCAATGTAGTATATATTCGTTCACCATAATACTAGCTAAGGAAGAACGATAACTCAAGTTCATAATAAACATGTCTTTTTTTAACTAGAAAATTACACTCCACATTAAACAAAATAAGTAACAAAGTTTTTCTTTAGATATATATTTTATCTTTAAAACTAAATTTGTTGTTGTTTTCGCCGACGATAACAACGACGATGACTATTGAATATGATGATATTTGCTATAATAAACAAAAGAAGTTCTCCCACCCTTTCAGCTTTTTAAATAATCAAAAAATAGATTCATATTTTTGTAAAACTTAATTTTTTTCTGTCTTCTAAATGTGAAAGCTTTTTTTCCATTTATCCAAACTATATTTATATCAAAACACCAATTGATTGGGGATGGGTATAGTTATAACAATGTTTTTACTCAGAGACTTCCATAATTTTAACAAACTTTGATAAATTTGTAGATTAACACCTTCAGCTAAATTTAAACAATGTGATTCTACTTTTTAGCGTTATTCTGGCGAAAAAAAATCAGAGTGAAGCTAGCCGAAGAGTGAGGTTGCGAAAAAAATACAAACTTCCTTCGCGACCCTCTCCTTAGGTCTAATAACTACTGTAGTGTGGTGATAAATTGACGACTAACGCTCTTCAGTAGTGAGGAAGGTTTTTATAATGATTGAACGCCCTCCCCATCTGATATAAATTCTCGGCAATAACCGTCTTTGTCTAGATGTTTGGAAGAACATCCTCAGTCGCAGCAGCCACACTCTGGTAAGTCATCGCTCCTTCTATTTTCCACACACTCCCAACAAGAAAAAAAAATTGCAAAGAAAAAAATGCGTGACCCTGCAGGGGGGCAGACAGGTGCTAAGCCTTAGTCGGGGGCCACCTGGAGGTAACAGTGGTTCAGGGTACCCTCATTCTGTCTCTTAGCCAGAGCTCCACTGTCGGTTGTAGTTTTCGTCATACCCAGGACTATGATATTATTGAGCAGGAAGTAGACTAGGTCTACCTCTCCGACTTCTTCGAGGTGCACAATCACAGCAGTACCACTTCTGTCTTGCGGGTGGAGCTATTTCAATGCCAACACACTCAAAGTGGTACCACTCATCACAAGAATTGCAGCATATCATGTTATGGATCCCTGGAGGCTTATTACAAGTAGGGCACAACCAGATTGTTTCGTCTCTTTCCTGAGATGAGCCTAAGAGTTCGGGGTTTCGGCTGCTGCCTGAAGCAACAGGCAAAGAAGAATCAGCATTAGGCTCACACTCCTTGGGGTCCACATCGCTGAAGGGAAAGACATCCACCAAGGGGTCTACATAGGTTGAATCAGCCTCCAGAATGAAGCAAACATGAGCTGATTCCACCTTGGGTGTATGTTCCATTACAGAGTTGAACAAAAGAGATTCCCCTTGAACTGATGAATGGTCTGTGAAAAAAAAAGTCCATCTCACCAAAGGAGATGAGACCAGCAGGAATAGAGAAAGCCCGACCCTTCAGACAAGGCACAAACTGCAAGGGACCCAAATGTTGCACTAGATCAAGTCCCATAATTCCCTCTATAGAGACCAAATCAGTACCAGATTCAAATTGCCCAGCCAGAGAACATCCGGTCCACCTGAACTCCTCCAACAGTAAGTTCCAACCCTTCAAACGAAGAGACAAGTCCAATGTGTCGGCAACCAGCACTGGAAAGTGCCCAGTATAGCTGGACCCTAAATTAACCAAGAAGGGTAGTCACCTTCAAGCGGCAATCCAATCCATCAGAAACCACAGAACCCAAGGAGTGCAAGATGTCACCAGACCAATAAGTTCGGCCACTGCCAGTATCTAGTAGACAATTCACTGAAACAGTCTTCTCTCCTCGACCAAAGGTAACACAAATGACAGGAGGTAATTTACTAGAATACCCAGAGGGAGGTTGGAAATCCGAAACAACCTGGAAAGAGACATCTCGATGAGTAGTGGATCCTCTGGATTTAGAGAAAGTTACACGTGGATTACTTCGATCAATCCCTAGGGAAGAACCAGGCACTCCGCCGCCTTTAATTTGCTGGCGTTTAATTGCCTCACTGGTGTCTCGCAGCAAGACAGACAGAGATGAAATTCTACTTCTGCATAATAGAATCAGCTCTCCTTTCAACTCTTTCGGAAATTTCAAGAACAGAAGTTTGGCCATTAGTCGAGCTCCTGCCGAATTATCTTCAGAGAAGTCGCAAGAAAGTGAGTGGGCCAACTCTTTCAAGATCGAAGCAGTCCTGCTAATGAAACCCCCAAGATCTGCGTAAAACTCTCCCTTTTAGGAGATAAATCGATATCTTGGAAAATCTTGTCAATGATGTCATTGACATCTAGATATTCCTTTTTTAATACTGAGAGTGCCTGCTAATAATTTGCATTGACACAACTCAAGTGATTAATCAACAGCAGAGGTCTCTCAGACAAGGAGTATTTTAAGAAATTCAATTTCTCTGCATCGTTTGCTATGCCCGCGATACAATTTTCAAATCAGGACAAGAAATTGTGGAAACTCATTCGGTCGTTCTCCATTTCACGACCGCTAAACGTGGGTCCCGTGATCTGCACCTGGGGAAGTCTCATTGAAAACGATGAATGAGTTCTATTCAGGGTAGATTCCGACGTATATGGAAGGGACTGTTGGTCCAAATATCCACTGGCCTCTGGCAGATGTAGAGAGGAACAAAGATCTTCTAATTCCTTTCGTATAGCCATTTGAGAGTTCAACCAATCCAGATTACCTGCATATCTGATGAGGAGAGAGCTCATCAGATATGCAGTAAATCTGAAATTTTCAGATGAATATCTCTATTTTATTGATGTACTCCAAAATTTCCTGGTGAAATACTGAGAATATAGCAGAATTAATTTCCGCTCCATGGGACCATCGCAGCATTCCCTTAATTTTCATCTTCAGAATGGAGATTCTTGTAAGGTGCTGCTCACTGGAATCTGCCACAGTAGGGGTGTTAGAAGCCTCCAGGGAAGGTGAACAACAAGACTCAATATATCGAACCGTTGCTATAGTTGGACGTTCTTCCTTCAGGAAGCAGTGCCGCGTTTTTATTTTTTTCGCAAAATGTCGAAAAAAAACAATCAGAGGTAACCAAGAGTGAAGCTAGCTAAAGAGTGAGGTTGCGAAAAAAAAATACAAACTTCCTTCGCGACCCTCTCCTTAGGTCTAATAACTACTGTAGTGTGGTGATAAATTGACGAGTAACGCTCTTCAGTAGTGAGGAAGGTTTTTATAACAATTGAACGCGCTCCCCATCTGATATAAATTCTCAGCGATAACCGTCCTCCTCTTAGATGTTTGGAAGAACATCCTCAGTTGCCAGCAGCCACACTCTGGTAAGTCATTGTCTCTCCTATTTTCTACAATTCTAACTTATTAGGACAGTTAACTAATATATTTTTAACACTAACCCTTCGATGTAATCACCTAAAGGAGTGGACCCCTGCCCCCTCCAAATAACGTACAGAATTTATCTCCAATAACAAAAAAAAAAAAAAAATGGGTTACTGCCATAAAACCTTAGAATGGCTCGGATATTGAGGATCATTTTAAGTTACATTTATATGCGACACTGATGCCCAACTCTAAAATATTTTTTTGTTGTTTTCTATTGCGGCCAGGATTTTCTGGGTATCCACACGTAATCGCCTAAAAAAGTATAATCATTTTTTTTTGGGGGGGGGGGTTGCTGAGGGTGTTAATCTACACTGAAAAATAAGGTATTTAATTATTTAAATAATTTTAAAGAAGCTATTTATTTAATTTTCACACAAAAAATAGCACAACTAAACTTAATTGCTTAAAATTAAAATAAAAAAGGGACGTACAGTTAAAAAATATACGATTTAAAAAAATAAAATTTGAGTAAATTTGAAGATTAACACACTCCGCTACCCCACCCCCCAAAAAAAATTCTGCTTTTTAGGCGATTACGTGTGAACACCGTGGAAAATGGAAGGAAGGAAAACATATTTTAGAATTTAGAGTGATAGATCAGTTTCATATATATTTAACGTAAATTGTGCGTTATTCTGTGCATTATTTTTTTTTCGATGGGGGGGGGGGGGGTCCACTCTTTTAGGCGATTACGTGGCAGTCGGACTTCAGTACCAAAATCCAACATAAGTGAAAGGATTTTCGAAGCAGAAGAAGGACAGCGAATTGAATAATTACTTAAAACATTTAGAGCATTCACTATACAGGTTGAATCGAGGGGGGGGGGGAATTACATAAAAGAGAAAATACATAAGAGAAAAATACATCAATAAAAAAAATAAAAATAGAAATATAAACAATGGTAGCATTAAACACTATTAGGAGCGATCAGAAAATCTTTGCAATAAACACAATGTTAGGATACAATAAAATGAAATTAAATAAAATTAAATTAAATAAAATGAAGTGAAGTTAGATAAGGTATATATGAGAAAGTAAGATTGGGAAATATAATAATAAAATAATGACTGATAAATAAAAATCAATAAGAATAGATTGAAATATGATGGGAAAACTAGAAAAAAATAAATAAAAATGTTAGTTAAAAAATTTTGATAAGGAAGAAAAAATAAATAAATACATAAAGTAAGAGTTAATTTTATTTTATATAAAAGGTAGAGTATATTTTAAATTAATAGAAATTAAAATAATTAGAAGATAAAAAAGTCTATAAGAGAGTAAGTTTGGATATACCTAGAGGTACAGGTATAACTCGAAAATATAATTCTATTCTTAAGAGGAGCACGTAGCATAATTAGGTATATTTAAACTTGAAACAATTTTGATGGGTGGATGAACTTATTCACACATAAGAAATACCGGAGAAGGAATTTCACAAATTTTAAATCTAAAGGAACTAGAGAAATAGAAGAAAATCCTGATGATAAAGATATAAGTAGAAGAAAATTATTACAGTAAAACTAAGATAGATACACTACCATAAAAAATAAAAATAAAAATAAAGAATATATATATATAGAGTAATTCAATTGAAATAATAAGAAACATTATATGTTTTTAATTTCTTTTTTAAATTAGAAAAAAAAATTAGGATTAGAAAAATTACATAATTTTAAAAAACATTGATAAAAAAATAATAGTAATAAGAAGAATAGTTATTGGAGAAAAGATAAAAAGAGATAATAATAATAATTAAAAAGAGAAACGATTGTATTCAGATATACGTGGACAGTTAAACAAATATGTAGTTGGTTTTGAATTCTTGGAACAATGTTAAATTATATTGATTTCAACTAACATTATATATATATATATATATATATATATATATATATATATATATACACTAATGAGTCACTGTTTATCAAGGTCCAAAGGCCACACGAGGTTACGGGTAAATGAGTGTCAGTTGGACGATGAAACAACACCTTGAGAGGATTGGAGACGATGGGTGAAATGGGCAGAAATTGATTATTTAAGAGGACGGCTTGACAAGAATTTGTTAACTTTGGACTTGAAAACGACCATGTTGTAGTCAGCTGGGAAGCAGCCCCATAATATTGTGTTCCACAGATGGGAAGTTCTTGGAAAGAAACTTTGTTCTTGGAAGTTACGTTTAGTCTTAGGTAGACAGAGAAAGAAAGGAAAGTTATTTACAGTGGTTGTATATGCCAACAACCGAAACAATGTTTGGTTAAATCCTATTTTAGTCACCCAAATTAGCGACAATGAAATGGCTTGGGCGGGTTTCGCCACAATTCCCAAACAAAATTATTGTTACTTAAAACCAGGTTTTAGTAAAAACAGTAATTTATAGCTGAATCGTATCAGAGAGACGTTAAAATTACTTTAAGCAAACATAGTGGTATTCAATAAACTTGAAGTAACCAGAGATCTGACTTATCGCCCACCCAACCGTAAAATGCAATAAAATTAAGATGGTTATTCGTATTTTAAATTTCATTGCTTTTCTTAGTTTTTATATAAAATAGCTAAAAATGGATTCACATTTATGAATGGAGGGAGGGGGGGGGGCGAAAAGGGAGATAATTCTGATCTCCATTTTCTTCTATAAAAGACAAGAATTGTCTACATTCGCTTTTCACTTACAATGCAAGTCTAAAAGCAATATCTAAATGAATAAATGCAAAAGATTTTTTCATTTATCACACCTATATTACCATCAAAACAGCTCTTGAAATACTGTATATATAGTAGAGAATAAAGCTATTTGTATGCCTAATTTGCATAACTAGTTTTTAAACGGGTTATAATAAATTAATGTTTGATGTTATTCATTTGTTATTTTATTGTTCTATTTGCCTAAATATATGCAATTGTTTTGTTAATAATAACAGTAATTAATTAAAGTGATTTAATAAAAAAAGGATAATTACCAAAACCGTTCTTAAAATATGTTCAGTAAATTTCAATGGAGGTAATTTAAATGCAAACTATTAGTGTTTTTAAATTGCAATAGATTTATATTCGACAAATGTAATGTAAGTTATACATTTAAAAAGAATACTTAGAACTAGATTAATAGCCTTCGGATGTTGGGAAGTTTCTTTGCTTGTTAATTATAAATGAGAATTGTTTACGTAAAAAAACAACAACATTGATACTAACTTGCTCCCCTTCATGGAATTAAAAACTTTCTCAGACCATAAGTTCAGTTGTGTAAGCTCTTTTCTCTCAGTTTTTGCAATAGTAGTCAATGTTTTTGATTGCATTGAAGTATTTTAGGGCCTGGCCTCTTTAAAAAAAAATTTTGAGAGAACATGAACCTCTGGTTTTAATGAGATATAACAGAAAATTATATGGATTTTTAAAATGATGAGTGATGAGTGCTTAACTCCACAAACTTAAAATGTTTTCAAGTCCATCAATGTCTATCCAGCTGCCTTAGAATTACAAACTCGTCTCTATCCGGTGCAAAGATTTGCTGTTGTCCCAAGGAGATCTTGTATACATATTATCTATAATCTTACAGAATAGATAAAACTAACAAGGCTACCCGGCGGTGATGACAAGACTTCAAAACTGTATGTCATTAAACAATTAGCTTCATAAAAGTTCATAAAAGTTCATAAAAGTTGTGTTTTTCACATTTTTTAGTTCAGCAACTCATTGGCATTAAGTGGTGCATGACATTCACATCTAATCATCTCATAAAATTAATATTTCTTTTAAAGGTTTATTATTTGACTGTAAAAAGCTTTTTTTGTTTGTTTTCATTTCAAATACATAAACTTTTTCCACATATAAACGTTTCACCAAGAAGACATAAAAGTTAAAAGTTAATGTTTTAAAAAAAAGAAAAGAAATACACAAACAATGAAAAAAGTGAAACTAATAGCAATAAACAATTGATAGAATTAGCATCGTCACTATCGGTAAACGCTAAGCATCGTCACTATCGGTAAACGCTAAGCATCGTCACTATCGGTAAACGCTAAGCTTAAGCTTCTTGTATCGATATAGATTGAGGTGAAAACATAGTGTTCGATTTCATTCTTTATTAAAGCAAAAATTTGCAGGGTGGAAAAGGGTTTCATTCACCATGAAACAAAATTTGTAAACTTAAAACCCATTGGTAAACTTCACACAAAGGATGCAATCTAAGCCCCCTCCACAAACAAAGCTGCAATCAACCAGTTATATAACACTAAAACCATAATGGTGAACACCAGAGGGGCCGACTTAGCCCCCCATCTCGTCCCAATATTAATCCACTTATAACACTAAGCAATGACACATTGTTTATTAGAAAAAAAGACAGAGAGTATCCTAATTCATTAAACAATGGGGATGAGAGAGAAGATAGAGAGTAGAGAAAGAGAGGGGGATAGAGAGAAGGTATATAGAAAGGATGATACAGGAGGGATTGAGAGGGGAAGACAGAGATAGCTAGAGGGGGAGAAGAGAAGGCGAGAGAGAAAGGGAGAAGGCGAGAGAGAAAGGGAGTAGGCGAGAGAGAAAGGGAGTAGGCGAGAGAGAAAGGGAGTAGGCGAGAGAGAAAGGGAGTAGGCGAGAGAGAAAGGGAGTAGGCGAGAGAGAAAGGGAGTAGGCGAGAGAGAAAGGGAGTAGGCGAGAGAGAAAGGGAGTAGGCGAGAGAGAAAGGGAGTAGGCAAGAGAGAAAGGGAGTAGGCAAGAGAGAAAGGGAGTAGGCGAGAGAGAAAGGGAGAAGGCGAGAGAGAAAGGGAGTAGGCGAGAGAGAAAGGGAGTAGGCAAGAGAGAAAGGGAGTAGGCGAGAGAGAAAGGGAGTAGGCGAGAGAGAAAGGGAGTAGGCGAGAGAGAAAGGGAGTAGGCGAGAGAGAAAGGGAGTAGGCGAGAGAGAAAGGGAGTAGGCGAGAGAGAAAGGGAGTAGGCGAGAGAGAAAGGGAGAAGGCGAGAGAGAAAGGGAGAAGGCGAGAGAGAAAGGGAGAAGGCGAGAGAGACGGTATATGTGAACTCAGTACAACCACAAGAGTGAAGGCAGCATGAGCGAAATTTCGTGAGCTGTTGCCTCTGATAACATTGTGATCTGTCCATCTCTACATCTAAATTGTATAGCAGCTGTGTCAAGAGTGTCATGCTATATGACAGTGAATGCTGGGCCATCACTCAGTTCTCTCGTGCCAACTGCAGTGCAATGACAGATCCATGATTAGATGGATCTGCAATCTGAAATCTGACCAAACCTAACACATTAGGTCAGAGGATTTGTTGAAAACACTACATTTGTCTACAATAGAAGAATTTATCCTAAGGATTAATCAGTTACGCTGGTGCAGTCATGTGGAACGTTCATCTTCCTAGATAAACCATTGCAGAAGCATGGATGGTTTGAATCGCAGGAAGGTTTTCCGGGCAAGGAAAATTTAGAAGCAAGTGATTAGACAAGACTGTACAGAGTGGAATTTAGAGATTGTTGACTCGTTTAAACATGAGGACTGGAGAATGAGCTTGCAAAATATCAAAAAAGTGACGTTTTACGAATAGAAGATTGTTACATAACAAAAAGAGAGAGAGGAAAAAAAGTTATTCATCTTTTTATTGCAAAATTTTCTTTGTACCATCTATTTGCTCCATGTGATTTTATTTAAAAAAAAAAAATGAGATCCTTCCTCCTCCCCCTGCTACCAACGGCACACAGTTTAAAAATGCAAAAACGTGAGAGAAGACTTTTCAAATCATAAAAAATTGTAAAATATTTCTTATTGGGTCTTATTGAATTCAATAACATTTAATATAAGTTAAACAGTTGTGTCTCTTATCAGTTGGACCTTAATTCATAAAACAAAATAATGTAAACTTATCTTGAAAAATAAAATACTCCAATTTTTTCAATATATATTTCCAATGAAAAGTTCGATTTCATTTTATTTTATGAAGAAAGTCAATGAAGTTTAGAGTATTGTAATCTTAAAACAATCGGCAATAAACTTCTCTAAAAACTATCTTCTAAGGAAGGCCATAATTGTGTGTTGTTAAAATTCAGAAACTACACAAGATACACTAATAAACCATACATCATCGAATTTTGTGTGCGCTCTGACTGAAGCGGAGAAGAGAGAGATACAGAAGGAAGCAGGGAAGAAAGAGATACAGTAGGAAGCAGGGGAAAAAGAGAGAGAGAAGGAAAGAAAGCAAAGAAAGGAGAGAGAGAAGGAAAGAAAGCAGAGAAGAAGGAGAGAGAAAGGAGGAAGGAAGCGGGGAAAAGTAAGAGAAAAGTGAGAGAGAAAGAAAGCAGGGAAGAGAAGGAAGCGAAGAAGCAAGAAAGAATGAAGCAAGAAAGCGAGGAAGAGAGAGAGAGAAAGAAAGAAGTAAAGAAGAGAGAGAGGGAGAGAAGAAAAGAAACGAGGGACAGAGAGAGAGAAGGAAAGAAACGAGGGGCAGAGAGAGAGAAGGAAAGAAACGAGGGGCAGAGAGAGAGAGAGAAGGAAAGAAACGAGGGACAGAGAGAGAGAAGGAAAGAAACGAGGGACAGAGAGAGAGAAGGAAAGAAACGAGGGACAGAGAGAGAGAAGGAAAGAAACGAGGGACAGAGAGAGAGAAGGAAAGAAACGAGGGACAGAGAGAGAGAGAAGGAAAGAAACGAGGGACAGAGAGAGAGAGAAGGAAAGAAACGAGGGACAGAGAGAGAGAAGGAAAGAAACGAGGGACAGAGAGAGAGAAGGAAAGAAACGAGGGGCAGAGAGAGAGAGAAGGAAAGAAACGAGGGACAGAGAGAGAGAGAGAGAAGGAAAGAAACAAGGGGCAGAGAAAGAGAAGGAAAGAAACGAGGGACAGAGAGAGAGAAGGAAAGAAACGAGGGGCAGAGAGAGAGAGAAGGAAAGAAACGAGGGACAGAGAGAGAGAGAGAAGGAAAGAAACGAGGGACAGAGAGAGAGAGAAGGAAAGAAACGAGGGACAGAGAGAGAGAGAGAAGGAAAGAAACGCGGGACAGAGAGAGAGAGAGAAGGAAAGAAACGAGGGGCAGAGAGAGAGAAGGAAAGAAACGAGGGACAGAGAGAGAGAGAAGGAAAGAAACGAGGGGCAGAGAGAGAGAGAAGGAAAGAAACGAGGGACAGAGAGAGAGAGAGAAGGAAAGAAACGAGGGACAGAGAGAGAGAGAGAAGGAAAGAAACGAGGGACAGAGAGAGAGAGAAGGAAAGAAACGAGGGACAGAGAGAGAGAGAGAAGGAAAGAAACGCGGGACAGAGAGAGAGAGAAGGAAAGAAACGAGCGACAGAGAGAGAGAAGGAAAGAAACGAGGGACAGAGAGAGAGAGAAGGAAAGAAACGAGGGACAGAGAGAGAGAGAAGAAAAGAAACGAGGGACAGAGAGAGAGAGAGAGAGAGAAGGAAAGAAACGAGGAACAGAGAGAGAGAAGGAAAGAAACGAGGAACAGAGAGAGAGAAGGAAAGAAACGAGGGGCAGAGAGAGAGAAAGAAAGAAACGAGGGACAGAGAGAGAGAAACCAAGAAGTGGGTAAGAGAAAGTAAGAACAAAATAAGCGGGGAAGAGAGGAGAGAATGGAGCATGGAAGAGCGAAGAAAGGGGTGGGGAAGAGCGAGAAAGAAGGAGGCGGGGAAAGAAATAAAAAGAAGGAAGCGAGGATGAGTGAAATAGATAGAGAAAGAAGCAAAGAAAGAGAGAGAAAGAAATAAGCAAAGAAAAAGAGAGAAAGAAGCGATGGAAGAGAGAGAAGGAAGCGATGGAAGAGAGAGAAAGAAGCGATAGAAGAGAGAGAAGGAAGCGATGGAAAAGAGAGAGAAGGAAGCGATGGAAGAGAGAGATAAGGAAGCGATGGAAGAGAGAGAGAGAGAAGCGATGGAAGAGAGAGAGAGAGAGAAGGAAGCAATAGAAGAGAGAGAGAGAGAGAGAAGGAAGCAATAAAAGAGAGAGAGAGAGAGAAGGAAGCAATAAGAGAGAGAGAGAGAGAGAGAAGGAAGCAATAAAAGAGAGAGAGAGAAGGAAGCAATAGAAGAGAGAGAGAGAGATAGAGAAGGAAGCAATAGAAGAGAGAGAGAGATAGAGAAGGAAGCAATAGAAGAGAGAGAGATAGAGAAGGAAGCAATAGAAGAGAGAGAGAGATAGAGAAGGAAGCAATAGAAGAGAGAGAGAGATAGAGAAGGAAGCAATAGAAGAGAGAGAGAGATAGAGAAGGAAGCAATAGAAGAGAGAGAGAGATAGAGAAGGAAGCAATAGAAGAGAGAGAGAGATAGAGAAGGAAGCAATAGAAGAGAGAGAGAGATAGAGAAGGAAGCAATAGAAGAGAGAGAGAGAGAGAGAAGGAAGCAATAGAAGAGAGAGAGATAGAGAAGGTAGCAATAGAAGAGAGAGAGAGATAGAGAAGGAAGCAATAGAAGAGAGAGAGAGATAGAGAAGGAAGCAATAGAAGAGAGAGAGAGAGAGATAGAGAAGGATGCAATAGAAGAGAGAGAGAGAGAGATAGAGAAGGAAGCAATAGGAGAGAGAGAGAGAGATAGAGAAGGAAGCAATAGGAGAGAGAGAGAGAGATAGAGAAGGAAGCAATAGGAGAGAGAGAGATAGAGAAGGAAGCAATAGGAGAGAGAGAGATAGAGAAGAAAGCAATAGGAGAGAGAGAGATAGAGAAGAAAGCAATAGGAGAGAGAGAGATAGAGAAGAAAGCAATAGGAGAGAGAGAGATAGAGAAGGAAGCAATAGAGAGAGAGAGATAGAGAAGGATGCAATAGAGAGAGAGAGATAGAGAAGGATGCAATAGAAGAGAGAGAGATGGAGAAGGATGCAATAGAAGAGAGTGAGATGGAGAAGAAAGCGAGAAAGAGAGTGAGAGAAGGAAGCGAGAAAGAGAGTGAGAGAAGGAAGCGAGAAAGAGAGTGAGAGAAGGAAGCGATAAAGAGAGTGAGAGAAGGAAGCGAGAAAGAGAGAGAGAGAAGGAAGCGAGAAAGAGAGAGAGAGAAGGAAGCGAGAAAGAGTGAGAGAGAAGGAAGCTAGAAAGATAGAGAGAGAGAGAGAGAAGGAAGCGAGAAAGAGAGAGAGGGAGAAGGAAGCGAGAAAGAGAGAGAGAGAGAGAAGGAAGCGAGAAAGAGAGAGAGAGAGAGAGAAGGAAGCGAGAAAGAGAGAGAGAAGAAAGCGAGAAAGAGAAAGAGAGAGAAGAAAGTGAGAAAGAGAGAGAGAGAAGAAAGTGAGAAAGAGAGAGAAAAAAGCGAGAAAGAGCTCTCTCTTTCTCGCTTTTTTCTCTCGAGAATAAGAGAGAGAGAAGAAAGCGAGAAAGAGAAGAAAGCGAGAAAGAGAGAGAGAAAAGAAAGCGAGAAAGAGAGAGAGAAAAGAAAGCGAGAAAGAGAGAGAGAAAAGAAAGCGAGAAAGAGAGAGAGAAAAGAAAGCGAGAAAGAGAGAGAGAAAAGAAAGCGAGAAAGAGAGAGAAGAAAGCGAGAAAGAGAGAGAGAAGAAGAAGGCGAAGAAGAGAGAGAGAGAAGAAGAAGGCGAGAAAGAGAGAGAGAGAAGAAGAAGGCGAGAAAGAGAGAGAGAGAAGAAGAAGGCGAGAAAGAGAGAGAGAGAAGAGGGCGAGAAAGAGAGAGAGAGAAGGAAGCGAGAAAGAGAGAGAGAGAAGAAAGCGAGAAAGGGAGAGAGAGAAGGAAGCGAGAAAGAGAGAGAGAGAAGAAAGCAGGAAAGAGAGAGAGAGAAGAAAGCAGGAAAGAGAGAGAGAGAAGAAAGCAGGAAAGAGAGAGAGAGAAGAAAGCAGGAAAGAGAGAGAGAAGAAGAAGGCGAAGAAGAGAGAGAGAGAAGAAGAAGGCGAGAAAGAGAGAGAGAGAAGAAGAAAGCGAGAAAGAGATTGAGAGAAGGAAGCGAGAAAGAGAGTCAGAGAAGGAAGCGAGAAAGTAAGTGAGAGAAGGAAGCGAGAGAGAGAGAGAAGGAAGCGAGAAAGAGAGAGAGAGAAGGAAGCGAGAAAGAGTGAGAGAGAAGGAAGCTAGAAAGATAGAGAGAGAGAGAGAGAGAGAAGGAAGCGAGAAAGAGAGAGAGGGAGAAGGAAGCAGGAAAGAGAGAGAGAGAGAGAAGGAAGCGAGAAAGAGAGAGAGAAGAAAGCGAGAAAGAGAAAGAGAGAGAAGAAAGTGAGAAAGAGAGAGAAAAAAGCGAGAAAGAGAGAGAAAAAAGCGAGAAAGAGCTCTCTCTTTCTCGCTTTTTTCTCTCGAGAATAAGAGAGAGAGAAGAAAGCGAGAAAGAGAAGAAAGCGAGAAAGAGAGAGAGAAAAGAAAGCGAGAAAGAGAGAGAGAATAGAAAGCGAGAAAGAGAGAGAGAAAAGAAAGCGAGAAAGAGAGAGAGAAAAGAAAGCGAGAAAGAGAGAGAAAAAAAAGCGAGAAAGAGAGAGAGAAAAGAAAGCGAGAAAGAGAGAGAGAAAAGAAAGCGAGAAAGAGAGAGAGAAAAGAAAGCGAGAAAGAGAGAGAGAAAAGAAAGCGAGAAAGAGAGAGAAAAGAAAGCGAGAAAGAGAGAGAAAAGAAATCGAGAAAGAGAGAGAAGAAAGCGAGAGAGAGAGAAGAAGAAGGCGAAGAAGAGAGAGAGAGAAGAAGAAGGCGAGAAAGAGAGAGAGAGAAGAAGGCGAGAAAGAGAGAGAGAGAAGAAGGCGAGAAAGAGAGAGAGAGAAGAAAGCGAGAAAGAGAGAGAGAAAAGAAAGCGAGAAAGAGAGAGAGAGAAGGAAGCGAGAAAGAGAGAGAGAGAAGGAAGCAGGAAAGAGAGAGAGAGAGAAGGAAGCGAGAAAGAGAGAGAGAGAGAGAAGGAAGCGAGAAAGAGAGAGAGAAAAGGAAGCGAGAAAGAGAGAGAGAGAAGGAAGCGAGAAAGAGAGAGAGAGAAGGAAGCGAGAAAGAGAGAGAGAGAAGGAAGCAAGAGAGAGAGAGAAGGAAGCAAGAGAGAGAGAGAAGGAAGCAAGAGAGAGAGAGAAGGAAGCTGGAAAGAGAGAGAAGGAAGCGAGAAAGAGAGAGAAGAAAGCGAGAAAGAGAGAGAAGGGAGCGAGAAAGAGAGAGAAGGAAGCGAGAAAGAGAGAGAAGGGAGCGAGAAAGAGAGAGAAGGAAGCGAGAAAGAGAGAGAAGGAAGCGAGAAAGAGAGAGAGAGATGAAGAAAGCGAGAAAGAGATAGAGAGAGAGGAGAAAGAGAGAGAGAGAAGAAAGCGAGAAAGAGAGAGAGAGAAGAAAGCGAGAAAGAGAAGAAAGCGAGAAAGAGAGAGAGAAAAGAAAGCGAGAAACAGAGAGAAGAAAGCGAGAAAGAGAGAAGGAAGCAGGAAAGAGAGAGAAAGAAGAAAGTGAGAAAGAGAGAGAGAGAAGGAAGCGAGAAAGAGAGAGAGAAGGAAGCGAGAAAGAGAGAGAGAAGGAAGCGAGAAAGAGAGAGAGAGAGAGAAGGAAGCGAGAAAGACAGAGAGAAGGAAGCGAGAAAGAGAGAGAGAGAAGGAAGCGAGAAAGAGAGAGAGAGAAGGAAGCGAGAAAGAGAGAGAGAGAAGGAAGCGAGAAAGAGAGAGAGAGAAGGAAGCGAGAAAGAGAGAGAGAGAAGGAAGCGTGAAAGAGAGAGAGAGAGAGAGAGAAGAAAGCGAGAAAGAGAGAGAGAGAGAGAAGAAAGCGAGAAAGAGAGAGAGAAGAAAGCGAGAAAGAGAGAGAGAGAGAGAGAAGAAAGCGAGAAAGAGAGAGAGAAGAAAGCGAGAAAGAGAGAGAGAGAGAGAGAGAAGGAAGCAAGAAAGAGACGGAAGCGAGAAAGAGAAGGAAGCGAGAAAGAGAAGGAAGCGAGAAAGAGAAGGAAGCGAGAAAGAGAAGGAAGCGAGAAAGAGAAGGAAGCGAGAAAGAGAGAGAAAGAAAGAAAGCAAGAAAGAGAGAGAGAGAAGAAAGCGAGAAAGAGAGAGAGAGAGAAGAAAGCGAGAAAGAGAAGAAAGCGAGAAAGAGAGAGAGAAAAGAAAGCGAGAAAGAGAGAGAAGAAAGCAAGAAAGAGAGAGAAAGAAGAAGGCGAGAAAGAGGGAGAGAGAGAAGAAAGCGCGAAAGAGAGAGAGAGAAAAATACGAGAAAGAGAGAGAGAGAAAAATGCGAGAAAGAGAGAGAGAGAAAAATGCGAGAAAGAGAGAGAGAGAAAAATGCGAGAAAGAGAGAGAGAGAAAAATGCGAGAAAGAGAGAGAGAGAAAAATGCGAGAAAGAGAGAGAGAGAAAAATGCGAGAAAGAGAGAGAGAGAAAAATGCGAGAAAGAGAGAGAGAGAAAAATGCGAGAAAGAGAGAGAGAGAAAAATGCGAGAAAGAGAGAGAGAGAAGGAAGCGAGAAAGGGAGAGAGAGAAGGAAGCGAGAAAGGGAGAGAGAGAAGGAAGCGAGAAAGGGAGAGAGAGAAGGAAGCGAGAAAGGGAGAGAGAGAAGGAAGCGAGAAAGGGAGAGAGAGAAGGAAGCGAGAAAGGGAGAGAGAGAAGGAAGCGAGAAAGGGAGAGAGAGAAGGAAGCGAGAAAGGGAGAGAGAGAAGGAAGCGAGAAAGGGAGAGAGAGAAGGAAGCGAGAAAGGGAGAGAGAGAAGGAAGCGAGAAAGGGAGAGAGAGAAGGAAGCGAGAAAGGGAGAGAGAGAAGGAAGCGAGAAAGGGAGAGAGAGAAGGAAGCGAGAAAGGGAGAGAGAGAAAGAAGCGAGAAAGGGAGAGAGAGAAAGAAGCGAGAAAGGGAGAGAGAGAAGGAAGCGAGAAAGGGAGAGAGAGAAGGAAGCGAGAAAGGGAGAGAGAGAAGGAAGCGAGAAAGGGAGAGAGAGAAGGAAGCGAGAAAGGGAGAGAGAGAAGGAAGCGAGAAAGGGAGAGAGAGAAGGAAGCGAGAAAGGGAGAGAGAGAAGGAAGCGAGAAAGAGAGAGAAGGAAGCGAGAAAAGGGAGAGAGAGAAGGAAGCGAGAAAAGGGAGAGAGAGAAGGAAGCGAGAAAAGGGAGAGAGAGAAGGAAGCGAGAAAGGGAGAGAGAGAAAGAGAGAGAGAGAGAAGGAAGCGAGAAAGAGAAGGAAGCGAGAAAGAGAAGGAAGCGAGAAAGAGAAGGAAGCGAGAAAGAGAAGGAATCGAGAGAGAGAAGGAAGCGAGAGAGAGAAGGAAGCGAGAAAGAGAGAGAGAAGGAAGCGAGAAAGAGAGAGAGAGAGAGAAGGAAGCGAGAAAGAGAGAGAGAGAAGAAAGCGAGAATGAGAGAGAGAGAAGAAAGCGAGAATGAGAGAGAGAGAAGAAAGCGAGAAAGAGAGAGAGAGAAGGAAGCGAGAAAGAGAGAGAGAGAGAAGGAAGCGAGAAAGAGAGAGAAGGAAGCGAGAAAGAGAGAGAGAGAGAAGGAAGCGAGGAAGAGAGAGAAGCGAGAAGAGAGAGAGAGAGAAGGATGCGAGAAAGAGAGAGAAGCGAGAAGAGAGAGAGAGAGAAGGAAGCGAGAAAGAGAGAAGGAAGCGAGAAAGAGAGAGAGAAGGAAGCGAGAAAGGGAGAGGAAGCGAGAAAGAGAGAGAGGAAGCGAGAAAGAGAGAGAGGAAGCGAGAAAGAGAGAGAGGAAGCGAGAAAGAGAGAGAGGAAGCGAGAAAGAGAGAGCGAGAAGGAAGCGAGAAAGAGAGAGAGAGAAGGAAGCGAGAAAGAGAGAGAGAGAAGGAAGCGAGAAAGAGAGAGAGAGAAGGAAGCGAGAAAGAGAGAGAGAGAAGGAAGCGAGAAAGAGAGAGAGAGAAGGAAGCGAGAAAGAGAGAGAGAGAAGGAAGCGAGAAAGGGAGAGAGAGAAGGAAGCGAGAAAGAGAGAGAGAGAGAAGGAAGCGAGAAGAGAGAGAAGGAAGCGAGAAAGAGAGAGAGAGAGAAGGAAGCGAGAAAGAGAGAGAGAGAGAAGGAAGCGAGAAAGAGAGAGAGAGAGAGAAGGAAGCGAGAAAGAGAGAGAGAGAAAGAAGCGAGAAAGAGAGAGAGAGAAAGAAGCGAGAAAGAGAGAGAGAGAGAAGTAAGTGAGAAAGAGAGAGAGAGAGAAGTAAGCGAGGAAGAGAGAGAAGCGAGGAAGAGAGAGAAGCGAGGAAAGAGAAGGGAGAAGGAAAGAGAAGGGAGAAGGAAAGAGAAGGGAGAAGAAAAGAGAAGGGAGAAGAGAGAAGGAAGACAGAAAGAAAGAGAAAGAAGAAAGAAAGAAGAAAGAAAGAGAAGAAAGAAAGAAAGAGAAGAAAGAAAGAGAAGAAAGAAAGAAAGAGAAGGAAGAAAGAAAGAGAAGGAAGAAAGAAAGAAAGAGAAGGAAGAAAGAAAGAAAGAGAAGGAAGAAAGGAAGAAAGAAAGAAAGAGAAGGAAGAAAGAAAGAAAGAAAGAAAGAGAAGGAAGAAAGAAAGAGAAGGAAGAAAGAAAGAAAGAAAGAGAAGGAAGAAAGCTACTTCTCTCCTTTTCTTTTCCTTTCATGTTTCCAATCAAGAAATCAGAAAAGCGAAGAGGTGTTTTCCATGGAGAACGGCGGACATCTTAGAGGCAAACAGACACACATCGCATCTCTCACCTCAATCTCCCGAGCGCACCAGTAACCTAAATAGTCTTATAGACAACCAACGTCCTTTTATACAGTTGATAAAAACAAGAGCCAGTCAAAAGCGGCTGCTGGTTGAAAAGAAGTAATTAAATGAAATTGCATTTCATGGAGCAAAAAATAGATATTGAATAGTAAATCAATAATGATTTAGTGATCAGTTAAAATAGCAACAATATTCAAGAATTTCATGTAACCAAATCGGAGAAGTCGATCGATATGACGCATTATCTTTTGGGTTATTAGTTTCTTAGTAAATCAGCACTTCACAGAAAACATACCAACTGTACGTTTTGCTTTGTTCTTCTTAACAGCTCAATGGTTAGAACATCGCTATTCTACAAAGTTCACGACTCAACCAACGCTGGGTAAGCAAAGATTACTTAGTTCCGACTGACCATGTATTCTTTGTCTTGTTCTAGCTAACAGCTCAATTGTTAAAGAATTATATTTGGTCAGTGTTATATGGCATATCAATTCTTTGAGTCTTATTGTGTTGCAACGTCGTGTTTTCTGAGACATGTATAATCCAATATACACACTGCGCTTGGAATCCTTTTCTAATTATCATCGTTGTCTTATCAAGGCTTTTTTTAAGGGAGGATTTATTAGCTTCAAGACAGAGTGAAAAATATAGTTACATAGATTAAAGAGAGAGAGAGAGAAAGAGAGAGAGAGAGAGAGAGAGAGAGAGAGAGAGATATTAAGAGATGGGTCTGATTAGAGAGACAGAGAGAGAGAGAAAGAGAGAGAGAGAAACGAAGACACCTTGTGCCGCCATGCTATACTAGCTCACACTGTTTTCTTGCCTCATTCCCATTGAGGTTTTTGGGGACAAGCAGATTTTTTGTGACTGCTTCGCATGAGGGTCTGGTAGAAGAAACAGACCAGAAATCAGTTTTTCAGAAATCATGTTATATTCATAACTTCCATTTACCCGCTGGGGGTAATCCCGATCTGTCAATCATTCCCTCTATGAGTGATTTCGTTATGTAACAATCGAATGCGAAGACAATTCCTATTATAAATCTTTATAATAAAAAGCCTCTCTATTTTGCATATATTGTCATCGATTGTTTATGGCCTACAAACTAAATATTTTATTCTGATTCTTCAGTTTTTACTTTTATTCTTACGGGTAGTTGTTTTGAAAAAACAATCCACTTAAACTATGTAAAACAAGCTTTGCCTTTCTTGCTTTCTTATTGAAGCAGTTGCAAATATTTATGCATGAATAAGAGAGAGAAAGGAATTAAAAGATGTTACAGAATTTTTATCCCCCCCCCCCTCCACGGCAATATCAGGTAATTCTGCTAGTTGTAAATGAATCATGTAGATCAACCTATTTTATGAATTGCTGTGATTGGGGGTTCATACCTTTCCTAATATTATTGTGGTGTGATGTGGCTTTCAAATTCCATAGTTAGCACTAACAACAATTACAGCACTCAAAAGCGGTGGAAAGGATTCTAGAAGATTCATGGCTAAATCGGTAAAGTGCTGCTGCTGCTGCTGGGTGGATGAGACTGCCCAAATATGAACAAACATGTTTCAAATAAAGTAGCGTATCTTTCGAAGTGCTTATCCCAGGTTTTGTAGCTGATGAATTGTCATTTGTGACAGGACACTAGTCTACCACCAGTTACACTGCCAGGAAGATTGATACCCATTTATACACCTGGGTGGAGTTTTTTGCTTACAGCACCTGGGATTTCCAACCAGGCTCGCCATCAAAGTTGGTGATCTGACCAGTGGGATAATGTGATTTAGTAATAATTTCAAACGTGTTTTACAAGCAATTTAACATTTGACTTCAGTTGTTAAATGTTATTTTTGAAAAAAAAACAAAAATAAATGAGACAAGTTACCTTGAATTGAAAACATATCGAAAGATAATTCTTATTCTAAGTCCTTTACTTTCATTTTTGTTTCACCTTTTTTGTTAAACACACAAACAACATAGTTTTAAAAAAATAAGTTTTTAAAACTATGTTTGTGCATTTTTTAACAATTTTTAAAATTTTTTTAAAGAATTTTGAAAGTCAAATCTAATTATGGTCATTATATTATTGAACCAAATTGCTATAAAATTATAACTAATTTTGTTATGGTGATGTTTTCATCTCCATTTATACAATTATGGGGTGCAAATAGCTTTCAAAACTTTCATCCATCTCCATTGTTTTACACTTCTTGCACACAAACTGGTTATCACCTCTCAACCTACTAGTAATTCCACTGAATTTGAGGAATTTGCTAAGAATTTTAAAGCTGAAAATGTCTTTGTATATGATAATTTAAAATGTTTTCAAATTCCGAAAGGTCGCAAAGTAATTCACTTTTTTCATCATCATCATATTTGGTTTTAAACATCCGTTTTACATGCTAGTATGTGTTGGATGGTTTATAGAAATTGACTTCCAAACTAACCTATTTCTGGCCAGGTCTTTAACTATCCCTCTTTCTCTAAAGTCCATCCTTATCACTTCCTCCCATGTATTCCTTCGTCGTTCCCTGTAAACTGAACCTGCTACCTCAACTGCTCTACATCTACTAACCCAAGAACTCTTGTTCATTCTTTCAACATGGCCACACCATCAAAGTCTCCTGTTCTGCACATATCTCCCTACACTATTTAGATTTAATCTTCCTCTGATGTCATCAGATCTAAGCCTACCTTTAACGCTCACATTACACATTCATCCTATCATTCTCATATCATTTCTCTTCATGCAACACATGTTCTCAACTCTCACTAGCCAAGTTTCACTTCCATACATCATCACACTGCATGCACATGCTTGATAAACTCTTCCCTTGATTAAAAATGGTAATTCTCTGCTGGTTAGTAATGGCAGAAGTTCCTTGAACTTACTCCATCCAATCATAACTCTTGCAATCACACTAGCACATGCTCCACCCTGTGCTCCAATGATATCATCAAGATAACAAAACTTCAACAACCTCATTAGCCTCACCATCCAAATATACTTTCTCCACATCTGAATTCTCATCCGTCTCCATTGTCTTACACTTCTTGCACACAAACTGGTTCTCATCTTTCAACCTACCTGTGATTCCACTGAACTTCTTGTGTACCCAATGTTTACAAGTACCATAAAAAATTGAGTTGCACCCGACTCGCTTTGCACAAACCGAGCAGAGGAATGTTCCCCTTTCTGGAGGCTTTCCAACACTATACTCACTGATCATCACTTTGGTCTTGGTAACATTCACTCTCAGACCTTTACTTTTCATAGAATTCCTCCAAATCTTCAACTTAACAAGTAAACCTTCCATTGCTTCACAGGCAAATACTAAATCATCAGCATACAGCATCTCTTCCGGATAGCCCATTCGGAACTCCCTGGACAATGCTTCTAAGCCACAAATGAAAAGCAACGGACTCAGTACAGATCTCTGATGTCCTCCTACTTTAACATTAAAACTATCACTAAATGTGCTGTTAATTCTAACACGACTTCTAGCATTTCTGTAGATTGCTGGAACCTTCAACAACCACTTATTTGACCCTAGTTTACGCAAAGCCCACCAGACAACATCTCCTGGTACTTTAACTATTACCGAATAATCAAAATGGCTGATTTGTTTAGGAAAAAGAAATGCATTCTGGTGGATTTAATTTCGTAATTAACTTAATTTTAAATAGGATTTTTTTATTGTTTTATTTTATGCTATTGCTATTTTGATAAATATTCAATTAATAGTAAATAAAAAAAATAATGTGCAAGTCACAAAGTGGCGAGAATCAGATATATGAGAAGTAGTCACACAATATATTAAGATATTAGTGCCAAAATGAATATCAACATGAACTATTGAAGTCGAAAGCCAGATTAAAGTTTATCAAGATTGCAATTCTCCTTTGGGAAGGTATGAACTCAAAGGACAATTAATGCACTCTCAATATGAAAGAATACAAAACATGTTAATCCCAAAGGAGGGTATACAGTGTATTTAATATAGGATGTAAATACTGTTTCAATACACCCCTTATTTGGGAAACTACCGATTTGTACAAGTGATCATTTTCAGTGAATTTTTAGTTTGTAATTGGCTATTTTATCAATTTTATCATCTGAGTCATGCTGGGTATGTGTGCTAGTAGCAAATAAAAAGAGATTTTCAACTTAGTGACGGACTCGAGGGATTTGAATAGGTTACTAAAATTATATCAATTCACGGAAACGTTTATTAAAAAAAACAAAGAAAACTAATAAGTTTGCACTGCAGCAGTTAAACGAATTAGGATCAAAACTATTTCTCTGACTAATTTGTACTTTTAATGTTTAAAATTTATCATTTCCGTTGCGCTTGCAAAGGAAATGCAGATAATTGAACAGAGAGACTAAGTTCAAATTCTGGTAGAGTTTAATAAAGTTTTTTTTTTAATTTTCTAACATTTAAATCAACCATTAAGTTTGTTAGTTGTAAATTGTTGGGGGGGGGGTATCTATTTGTTATCTGAAGAGTTAATGTTTTACTGAACATCAAACCCATGGTGAAGAAATATGCATACTCCCCACTCAAAAGGCCACAAGATTTTTGCTAATATATTCGGTGAACTTTCAGAATAGATTCCACATTGATTTATGGATTTGAAAATTAAAAAGAGAAAAACATTATCATTAATTATTATTTTATTTTTTATTTTAAAAGGGAAGTTAATTTAGCTATACAATGTATACCTTACCTTACCTATACGGACTACTTGAACTCTTCCCCTCACCATAAATACTGGGAGCACCCACTTCTCAGGATTGGAACCACTCCAGCCCGGCAGAAACTAGGCCATTTAGGTGGCCTTTTATCTATCAGGTATTAGTCCTGGATAGTCCTAGGAGGTCCACCCCCCAGGCCTTGCCTCCCCTCTTTGGGGTAGAGTAAGTTTATTGCTTACTGCCTGAGACACCCCGACCCGGTCATGATGATGGGGCTACCCAGGAAATTTTTTTAAAGGCCAGAGTGTTCCTTCTTTAGGGGTACTGGCTTGATTCTCCCCACCTTCCGGCCTTGTGCCACATCTTCCTGTGATGGGAAGGAAGTAAATACCTCAAACCACATTAGTCTATACTGGCACAAGAGTTCACATTGAAGAACAAATAGAGGAAATAAAACTGGTTAAATCTACAAAAACGAATGAACAAGGCGGCAGAATTATAAGAAAATATGTACAGATAAAAATCCTGAATAAAAATGTAAAATTATAATTCGATTCTGGTTTAGACGTATCGATTATCAACATGCATACATGGAGAAGGTAGAGAAAACTGACCATGCTAAGAACCAACAAAATAGCAAGAACAGTGACTGGTGAAAAAATTAAATTTGAAGGTGAAATTATTACGACATTACTTTAAACAGAACTACTAAAAAAGTAAAAATGTTCGTATTAAAAAATACCAACAATTTATTTGGCACAGACTTAATGCAGCGGTTCAATCTATGGGGGTTACCAACCAACATTTTTGGCCAGTTAGAAAAATGAAAAAAGGAATTTGTTTCAACCATAAAAAATTGTATGAAATCGACTCAAAATAAATTGTCAGCAGAAATTAAAGCACATAAGGACACAAAATTCACGTTGCAAAGAGCTAACACCAAACTGAAAGAAATTGAGTCAAATTCTTTGGATAACCAATTGAAGGTTAAAGAGAGTGAACTCATGGTTCCAGAACTGGAATCGCTAAAGTTGCAACTCAAAGAGGTCTTAGACTATGAAAGATAAGGTGGCTTGTCTTGAAGTTGAATTTCAAAGCAAAAAATACATTTTTTCAAAGATGTGCTCCAAAATCACAAGTACAGAATTAAAAAAAGTGGGGGATCTTATTTTGATAGCGGCATACAGTTTCCTCATAAGAGACACCTAAATCAAATTAAGGAATGACTATCGGGGGAAACCGACAGCACTCCCCAGGAAGATGTTATGGTTATCAGATAAGACATTTTCGCCATACAGCTACTCCGAGCAGCCTAAGAATAGTGGCAATGCAAAAAGAAAACGATACTGTGACTCCTGAGGAGGTAAGGCTTTGGAGGGGGTGTTATGGTACCTTACCTATACGGACTACTTGAACTCAAGACTGACGTACAACCACTCTTGTTCTCTGTTGTATTATACTTTTTTCAATATAATTGTTTTCTCTAAACTCCGAGTTTGTGTTTTCCTTACACGCCCACAACACAATGTTAAAACATATTGCTTTATGATTAACGATATTAACCATAAAACATATTGCTTTATGATTAACGATATTAACAATAAAACATATTGCTTTATGATTAACGATATTAACAATAAAACATATTGCTTTATGATTAACGATATTAACAATAAAACATATTGCTTTATGATTAACGATTTAACCATAAAACATATTGCTTTATGATTAACGATATTAACAATAAAACATATTGCTTTATGATTAACGATATTAACAATAAAACATATTGCTTTATGATTAACGATATTAACAATAAAACATATTGCTTTATGATTAACGATATTAACAATAAAACATATTGCTTTATGATTAACGATATTAACCATAAAACATATTGCTTTATGATTAACGATATTAACCATAAAACATATTGCTTTATGATTAACGATATTAACCATAAAACATATTGCTTTATGATTAACAATATTAACCATAAAACATATTGCTTTATGATTAACGATATTAACCATAAAACATATTGCTTTGTGATTAACGATATTAACCATAAAGCATATTGCTTTATGATTAACGATATTAACATAAAGCATATTGCTTTATGATTAACAATATTAACCATAAAACATATTGCTTTATGATTAACGATATTAACCATAAAGCATATTGCTTTATGATTAACGATATTAACATAAAGCATATTGCTTTATGATTAACAATATTAACCATAAAACATATTGCTTTATGATTAACAATATTAACCATAAAGCATATTGCTTTATGATTAACGATATTAACCATAAAACATATTGCTTTATGATTAACAATATTAACCATAAAACATATTGCTTTGTGATTAACGATATTAACCATAAAGCATATTGCTTTATGATTAACGATATTAACATAAAGCATATTGCTTTATGATTAACAATATTAACCATAAAACATATTGCTTTATGATTAACGATATTAACCATAAAGCATATTGCTTTATGATTAACGATATTAACATAAAGCATATTGCTTTATGATTAACAATATTAACCATAAAACATATTGCTTTATGATTAACAATATTAACCATAAAACATATTGCTTTATGATTAACATTGTTAACCATAAAGCATATTGCTTTATGATTAACAATATTAACCATAAAACATATTGCTTTATGATTAACATTGTTAACCATAAAGCATATTGCTTTATGATTAACAATATTAACCATAAAACATATTGCTTTATGATTAACATTGTTAACCATAAAGCATATTGCTTTATGATTAACATTGTTAATCATAAAACATTGTAAGCAGTCTAATAATGTAAAAGCTTTGTAAAACTTTTGTTCAAAATGTTACACCGGTTATGATGTCAATATCTAATTTACAATATTATATAATATCAAACTGAAGCCATCTCTACATATATACAACAACAACAGAGAGAGAGAGCGCAGAGACTGGCGATTCTTAGACGTAGACCCTCAAGATCGACAAAAGTGGAGATCTGCGGTAAGGACTGCCATGCGTGCAGCTAACCAACTGTCTACAGGGGGATCCACTGGTGTGGGCATTGCCCAATCCTGCATGATAATCAAAAGACCAATGAAGAACAACAAATTGGAGAGTGGGGATAATAATTATATTCTAAAATGTT
>OY744548.1:42487625-42675125 GCA_963556195.1 Sepiola atlantica
TCATTGTTAAATACAATGGTGTAATGGAGTCTGGGACAGTGAAACTTGCAAAATGTTTGTGCAAAAATTAATAGTAATCATTGATCTCAACCAAAGATTTTTGCAAACTTAATATTTGTCGATTACTTTAAAAAAAAGTATTTATTTGCTAACAAATGTCAGGAGTATTACAAAAAATATTTCTTTCATAGTGTTAAATCAGATACTTTATTAAAGAATACGATCAAAAACTCTCCATACAAAATATGCCTCAAGTTGTTTTAATCCTTTAATTTACAAGTTTTGCACCTCATTTTCAATGTGTTTAAAATTACCATTATTTACTATAAACAACCATGTAGAAATTAAAAATAAATTATCGTTGAATTCAAGTGACACACAAAGGGAGGGGGGGAAGGGTCTAAAGTGGTCTGCAAAAAATCCTACAAAATCGGATAATTCTGATTTTTTTAAACACATTTATACTTAAAATTGTGATAGTTGAACTGTTGTTATTAAGCAATCTTTATTTATACCAGTTTATAATGTAGATATAGATATTGAAAGATGGTTAAGTATGTAGGTAATGCCAATTCATTCATTAGATTTACATTAGAAATAAACTGAACAAATATCATTAATATTTTCATCTTAGAAACAATAGAAGTTTCCCATTTATTTGGTTTTTCAAAATTGACAAACAAAACCATTTAAATAAATAAAACTGTGCAAATTCTGAACAAAAACGTTTAATTCTTTTCTGACTACATTAACATTTAACACAGAATAAAGAAAAATAAAGACAAAAATTGTGTGACTACTTCTAGTTTCTGTGTCTGTACAACGACTCAAATTAGGATTTTAGAAGTTAATTGTACCACGAGCAAGCGAAAGCATTTTTTAATAATTTTGTCACCCAGACAGTTTATATGAGCAAAAAGAAAAGAGATTTCTTAAAAGAGCAAAGGCAGCGCGTACCATTTCCTGTACCCCCCTCTTACATTGATATCACATTGAAAAGCCACACAGATGTGCCAGAGAATTAGGACTAATTATTATGAGAGGGACAAAGCAAACCCTGCCCTAGCTGCAACTAGATATGACCCTAGGCAGACATCCTCGAAGAAACTGTTGGAAAGACTGATTACCCTCTTAGATTACAGAACTTGAAGATTCTTACTGACCTTATGTCCGCAGCTGTTCACTTGATCCACAACAAGAAGGAGATGGCCGACCTCATTCAGGACTTTTGTGAGCTGTTTCCGGATACTCCCAAAACAGACAGCCATCACTGAACATGACATGGACGTTGGAAATGCCACTCCAGTCAAGCAACATCTCTATCGTGTCAATCTTTCTGTTACATATTGACTCTTATGCAGAAAGAAACTAATGCTTTCCAAACCATTGAACTATTAAGCTCTAATGTGGATTACCTTCTGAACTATTCATTGGTGTACTGTAAGTTAAAACCTCACTTTCTTTCATAAACTGATTTCATATGTTTAAATGTGATAGTTGTTCGTTGGCTAAAAATAGTATTTAGATTCCTTTCCGTATATTAGATTTTCATCTGTGTTTTTCTTTATATATTTCTCTTCTGTATTTTATGTAAACTTTAACTTGGTCGTTTCGTATTGTTTCTCACTTGTTTGTTTGCTGCTTTTCTCTAATACCTGGTGTCTTGAACTATAGATCCCCCAGTGTTATTTTATTGTTTATATCAGAACCCTGGGACCTTTTTTGTTATTATCATTGCTGTGTGTAAGCTTCCGTAGCATCAATGTAACTTTGATAATTACACATTGAATTATTTTTTTTATTTACTATAAATCGAAATTTACTATAAATTGAAATCAAAAATGCAATAGCATAAAAAAAACGAAATTTAAAAAAAATTTATAATTTAATTACAAAATTAAATACAACAGAATATATTTGCGTTTCTTTGTAAACAGGTCAACCATTTTAATCTTGTTAATAGTTGAAGAAAAAAACTTTTTTAAAGAATTAATTACTTTGTGACCCTTCAAAATTGGAAAGGAGCTTGAAAGAATTTAAACTGCCGCATAGAAAGTTCTTTCTGACTTTAAAATTATTAGCAATTCCTCATGTATGTTAAAAGATTTTGGAACTATTTACATCTAATACTTTTATAGATAGACATTAAAATAACATTAATTTAACAAAATTAGTAAGTTTTATAACAATTAGTTCAATTAATAGTTTAATGACAAAACGATACTGTAATAATTATATTTAACTTTCAAAATCATATTAAAAAATGGTAATTAAAAAAAATTAAAGTAAAAAGATTCATGAACAATGACAGGTAGGTACAGCTTTCAAAATAATAAAATGAATTAGTAGAAAAAAATCAATAGAAAAAAAAGATCAGACTTTTAATAGCAGCCATTTATGAAATTATATATTCCTGATGAATAAAATAGCCATTGAAAACGATTTTATTTAACAACAAAAGATCCTTCTTTGTTTTTCGCAACTTTCAGAAAAATAAAATTAACATTTTTGAAAGACTGAAATGTTTGCAAACTAGGTCCATATACTTTTTAGTATATGGACCTAGTTTGCAAACATTTCAGTGTTTTAAAATTGGTAACTTCATTGCTTTGAAAAAAATAAATATTATTAAAAAATTTCAACCATAATACATGTTTAAAAACAAGAAATGGCCGGCCATTTTGTATCTTCTATCAGTATAAGTGCAAACAAAACGGAAACACCATGTTGAAAATTCAAAATGGCCTCTCACACAGCGATTGTAACTATTTTTATCATTAAATAATTTCTTCAAAAAACATTCAATATAATGGTTTTATGTAATAATTAGATGTTTTGAAATAATGCAGAGCAGATACTTTTTAGGATTTCCCTGAAGTTAATATTAATCTTTTTTTATTATTACTATGTTAATCTGGGTATTTATTATAATCTGTTTTTCATTATGTACCAGTTATTTTCATACCATTTGCAATAAATGAGTATGAAATTGTGTATGGCTGAATACTGGTAATAACTATATTTTAAATTGATCAAAAGTTTATTATTTCTAGTAAAAAAGAAACAAAATCATAAAATAAATAAAACTCAGAAAAAAGTTAAAAAATCTAAGTTTTAAAAATTCAAGCAGATAAAATCTAATCATGAAAAATAAAAAGAATAAAAAAGTAAAAACTTATTTAACTGGATATAAAGCAGTCTATTTAAAAAAATATATTAACATAAAAACTGCATTTCTGATAACAGAATTTATACATAATGAATATATAGTAAAAATAAATGTCATTCAACCGAATGTCCCCTACTTGCCACACTTTTCTGAAAACGACTCATAAACGATTGTATCACATTTTGTAAAATTTCTGAAGTTATTCTTAAACTTTCTTCTTCAATAAATGACTTTAACTGATCAATTGTTTGTGTTTTTTTCTGAAAAACAAAACAAACAAACTTTGCTATAAGAATAACTATTCTAAGGTGCTCTTGTGTTGCATACATCAAGATGGCAATAAAGCTAAAACAAGATGGCGTAGTACAAGATGGTACAATAAAAAATGATGCAGTAAAAAAAATTTTTTTTTTTTTTTATAGTTTTGTCATTATCAAAAATACAGTTATCAAATTTTTTTAATAGATGATGACTTTTTGAAGACCTTGTATATTTTAATATAATCTCTTTTTATTCAAATCTTAAATTCCTATGATTAGACATCAGATATATGCAAAATTTGCTTACAACTGATCCTGAAACTTACAACCTTGCAAATGTCATTGCAATAAATTGCTATCACTTAAGAATTTCATGTTGAGAAATCACGCAACAAAAATTCAATGGAATTTTGAAGCTTTACAAGTAGCAAATGATGAAGAGAGAATAAACAAAAATAGAAAAAGAAAGGAAATTAAAAATGAGGGCTTCCTTGAAAGAATTAAACTGATGTAATTAAGTCTAATTTTTTTTTAATAACAATGGGGGATTTAATTAAAATTTTAAAAACATTTAAAACAAAACTTTCCCTTTAAAATATTTAAATACAGCAAGTGGATATAAAGATAATGTAAATTTCAAAAGATTTTTTTAATAAAAAAGGAAAAACAAACAATAAATTAAAAAAGACTCATAAATAGGTTAAAAAATGTCCCCTTTGAATTGATGAAAACGTTGCTGAGTCAATAATACTAAAAAGGGGACACATGGAATCTATAGATAGAAAAATAAGCTGAACTTTATATCTTGAACTACTTTTAACTTAAAAACAAAAACAATAAAGACTCTTCAGGTTTAATTTTCTTATGCAAACATTTTTTCCTCCCACTCTCCTTGAAAATTCATTATCTTACAATGCAAAAAGGTTTTCCCTTTTTATCTGATAATATTCTTTAGGAGTTTTAAGATCAAAGACAATATGTAAATGCTATTACAATTATACAAAATTCTAGAGTATTACAACGATTTGAGCTTTTTTTTTTAGCATAGACAAAGACAGAAATTTTAAGGTTTTTTTTGTACTATTATATTGAAAAACTTTAAATTATTCATAACAATTTAAGATAATGAACATCATAAAATAAAGGTATCAAATAACACTATTAAGGAATTTCTTCTTTTGTTTTATTTGGATAAGTTAGACAGACTACTGTTCTCATTTTATTCACGTTTCAGCCGATGTAACCTCCAACCTTCTTCAGGTGTATCTTTTCAAACTTGGCAACCTACGAGTTGAATTCGGAAACCTGTATGAAATTTCGAATCAAACCCTTTATTTAATCCACAGTGGAAGATTATTTTCATTCCGTCAGCCATGATTGGGTAGAATTGCTAATTAAAGTTGGGTCAGGCAGACCACATATAGAGGGAAAAGATCTGCCCTTGTGGGATGATGTAAAAAATATAGACAGAAGAACAGTGAAGTGTAAGACGTCTCAAAGAAGCAGTGCATATGTTTGGTGACAATGACCTTCGAAGTAGACTTAAATACAACACGAGAACCAATATTTATAAAATAAATTATAAATAGTAATAAGTTATTACACATCTAAACAAAATTAGGTTTACAGCTCCCAAAATTCACACTAGAATTTTTTTTTTTTCATTCTTACTGGGAGTTACTTAAAAAATAACATTGAAACTTTCTCTTTATCTTTCTATTATATTGAACTAATTGCTAGACAGATGTTACACACTTTTTAAAAATTATTTTATTATACATGCCCTCGGGCTATGACGGTATCTTGGTAGTTTTTAAATAAATCTAAAGATATTTCTTCATGTCAGCAAGTCGATCAATATTTATACTGAAGCGAAAGTAAATTGACATAGATGTGAATTACATATGACTTGCGAGACCCGTGCACCAACATTGGCTGAGAAAAATCCCATCTCAGTAAAAATATTAACTGAATTTTTAACTATAAATTCCATGCTAAATCAACAAAGGGTCAGACTATGATCAACACGGATTTTTTCAAATTTTCAACACTTATTCATGATACGAATTGAATGGCACTAGTCTTTTTTTTCAATATAGTTAACCCCAAACAAGGCAGGTCGCCACTGTAGACGTAAGAGGCTACTGAGAATTAGGGTGTAAGTTTAGGGGGTCATTCTTAGTTGGGGGCTGTGCAGCAAGATGTTTGTTTACATTAGTTTTAAATTTCTGTATGTCGGTACAGTCAGGAGAAACAGGGAGCAGAGAGGGAGTTCCAGAGGCCAGCAGCACAAGGAAAGAAGCTATTGGAGTAGAAGGCTCTCCGGCATCTGAGGACCTCCACAGTGAATGAATGGGACTTAGCTGATTGTCGGATTGGTCAAGTGTATTTATGTCAAGGGGGTACTAGCACAGCAAGTTCATCGGAGTACAATCCATTGAAGTACTTGTAAAACAGGCACAAGGATGCAACATTGCGGTGATGGGAAGCTTAGTGGATAATGAGGGACCTTCTCTAAGAGGGAGAGACTAGTGGATGACGCACCAGCCCAGATGTGGCAACAATATTCCATACATGGATAGATGGTGGCTTTGTTAAGATACAGGATAATGTCAGGTGTGAGAAGTTTACTAGCACGGTAGAAGGAGCCCATCTTCTTTGCAGCAGCCTTGGCAATGTCTTCAATGTATTTGTTCCAATTCATGTTACCTGTAAATGTTAGGCTGAGGAGTTTGAATGTTGAACTCTCAGGAAGAGTGTTATTTGCCATGGCAATCGGTGGTTGAAGAGGTTTCTTGTAGTTATTGAAAGAAAGGAGATTTGTCTTTGCAGCATTAAAAGTTACCATCCATTTATGACCCCATTCCACTACAGCCTAGAGGTAATTTTCTAAGGATTCAGCCATTGCCTCGGATATATGCGCATCCGTTTTGCCTACATGACGAGAGTAGAGCGTGGTGTCGTCAGCAAATATACCTATCTCAAACTCAATGTCATCAGAGAGGTCATTTATGAAAATCAGGAAGAGTAAATGTCCAAAGATGGCTCCCTGGAGTACACCAGCATTTATGTCATGTTGCTTAGATAAACGGCTATCGAGAACAACCTGGATCTTTGTTTTGATTAGGAAGGATCTAATTATATTAAACATTTGTCCAGTAATACCATATGAGTGAATTTTTAAGAGAAGCCCTTTGTGCCAGACCTTGTCAAAGGCTTTGGATATATCAAGCACCACCGCCCTAGCTTCACCTGCCTTGTCCAGTATATGATAAATGCGTTCAGAGATGACTGTTAGGATATCCGCAGTAGATCGTGCTTGTCTAAATCAATACTGATGGTCAGAAAGAAGTTTAGCATTAACTAGGTGCCGGACTATCACTAGATTGATTAAGGATTCAAAGATTTTAGCAAAGATCGGGAGTAGACTGATTGGGCGGTAGTTCTGGGGATCAGTTCTATCACCAGAATTCTTGAAGGCTGGTACCACATAGGCAATTTTCCAGCTATCAGGAAAGCAAGATTCAGCAAGGCATTTGTTGTAGAGTTTGAAGAGGACAGGAGCCAGTTCAGCAGACCATTTCTTTATTACCATTACTGGTATAAGATCAGGCCCACAAGCTTTGGAGATGTCAAAGTTTTTTATGATACCCCTGACCTGAGATGGGGTGATGACCAGGTTTTCAAGTATGGCTTGGTCCACAATGAGAATTTAGAGAGGTTTGCAGAGTCCAAAATGGAGTTTACGGTAAAATGCTGGTAGTTCATTATCTCTCAAAATCTCTGAGCCATGTGTCCAAAATGTTAACTTTTATGATAGAGAAAATAAAAAAAAAAGAAAAAAAAAGTCCGGTGTTTTTGCACTATGAAAGTTTTATTTTAAAGTTCTTGGCTGAATCTAAAATGTACCATATGTATTTTTTTTATCTTAGAGAGGTCAAATAAGGCAAGTTGACCGTAACCTTTACTTTAATTGTCTTATTTCATGCTATGTACAAAAGATTCATGGTGGGAAACTGTGTCAAACTTTTGTTATAAGTGTTCTGAAATGACCCAAATTCAAAATGGTGGAATTGGGCATCTGACACTATATCCAAATTTTAATATCTCACAAATATGGTTAAGTTGTATAGCTTTAGAAAGCTCTTTTAATGCTGAATAACATTTACATAAATACTATAGACATAAAATCAACAGAGTTTATGTTATTTGTGATTAAACAATGATCAAATGAAATTTAATGAATAAAAATGATGTGATGAAAATACATATTTAAAATCATGCTAACATTTTATCAGTCACAAACATCGAAACAATGTGCAGCATTTCATGTCAGTGGTCAACATAATTCAGTTGCTTTTTAGTCCATTAAATCCTAAAAACGATATTTTTATTCTTATTAAATTGAAGAAGGTCGGAGGTAACATCGGCAGTAACATGAGAATAACATCCAAGATGAGAACAGCAGTCCGAATAATCCAAATAATCCAACCCTTCTATGCTTGTTCAAATGAGGTGCATCTTATCCTTCTGATTTGGTTTTGGCGTCTCAGCACATTTAGCGTTTTAAAAGAATTGAGTTATTTCAATTTCTATTGAACACAAGTTGATATTTTAACCATAGCAGCGACAGGGGGTTCATACCTTTTTCCAATATTATAGTGTAAGGAAACAAAATAGATTCATTCAGATTTTAATTCGGCTTAGCCAATTTCATATTCTGTGTTAGGATCCATTACTCTATTCATCCACCCCAATCCCATTCTTAAACACAGATGATGCCATTCCAATACATAAGCTTATATCGTTGGCCTCAACAGTTCTATTGTAAAACCCTGCCACCAAGATAGATCAACTAGAAGGAAGGACAACTCTGCCCCCCCCCCCCCCCCCACAAAAAAGAGAGGCTGGTTTTCAGGGACTGGACTCACCAGCATCTTTTCCTGCAACCTTCACTTCAGGAATTGCTTGCCCTCCTCACTTCGAACAGGCTGTGCATGTGTGTGTGTGTGGTGGTGGGGGGCATAAGTATGATTCACCCTCAATAAAACTAAATTCATGACAAGATCGCTACCCCCCCCCCCCCCAGCCGTTCATCTGGCTTAATACAATTTGATGGTTGTGATAGAGTTCGCTTTCTACTGATTAAAAATGGACGTTAAGGAAAATTATTTCTATTTCAAATCGATCAAAGTGCTTTGGAATTAATTGCTTGGATTCTTGAATAATAAAAATAAAACTGATCATTTACCATTGATACTCGTTTGTTTTACAATTACATTGACACGACTTTCACGGGGCCGAAATTCAGAACACAATCCAAAATCCAATATGAATTAACAACAGCTTAGACCGACTCAAAATAAATAACAAAACATCTACATTACCAACGTGCTGTCTGTCTTTCTCTATGTCCGGAGGGGGGGGGGGGGGTGAAAACAAAGCCCTATACCAAAATCAAACACACATTTTCTAGTAAATTTGTACGAGGGTAATATTAATTTCTCATTAAAATGTTCTATAATATCAAAATTGTACGAGTGGTATTAATTTCTTATCTGCTTGTATTCATAAACAGAAAAGACAACGTTTTACCTAATTTCTATAATTTTCAAGAAAAAAAATGAGGCTATGGGCTGGGAGCAAAAGTACACAGGTGTCATCACCTATTCCCGGGCAACGCCTGGTGCCTCCTAGTAACTACACTGTGCATTAAGACATCTTCATAAATATTTCTACTTGATCTTTAATTCAAAATTAAGGCCTCACTTAAAAAATGGCGTCCCCTCACTTTGCAGACGACAAGGAATTGGTTAATTAAATTAATTAAAATTGGATAGTTCTCATTTTTGAAGAGTAAAAATAATTAACGCATACGTTTGTGTCCTGCATCATAAAGGTGGTCCATTAACTAGTGGAAGACTTCATATGGAAAAGTCCTTAAATAGTTGTGAACTATTGTTTTCAGCAATTCTGTTTTGCAATCAGCTTATTCAGAATAACATTAAATTATTGGATGCTTTGAACGAAGCATTTTAAAGTCATTTAAATTCTGACTTACAACAAATAAAACCATTCTTGAGTTCTTGGCCTTTTGGCTAAGATTTTTGTTTCAATCCAGTGTGCCCCTTTTTGGGGAGCTGGATTTTCTCCACATTAAAAACCAACCTTGTGTCGTGGGGAGGCAAGTAAATCAAGACAAATAAAGCCGTAAATTTCCTTTCTTCTTTATCATATATGAGTTGTAACAGAGTTTATCAAAAACATTAAAACCCGGAATGGTTAATAATAAAGTGTATTATATTTGTACAGACAAACATAACGAGAAATAAGAACAAGAATGAATATTCTTAGGTTAGACATAAAATGACTGTTGTCAACAAACAAGGCTACTACTACTACTACTACTACTACTTGATGTAGTCAGTACTTTTATGCCTTTGTTCGTCAGATGAGTTCAAATCTTGTAGGGAAATATTTACTCACAACCAGATGTCATGGTGAAATTGATGTGAAGTATTTGCATTGTTCATTTGTTTGTACTCGTTTCTCTTTCGATTTGATTTCTGCCATTGCAAATTTAAAAACCAACTCGAATAATAGAGCAGCAAAGGATGTTCAAGACTGAGTAGATTGAGTGATCAGATTGAGTGATCAGATTGAGTGATCAGATTGAGTGATCAAATTGAGTGATCAGATTGAGTGATCAGATTGAGTGATCAGATTGAGTGATCAGATTGAATGATCAGATTGAGTGATCAGATTGAGTGATCAGATTGAATGATCAGATTGAGTGATCAGATTGAATGATCAGATTGAGTGATCAGATTGAGTGATCAGATTGAGTGATCAGAGCTTTGACAAGAATTCCAAAATGTTTTTCAGTGATTGAAAGCATCAAAACAGCAAAGTCTGCTAGAGAATACCGAGAAGGGAAACCACCAAGAATTGTTGGTGTGAAAATACTGAAGAAATAATAATCATAAGTAATCTATACTTACTAAGTTGTTTTAGAGCCAGCCTAAAAATGATAAATTTCTCTTTTCATATAGAATCTGCCTCTCCTCAAAATTAAAGATGGCTATGTTTCATGTTAGGGTTTTTATTTTTTTATTTGTAGGGAAGTCCTTTCTTTCTTACCAAACTACTCATAATATCCTTGTCACTTTCATTTTATTAAAAACAACTCAAAACGTGAGTGTGAGGGGGGGGGGGGGCACTATACACACTCAAACTCAATCTTGCAAAGCATCCTGGCTAACAAGAAGAACTTGCAAAAATCAAATTATGATGAAGAAAGAATGTTTTGTTTTTATCGCTAAGTCACACCCAATACTATGGCCCAGTGAAATGATCCATTCCTTAAATCTAACAGAACACTGTATCTCTTAAAATATATTCGACAGAGGATAACAATTAAATTCTTTTCTGTTCACAAGACTTAGTATATTCCACCACCACAAAACATTAAATATTATTATCTCTCAATTCTTTGGCAGAGAGACAACCGCCATCACCGTTACTAAGATTGGGGGGGGGGGGGAATAAATGGGGTTTGCGTTAGTGACTCACCAATCTTAACGCGGAAAGATGGGAGGGGGTAGAAATGGTGAATGCCGGAAAAAAAGGGGACAAGGAGGGAGTTAGTAAAAAGAAAAAGAAAAAAAGGGGACAACGGGGAGGGGAGGGGGGATACAATGAAAGGGAAGCTTGTTTAGTGGAAGAGAGTCAATTAAAGCCAGTAGAAAATACAGAGTTGAATTTTCCTTGGTGTTCTTTAGGGCAAGGAAATGTGATTGTATAGAATCACAACATAACGATGTAGAGAGAGAGAGAGAGGGGGGGGGGGTTATATATATATATATATATATATATATATTTGTAGAGAGAAAGAGATAGATGTGTGTGTGTGTGTGTGTGTGTGTGTGTGTGTGGAGAGAGATTAATCTTTTTATTTCTTTATCCTAAATAATTATTGAAAATAGAAAAGAGGAATAGAGACCAAGAACAAAAAGTAGAGAGAAAAACAAACCAATTTAAATTCAAGTGAAATCCTTGCAAGCACTTTTCTCAAAGGAAAGAAAATATATCATCCTGATCTATCTTTGGCCAGTCAACTTTTTTTTTACTACACAAGGTATTCAAGATAAATTTGATCATTTTTTAAAAATTATTTCATTTCAGAATAATTTGAAGTATTTAATAGTGGTAAAGTGCAACGGATAGCTATTTCTATGTACTATTATTGAATCTTAGAGATGGAGGCCATGGACGACTGGAACACACAGAGTGGCCTGCATCATAATGATTTGCACTGGGTGCAAAAATTTGGAAATTTTAGCTGCAGCTTAGTGCTCTTTACAGTCAGTGAGATGTGAACTGGATAATTCCGACGAAGATGTGGAAGCAGTGACTAGCAGGAAGGATCATAGCAGGCATTCTAACTGTGCCCGCACAATGAAATTTGTCAAGAAGCTGCAAAAAAACAAAAGTGTGGCAAGATCCAAACAAGACAATGCAGATCTTGGCGAGAGAGATGGACGTTAGAGAAATGACTATGAAGAAAGCACGAAACGAGGAGCTTCACTACTCTTCATAAAAGAGTCGCCATCAAGGCCCAAAGGAACCGCCTTACAAAAACCAAACAACTCCTCAACAAGATCAAACATGCAGTCGAGTCGGAGTGCCCTGGTTTTTCTCAAATGCGACAAACTTCTGTCAAGGCGAGTTGCACAACAACAGATGGTTAATTCCCTCAAACTGTGATGGCTTTTCGGTGGTTGTAGGAAGGTTATACATGTGGTAGCAGGAGTCAGCTCCATGTCACACATCCGGGAAAACTCAGAAGTGGCTGTCTGAGAACTTCCCCGACTTCACCAATCACAACATCTATCCCCTCCCCAACTCGCGTGATTGCAACCCCATGGACTATTATGTGTGAGGCGCAGTTGAAAAAGATACCAACTATACCGCCTGCAATGCCAAGGATGAGCTAATTGCCAGGATCAACCGGTGTTCAGGTGTCTCTTGAAGGACACAGTGAAAGCTGTATTCAGCAAAAGATCTTGTTTGAGAATACATCAATTATTGGCGAAGATATGATCTTTTTTTCCTTTCCAAAAAGTTTCAAATTTATCTCGAACATCCTGCATATATATTTTTACAACACTGTCATTTAGCTAGAAAATTATGAACTTTAGTTATCGTTCTTCCTTAACTAGCTTTTTTTTCGACTTGTTTAGACAGATGGCGACTATATTTTTGGAGCTGAGTTTTCATTTCGGCATATCATGTGTACGATTACACTTGCTATACCTTATTGTTTTTAATGTTGTTTTTGTTGTTTTATTTTACTAAAACATGGTTTAAGTAAAAATAAGCTTTTGAGGAGTGATGCTGAAATCCATTTAGCTCTAAATAATTTATGTAATGGAAATAGGAATTAACCTTGAGTTAATAATACACTCTTTCAGTTTTCTTTGTTAAGCAGTTTTTACCGATGTGTGTGTGTATGTGTGTGTACACGAATATGTGTGCTTGCGCGTGCATATCCGAAATGTTTGTTTACTGAGATTTTAATGAAACTTTTAACATGGCTCAATTCTAACAAAAATAGAACTTTCCTGAAAGATCAAATTCCCAGTTAAAAGAAAGTTTAAAATGTTAACTTAAATTATTTTCAAATAAACATTTCTCAAAATGTCAGGTTTTCAATTCATTTAAATCGACTTGCTAAAATATTCACAATGACATGTTCTTGCAAAAATTCTTTCGAACTATATTGATAGACTGATTAGTATCACATTCTGTAGACATTGCCTGAGGACTGATGTATATGCAAGAAGAATAGCATCGGAAGCTTCTGAGATTTTTGTGTTAGAAAGATGACCTGGTTTTGCCGACAGGGTAAATTAGTTTCACCATTATTTCATTAATATTCACATCATCATCATCATCATCATCATCGATAACGATATTATCGCAACAATCATTATCATTATCATTATATAGCGTTATTTCATTAATAACATAAAAAAATAAGTTTATTTTCAAATAAAACTTATTTCTAAATTTTATAAATTTACACAAGTGTTTACTTACCAATTTAATCTAAGAATTTGCTAAGAAGTTTAAAGCCAGAAATGTTTTTCTATTAGAAAGTTTAAATACTTCAAAATTCCTTTCAATTTTCGAAGGATGACAAAGTAATTTATTCTTTTTACTTTCAACTATTAACAAAAGATTAAAATGGCTGACTAAAAACCAAAATACATTCTGGTGAATTTAATTCCACAATGAAATTATTTTTTTTAATAGGATTTTTAAAATGTTGTTGCTATTGTATTTTTGATTTCAATAAATATTCTATTTATTTTTATATATAAAACTCAATGTCTGTGTGTGTGTTATGTTTGTGTGTTCCCTATAGAAAGAAAGATTAGAGAATCTACATAAAATCTAAAATGTATTCTAATGTAAAATTTACCGGGGAAGACAATGGAAGTGTTCCCCAATCTCTAAGTGCATCCCTAAGGGGGCTATGAGGGCATAACCCCTTTAAAACTTACAATATATCTTATTTTGATGTAATTTATATCATACATATAAAATTCTCTGGAGAAGACAATGTAAGTGGTACCGAATCTCTATGTGCCAAATATCTATGTGACCCCACCTATAAGAACAAAAAACCCTTAAAACTTCAAATACATATATGTAATTTAAACCATACGTATAAGACACTAATTCAGGGAGTTTTCCATTATTTCAGCTTCTTCCGACTGTATTAGGAGGAGGAAGGGGGCAGTAAAAACAAAGAAAGTAATATGGTGTTATGAACAGAGAGAAAAGTACATAATACTAATAGTAGTGATCCTCATTCAATCCCGAGCAACGCCGGGTCTTCCTGCTAGTAGTAAATAAATAAAAGAAATCAATTCTCGTAGTCGCAAAAACAAAAGCGACGCACAGACAAATGTGAAGTTGTCTTATAATTGTACTAGAATAATTTTTCAAACAGAACAGTTTTGCACCACTTTTATGTCCCATTATTACAAAGATTAAAATCAAGATATAATGCTACTAAACCTTATGTATAGAAATCTTATTACAATTGTGATCATAATCACATGATTTTGATTCTAGAAAATGTCTAAAATTTAAGATGTCTTTAAATTCAGAGAATCTTGCAGTATTGGTGTCTAATGACTGGATTAATTTCAATGCAAATCTGATATATTTGAATTTTCAAATGGGAGATCATGCCTATATTATGCGCCCTAAAAACCCTTTAAAATACGCGAAAGAAACTGAAATTTGGTGAATATTTATTAATTGATGTCTAATACCTATTGTTAAAATTTCCCCTAAATTGGAGGTATCTGAATTTTCACAAAGGGCTTCCACCCCTTTTTACAAAACTAAATATAGCCCACATTTGAACCTCTTATGCCTTGCATCTGTGTTCAAAAATTCATAATGATCGGTTAATTAGTTTAAGAGTGAAGCCTGTACATACAAATACATAAAAATATACACATACCTTACTTTATATAGATAAAGAGATTATAAACATGAATAGATTATAGATGTTTTTAATATCATTAACAGAAATCTTAATATTTAATGAATTTCTTGAAAATAACTATACTTGTACTGACTGACTCGCTAAACAGTGTTTGATAATTGGTTTTATTTTAATTATTAGTACAATTGTTGGAAAGTTCTAAGACTACTATCTGATGTACTAAGTAACTCCAGAGTTTCATCTCATATGTCACTAAGTGCATAGCTTAAGTGATTGGGATCAAAACTAAGAACAATTAAAAAAAGATCAATAGACAGTAAAAGTAGTTCAGTTAACAGAACTTGAACTCTAAAATTGAATCGTATTTTAAAGATTTTATTGAGCCGTTTTCAATTATAAAGCATTAATGACCCTTATATAATTAATATAGTAATTAGTTTGTATTGGAAATAAGAGAATTACATTATGTTTTTTTGACTCAATATCCGTTTTGGGTTTTGATACCAGAATGTGAACTTTAGTATCGTCTATAATTCAGACCGCATATGAACACTCAATCGTTAACTTAATCATAATAAATAACAATAAAGAAAAGGTCTTCAACTTACATTGTTTATCTCACTCTGACATTAGTTGTACCAATCATTTAAAAAAACAAAGCCAATTTATTTAGAAAATTGGTGAATGCAAATGTCTGAAAATACAAAGTTCAGCTTCCAATTTTTATTAACTAATCATAAATTCAAATAAATAAATTTTGTAAAAAAGTGCTTTTAAATCTATTTTAATAGCGGAGCAAATTTCATTTTTTACAAACAACGTACATTAACCATAAAAAAGTGCATATCTGAAAAACAGGTTTTAATCAAATGATCCGGCGTTTGCCCGGGAGTATTTATACTTGTATTTTTCTCGTAAAGCCTGGGTTTTAGGCTTTTTTTAAAAATTAAGTTTGAATCTGTTTTTCTAAATATTATAAATAAGAGATTAAGAACCTGAATGCCACAGCCTTTTTGTAATAGAAATGTTTTTGTAAACATTATTGTAGTCAGTGTAAACCTAATGCAGACTTTATTTTCATTAGCAAAATTGTAATCATCTTAGCCGGAATAAATATTTTGTTTGTAAAGCAAAGGCAACATTCTAAATATGTTTACAAAAGCAAATTAGTGTACCCCCTTGTAATAAAAACTGGACGCCGAATATAACTTAAGGATAAACTTTATTTAACCATTTGTTGCTTAGCTAGACAAATAGTGTTTAACATTCACTCTTAATATACACGAATGTAGAACATTCCATTATTACTCCAAGGGGGAGACAGGCATCAATTATCTTTGTTACTACACCCCTATTAGATATGCAAAAAATATTAAGCAAATGCAATTGATTATCTGTAAGATGTGAAAGACGGAGGAATGTCGATTTTTTTTATTTATTTATTATTAATGACCTAAGCAGCAGTAGCTCTTTCGTTCATCAACCAAAATAAATTTCCATTTTAACAATCTTCCTAGTCAGAATAAGTATTTTTATGATATATATATATGAAATTCGAATGTGATTTTGAAGCTTTTAAATTGGTGAGTAGAATGTCATTTCTGGCTAGGATTACAGCTGATTGTTGGGTTGGTCAAGTGTATTTACATCAGGGGGTACCAGAGCAGCAAACTCATCAGAGTACATTCCATTGAAATACTTATAAAACAAGACCAGAGATGCAACATTGCGGCAAGTATTATGGTTTATTTGTGCTCTTAAACCAATGATAAATGATATTTCTCTGAGGAACTATTAATCCAGAAAAGAACCCAAATTTTATATTCTATTCTTCTGCCTGCCCATTTTTTAAAAAAACATCAGCTTACATCTATAAATGTTTCTTCTGACACAGCACATACCAACGCTACAAGAATGTTAATGTTTCGATCATCACAATTTCACAATTCTCACTTCAGAAGAAAACCCGATGCAGATTTGCTTCAATTTCAAAAAATTAATTTTGTTGATATTATTTCCCTAAATCAACCAGCTATAATATAACAACTTAACATTTATCTGATCACAAGTGTATCTGTTTAGTCAAAAAATAATGGAGAGACATCTTCCGATGTCTCTTTGTTATTTTTGAATTTCAAACTGCTGTTATGTCCCTTTTGACATCAATTGAAAAGTAACTTTGATAGTTCAAACCAGAATAAAATTTATTTCCAACTAGCAAAAATATGCTACATCTGGTCGCATATTTTTGCTAGCCCGAGAGGATAGTATCATGGTGGATGAACATATACTACACTGACCCCCAAAGGGTGAGGTAATGAATGAGAGGATGGTATCATGACAAACAAACACTACCCCGCCTCCCAAAGAAAAGGAGTTAATGCCTGATGATATCATGACAACAGAATGGATACAACACTGCACCCGAAAAAGGAGAAGGTAATCCTGGGAAGATGGTATGATGAACGAACATATATTACACCACCCCTAAAGGAGGAGGTAATGCTTGGTAGGATGGTATCATAGCAACAGAAAAGATACTACACTTTGAAATATTTATTTGCACAAAATATAAAAATTTACATTTGGAACAAATTAGGCACAAGGCCATCAAAAGTGCGGGGGTGAAATGGGGGTCGTTGGTCATCCTTGGTCAAAAAAAGGAGAAGATGGTCTCTTGGCCTTTTGGATAAGATCAAAGTGTAGTTTCTGAAAGGGTTGGAAAAGTCTTACTAACCAGTTTTTGCTTTTCTTTCTCCCACTTCCCACTACACTCCAATGGAACTATATTTAGAAAAAATAAAAATGTCAAACCAATTTGGGGATATCTTAAGTAGGATGTCCCCTAGAGTAAATGTGGTATTATGGTGACTGAGATAATTCTAGTTAAGAGTATTGATTTACTCCTCTCCAGGAGTTAGGCACAAGGCCAGTTTTTATCTTACTCCCACAAGTAAGATGTGACCCAAGGTCGGGTCGGGAAAGTGGGGTTTAAAAATTGCCTGGGCAGCCCCGTCGGCATTCCCCGGTAGAGGCACCTCAGGCAGTAAGCAATAAACTTACTCCTCCCCAAAGAGGGGAGGCGAAGAGAGTAGGATAGACGTTTTTTTATCATTTTTGACCAAGGATGACCAACGACCCCCATTCACCCCCGCACTTTTGATGGCCTTGTGCCTAATTTGTTCCAAATGTAAATTTTTATATTTAGTGCAAATAAATATTTCAAAGTGTAGTATCTGTTCTCAGCATCCCAGCGATATCAGATGCTTCATTATCAACAAAACTATTGCATATATATAAAAAAATATGACAATGTAAATTACAAAAGTATATTACAGAATATTAATTTATTAGAAACTGTTTATAAAGTAAATATACAAATTAAGAATACCTAAAATTGTTTATAAGTGTTTGCAGAATACTATATATATATATATATATATGGTATTTAAAAATATCATGTTTTATCATTAAATTGAATAAGCACAACACATTTTGATGTTAATATAGTTAGGATAAGAAGAAAAAAAACTTTTTCATTTATTCATTTAGATCAAACAATGAACTACATACATCACCCGTTTCTTCTTGGATATTGTTTATTTTATTTTTTAGGTTTGATTGAAGAAAAAATGAAAATGTCCTGCCCTGTACAAGGATTGAACTTACAGTCTTCATATTATGAGATTTGTGTTTAATACATACCCTCTTCCTATTTCCCTCTTTCCACCACTTCATGTCCCATCTGCCCTTCACTGTTATCTATTACATTATGTTCATCTTGTCGTCGTTATAATTTTTATTTTGTTGTTTTCTGAATGAAGTTTTTGTTGTAAACAACATGTTTGTCATGTATTGTTATATTTAGGTAATTTGTTTTATTTAAATGATTGCGATTGAAACAAGAGTGCTCAATATCTGCATTCGAACTATGTTGTTATACGGTAGTGAGTGTTGGGCTCTCAGGATTGGCAATAATTACGACAGAAGAGAAATGAAAATGCTACGATTCGCTGGATATGTGGGGGTCAGAATTGTAGAGTCCCGATGGCATTTCTCTACGAAAAATTAAAATACCAGCACTCGATTCCGTCTTAAGATCACACAGACGATGTTGGTTTGCATATGTGAACCGTTGTGGGGGTTGGATCCATCAACGTACCAAAATTGTGATCCTTTGTAGACGTGGAAGGGGGGGGGGCAGGAATTAGGAAATTGATAATAAATAGTCAAAACATGACATTTTAAAGTGTAAAATATGTTTTATAAGGAGTAAATTAAGACTTTAAAAATACAAAATTTAAATTTTGTGTAATAACTGACCTTTTCTTTCTTTAAATACTTCATACATTCTGGAAGAAATATTAGCGAATCTTCCTAGAAATCTTGCATAAACATTTCAATAACTTCACATGAATTGAATTTAGAGTATAATTATTTGATTAAAAACAGTCAAAAATGTTTAAATTAACATTCTTTTCATTGTTCATTTCGTTTTTGAGACAGTTTCAGCCTCAATTTTTTTACCACATTTTATATCCCGAAGAAAACAGCTTCACTAATTATTTATACATCTCAATTCGTTTTGAACACAACTTACATTTTGAAAACAAATATTTAATTCATTCTTTATTTCTATCAGCAGCATTTTTAAATACTTTTGAAACAACTTTATTTAAAAGAGAATTAACTTTTCATTTGTTAAAATACGGATTCAACCTGAATACTTTTCAACAGCTCGTTTTTCTTTTTAAGAAAATAATTAATTCAGTGGTATTTTTTACCTATATACTATTAAAAATATATGGTGCGTTAGGAGTCTGTCTGTTCGTACGCAAATAGAAACATGTGATTGGTTGACAAAAAAGGAATAGGCAGCATACACATTACTAAGGCAGTAGTTTTTCAATGTCAATATACGAGTTCGAATCTCACATAAATCTAAAGGATTTTTTTTAACTGAATACTAGTTTTATAAATTTAAAGAATTAACATAACATTAAAAATACACTACATAAATATTTTTAAAACCAAGTGACTTTTTTGATAATCCACAAAACAAAAAACAAAGGGTATCCAGCATTAGTTCGAAACAAATTATTTTTGCTTAAAAACAATGTTTTTTGCCAATAAAAACAATAAGTAAATACATTCATCGTAGTTACTTACCCTCTCATGCAAATACTAAGTAGCATTTTTCTTTTCACAAAATTACAAATATTTTTCTTTGTACTAGCTAGAAAGTATAAGGCAATAGAAAAAATCTAGGTAAAGATGGGAATTGACATACGCAGGTACTGTACCAACACTGCTTAAGGAGCGGGTATAAATTAGTCTAGTTAAAAAAATTAGTAATGTCTTGTTAGGTGTTGATCATTTTGTATTTTGAAGAATATTAACTTTCCCATATAAATACAGCTGCAATATTGATAATTTTTTAATACTTTGAATTTTTAACAAAAAAATAAATAAATAAAAATGTATGCTTTATTCATTTTGGTAAATATAGTTTCAGTCTTAATACTTTTTGAACATACCTGACATTTAAAAAAAGAAGTTTCATTGTTCATTTTCTTTTCTGGAAAATACAGCTTCAGTTTAAGTACTTTTGAAACCACTTGATATTTGGAAGAAAATGAATGTCTGATTCATTGTCAAAATTTCTGACCAGTCCAAACAATTCAATTAATCCTTCTTTTCTCCTTACTTTCCAGTTATAAAGAGAGTTTATTAATAGGTCAACACTTAATAATAAATATATTATTCTAAATATTTTATGGAATATTCACATAAGAAATTCTCACATACAAATAAAAAATAAATGAAGTACTTTAACTCAAGATAAAAATCCCATGTCTCTCAATGGGCAAACGATAACACCTCAAGATAGAAAACAATAAAGTATCAACATTTACACAAATTTTCATAACTCAGCGACAAAAGGAAATAGTTTTTTTTAATCTAACTAGCAGAGTGTTGAGCGAGGAAAGAGTCTATCAGGTATGTATACAGTGTGATGATGTATGGAAATGAAACCTGTCCAGTAAGGGTTGAGGATATGCGTTGCATGGGGAGAAATGATATGAGAATGATACGATGGATGTGTAATGTGAGTTTTAAAAACAGGCTTAGATCTAATGACCTCAGAGAAAGATTACATGTATGCAGAAGAAAAGACTTTGATGGTATTGCCCCATTGAAAGAATGGATGAGTTCTTGGGTTAGTAGATATAGAAGAGCTGAGGTAGCAGGTTCAGTTCACATGGGAAGGCCAATGAAAATATAGAAGGAAGTGATAAAAATGGACTTGAGAGAAAAAGAGATAAATAAATATTTGGCCAGAGATAGGTTAGTTTGGAAGTCAATTTCTAAAAGCCATTCAACACATGACAGCATGTAAAACGGATGTTAAACCAAATATGATGATGATGATGATGATAATGGCAGTAATTATTATAATTAAACTGACATCGTAATCTTCAATGCAGCCTGTCCATTCGTTATGACTCCTCATAAGGGCAAAGTTAGATATAAGATCGGTTTTTCATGTGGGGAAAATTCAGTCCCCAAATAGAAGCACTCTGGGTGGGAATAAAAATACCTGTATTGTCCCATGAAACCTCTTCACGAATAAAGACACCTCAGACAACAGACAATATAAACCCCTCCGCCCTTCAAAAAGAGAGATAATGCCTTGGAGGATGACCTGCTAAGACCAAACAGATACTACACTTTGATCCTAGCCTGAAGGCGAGATAAAAGTGTCAATCTTCAGATATCTATCATAATCAGTAACAATCTTGGAATTTAAAACTGATGTGTCTCATTTGAAAAGCGACTTTGGTAGTTCAAACCAGATAATAAACACTGATGTTATTATATAGAGAGAAATATTTTCAGTTGACTTTATCCAATTTAGACGTTGCATCCAATACTAAAACCCAAACTATTCCATAATGATTAACACAAAACTGTGTATATTGTAGTGAAACAATGTCATCATTTCTTATTGGAAAATGACCAAATTTATCAGCGAGGTCCAGATATATCACAATAATGTACAGACAAGCTACAAGTTTTTCTCAAACATGAGGTCAGATGGATAAAAATTCTAAATCTCTGCTGGCAAAAATCACTCATGCCTCAACATAACATAACGAAATTTTGCATGTAAATCAAAACACATTCAATAACATTACAAGCAAAGAAATCTCAGACCCAGAGATCCTTTCAGGTTAATCCAAAGTTACTTTTACCAATTAAATTCTATTTTCAAAACGAGACTAATATGTAAAGATTTAATTAATTTTGTTAATAGTATTGAAACTTTAAAGACATTTCAATGATGTATTGAAATTTGAGTGTTTTAATTCTACAAATTTGTCACCATGTAACAAATTTAATTCTACAAATTTGTCACCATGTAACAAATTTGATTCTACAAATTTGTCACCATGTAACAAATTTAATTCTACAAATTTGTCACTATGTAACAAATTTAATTCTACAAATTTGTCACTATGTAACAAATTTAATTCTACAAATTTGTCACCATGTAAAACTTGCCGTGAGGAAACAATAGTTACTCTAATTTTTGTAGTATAATTTGGTACACAATTTTAGTGACAAAAGTAGGAAGTACATATTTAACAAAATACTTTTAAGTATAAAAATATAATTAACCACAGCTTCTGTACAATTAAAAATAAACAAAAAAAAAACAATTTGATTTCAATAACAAAAGGAGAAATCATATATATATATATATATAAAATGACATATCAGAGTTATATCATACTGCGATTTAATGTTCATTTCAAAGCCAAAAAAAAAAAGAGACTTTTTGATGTGCATTTTTTTCTGGAGGTTTGATATTTTTTTAGTTTTGGCTTATATTACTTCTACCACCATTGACGATTCTGATATTTATCTGAAAGCTTTTTTACCTGAATGTTATGAAGTTTTTACCTGGCAATTATCTCTGAAGATTGGGGATGTTCATATAACTTAGATTTTGTTCAAGTATGCTGTGAAATTTATTCAGAAATATGGGTTAAGATTTTTAGCTCCAAAATTGACATTAAATCAGAGTATGGTCTGTCATTTTACTCTATTATAAATTTTTAAATAAATATTTAAACGTTTGAATATAGAGCTTTATTTTGCTTTGGAAATTGATTCCTATAAGAATCGATCTGAACTATATAAAAGATTTATTATAAGCTAGATATGTGTATATCTTTATATATGATATATTTCTATGTACAGGGTAATCTAAACCAATGAATGGATCATTGTGAATTTTTTAATATATATTCTAGGCAACACAGTGAGTAACATGAGCACATTATTTTTTTGTAAACTTTAACATTTAGGCGATGCATGTGTGTATATATATATATATATATATATATATATATATATATATATACATACATAAGTAAATGATGAGAATAAAAATTGTAGAATACGATATCTACTAAATCATCAATAGTTCAAAACAAGGGAATTTATATAAGAAAATTATTTTATTATTCCTTCATGGCTTTTCAAAGATGTAATCTTATCGGCAGAGGAGATTTGACGAATAAGTTAGTAAAATAAATTTACGAAATATCAACATTTGAAAAAGTATAAAAATATAAAAGAATATAAGAGAATATAAAGGATGTAGGCAAAGATTCACTGTTAAAGATGCATGAAGAGTTCGTAAGATCAGACTCGAAGAGTCTGAGATAATGGTAAATTCCGGGTCCTGTATATGGAATGAGTTTAAGTAGCCAGAGCTGTAAAGAAATCCGATTCTTAGAGGTAAGGGAAAAAATATTATTCCTCTATCTCATATATCGAGCATTGACTTTTCATGATAGGTTATATTTTAAAGATATACTTATATCTTCATTTCCTTTTTCACTAATATATATATATATATATATATATATATATATATTTCTGTGTACAGGATAAACTCCTAAACTAATGAACCGATCATTATGAATTTTGGAACACAGATGCTAGGCATAAGGGTGGATAATATGAGCTATATTTAGTTGAATTTAGTTACATGCAAAGGGTGCAAACAGGAAGTGGAAGCCCTTTGTGAAAATTCAGATAGCTCTGATTTGTGTGAAATTTTAGCATAGGTGTTAGACATCAATTAATAAACATTCTTCAAATTTCAATTTTTGCGGAGTATTTGAAAGAGTTTTTAGGGGGGGGCATAATATGGGCAAAACATCCTATTTGAAAATTCAATTTTTCAGATTTCCATTAAATTTTATCAATATTCCCTGAATTTCAATTTGTTATAACAAGACCACTTAAATTTTAGACATTTTCTAGAATCAAAATCAGATAATGAATTTTTATCAAAATTGAAATAAAGATTCTAGACATAAGGTTTAGTATCATTATATATTGATTTTAATTTTCCGAAGGGTACATAAAAATAGTGCAAAACTGTCCTGTTTGGGACAGGTATTCTTCTAGTATATATATATATATATAATCCATGTACGTATTTGTTATAATTTAAAATGTGTTTCATACATGAAAAGTAAAAAATACTGTTACAGAAAACATAAAAGCATGTAAACTATAGGTGTTATTTTAATTGTTAATATTTCGGATAGACCTCTGTCCTTTATCAAAAAATGTATTTTTTGATTTAGAAAAAGTGATTGAATTTAAAACTTTTAGAAAAAACTGGAGATTTTCTATTTTGAACAACGCTGATTCCAAATGTTCTTTGGTGACACTCCCATGCCTATATGCGTCTGTTGGCTCCACATGATACTGTGTTTGAACGACAAAGAAAATTTCTCTTTTTTGTTATTAATATCTAGTTTTCAACTTATGCTCTGTTTTTCATGTCCTTGTTACTGTTAAGTACAAGTAATTTTTCAATTGACAAATATCTTTCTCAGTCTGTTAATCAATGCGAAAAACTTTTCACGTTTTCAGAAAGGTGAATCTATTTGATTTCAATAGGGGGGTGAAGGCTCGCAGCACATAACTCAAACTATATAGAAATGTGAGAGCTACAAGAGGGGGCGTATAGAAATGTGAGAGCTACAAGAGGGGGCGTATAGAAATGCGAGAGCTACAAGAGGGGGCGTATAGAAATGCGAGAGCTACAAGAGGGGGCGTATAGAAATGCGAGAGCTACAAGAGGGGGCGTATAGAAATGCGAGAGCTACAAGAGGGGGCGTATAGAAATGCGAGAGCTACAAGAGGGGGCGTATAGAAATGCGAGAGCTACAAGAGGGGGCGTATAGAAATGCGAGAGCTACAAGAGGGGGCGTATAGAAATGCGAGAGCTACAAGAGGGGGCGTATAGAAATGCGAGAGCTACAAGAGGGGGCGTATAGAAATGCGAGAGCTACAAGAGGGGGCGTATAGAAATGCGAGAGCTACAAGAGGGGGCGTATAGAAATGCGAGAGCTACAAGAGGGGGCGTATAGAAATGCGAGAGCTACAAGAGGGGGCTTATAGAAAAGCGAGAGCTACAAGAGGGGGCGTATAGAAACGCGAGAGCTACAAGAGGGGGCGTATAGAAACGCGAGAGCTACAAGAGGGGGCGTATAGAAATGTGAGAGCTACAAGAGGGGGCGTATAGAAATGCGAGAGCTACAAGAGGGGGCGTATAGAAATGCGAGAGCTACAAGAGGGGGCGTATAGAAATGCGAGAGCTACAAGAGGGGGGCGTATAGAAATGCAAGAGCTACAAGAGGGGGGCGTATAGAAATGTGAGAGCTACAAGAAGGGGCGTATAGTTACAAGAAGGGGCGTATACAAATGCAAAACCTGCAAGAAGGGACGTATACAAATGCAAAGTTGGACAAAAAAGGGACAGGTGCAGAGTTGGACAAAAAAGGGACATGTGCAGAGTTGGACAAAAAAGGGACAGGTGCAGAGTTGGACAAAAAAGGGACAGGTGCAGAGTTGGACAAAAAAGGGACAGGTGCAGAGTTGGACAAAAAAGGGACAGGTGCAGAGTTGGACAAAAAAGGGACAGGTGCAGAGTTTGACAAAAAGGGGCAGATGCAGAGTTTGATAAAAACGGACAGATGCAGAGTTTGACAAAAAGGGACAGATGCAGAGTTTGACAAAAAGGGACAGATGCAGAGTTTGACAAAAAGGGACAGATGCAAAGTTTGACAAAAAGGGACAGATGCAAAGTTTGACAAAAAGGGACAGATGCAAAGTTTGACAAAAAGGGACAGATGCAAAGTTTGACAAAAAGGGACAGATGCAAAGTTTGACAAAAAGGGATAGATGCAGAGTTTTACAAAAAGGGATAGATGCAGAGTTTGACAAAAAGGGGTACATGCAGAGTTTGACAAGAAGGGGCACATGCAGAGTTTGACAAGAAGGGGCACATGCAGAGTTGTACAAGAAGGGGCACATGCAGAGTTGTACAAGAAGGGGCACATGCAGAGTTTGACAAGAAGGGGATAGATGCAGAGTTTCACAAGAAGGGAATTCTATTAATATATAGGATGAATTTTAAAAATTAGCTAAGCCAACTAAGTGTGGAGTGTTTGCGGATCACTATTGCAAAATGGACTATCACCAACCCTATGGAGATCTATTACTCAAAAGTGAACAAACTCCCAACCACGTCCTACTCAATTACTCAATTTTCGGACCATCCTGCAGCACGAATTACATGGAAAACACAAAACTACCAAATAATCTGAAAAACTTAATTTCTAAACTTTTAGGGTGGTTTCTATATATATGACATTTTTCTAATTTGTGCATTTAAAAAAATATTTTCAGAAAAATAATAAAAATATCTATAAAGGAAACCACTAAATAATGAATACTTATGCGACCTATGGAATTAGCAAGCATGTGATGTTTTGTGTTCACTTAGAAACTAATGTTTTTGGTAAATGTATGAACCCATCATTTTCTGTTGGCTTTAATTAAACAGACTCTTTCCAATGCAGCATGTGTAAGCAATTGTTTACAATAAGTTCTGGGATTCAGCATTAAATAACCACAAACAAATTGTTTATATTGTAAAAAAGAAAATTTAAAAACACTTCCTTTACTAAATGCATAAAATCTTAAACATTTGCAAACAAATTAAAAAATATGTTTTTAGTTTGGAATGAAAAAATATTTCACAAGAAAGTTTTGTTAGTACTCACTGTGGTATCAGTACACATTCTTTCAAGTACCTGAAAGAGATTTTTAAAAATACTTGTAACAAGACTGCGGTTTTCATTTTGAAATTTTATTTTACGCATCACATTTCTATATTAATAAAATTGCATCTACGTGACGTGTACATTATTTTTATTTACAATCAATTATTTATTTTTAAATCAAAACTGCAATACATCAAGAAAAAAAATAATTCAACAGTAAAATAATAATTCAAATAATTCATGAGCTCATCGAAAAGAGAAGGTGAATACCCAATTCATTTTCAGTCTTTTCTTCTCGCACACCAGACAATAAGTATGCGACTAGTTTCTCCCTCCCTGCATTCATCAGGTAATCTGTACTCCCTCTCTTAAAGGATCTACTTACTGATTTAGTACTTCTAGCTCTTAACATCTGATTTATAAATTTTAAAGTTAAAAAAAAAACCCAAAAATTCAAGTATTTATTTGATTTTAAAGAAAAAGTGATAATAAAAATAAAAGTGAAAAAACTCCCGGCCAAAAATACTATCGATGGAATCATTAATAAAATTTGCAATCCAACCATATTTGGTACAAATAAACATCAGTCTATGTCTAACTTGTCCACCAAGTATCAGCCATGAATATCCAACATGTTTTATCACCGTTTCAATAAGAACATCTGCACACGATGTGCAAAATTGTCGATGACTCGTCTCTTGATAACACTTCAGTTCAGGAATTGTCTGGGAAGTGTTTTGATAGACATGACTTTTGAAATAAGTCCACAGATAAAAATCTGGGGAGTAAAGGTCCGGTGAGTGTAAATATTATACCTTCTACTCAGGAGACGATCACCAAAGTGTCCCTAGATATCATTGAACATCTATAAAACAAAGACTGTTGGACATTCATGACTAAAACTTGGTGGGCAAGTCAAGCATAGACTGAAGCTTATTTGTAGCATAACTGGATTGCAGAAAGAATTGTGAATTTTTACAACGATTCCATTTCTTGGGGTCAGCAATTCTTCAGAAAGCTTACCCCATTTCACTTTTATCTACCATAAAAAGTAGTTGATATGATGCAATACAATGGCACAGCAACAGAAAAGATAAATAATGGAGAATCTTTCATAATGGCCCAACAAGCATTCATTTATGAAAATCAGACTTTTATAGTTAGAGATGGTAAAAATAACCGAGAATATTTTTCCATCTCTCCTGAACACTAGCCGATTCTAATAACACTAAATTAGCAATGACAATTGGGATATAGTTGAAGAATAATTAAGCGACGCTAAAATAGGAGTCCATAAATAAAAACAGTGCAAAAGGAAGAGGTGAAACAAGACTATGGTAGTCCATTGAGAGATGATGCCATTGTCACTGCTGATTTAATTTTTTTATTGTCAAAGTTTTTCTCATCAGAAATGAGCAAAATGTCAATGATAAAAATAAATAAAACCTTCCTTCTGAAAAAGTTTTCATTTTTAATTATAATAAACACACACTAACCATCAAACATATATATATATATATATATAGTGCGTCTGGTTATGTTGAAAAGAAATCAATAAAGATCTCGATCGCAAAAATGCGAGAGCTAAAATGCAAATTATTTATTTAAAAACTATGTTACATATTTAATAAATCCTTGGCAGTTGGATTCTGACATGTTTTGATTGAATTACGATATATTTGACCCTTTTTGGGATTACAATTCCTGAATATACTCTATGATATTTGATGTGAACTTTTTCAAGAGTTTAATCTAAGAATGAGCCGCCTCTTAATTTAATTCTTGTATTTGCTTTTTAATATTATTAATTTTTTTTATGTATTGTAAATCTTTTTGTTTTGATATCAAAAAAGCGCTTTGATTTGTTTTTATATATAACTAATATATATATATATATATATATATAGTAGTAAGCTATGAAAATATATTTATGGCAATTAAGCTACGCAGAGGCTCCCACGTTTCATCCCCGGGGGGAATCTTCAGGCTAAAATTTTAGCCTGAAGATTACCCCCGGGGATGAAACATGAGAGCCTCTGCGTAGCTTAATTGCCATAAATATATTTTCATAGCTTACTACCTAGCTCTACTTACGTATCGAGCACTGTTGAAGTAAATACTGAAAATTGATACATAAAAAATTATATCTCCTTATAAAATTTGATGTGGATACATGAAATACTTATATATATATATATATATATATGTATGTATGTGTGTTTTATATATATATATATATATGTGTATATGTTTTTATTAATATAGAGATATATATTTTGTAAAATATTTAACTATTTCTTTTTTAATTATTTTTCTATTTTTCTTATTATTTTGGTATATTTTTTTCTTATAATTTTAATTTTTATTTTGTTACATATTTTTATCTTCACTATTATAGATTTTTTTAACTTTAAATTATTTTAATTTTTCCTTTATTTGATTTGTGATTTATTATTATCATTTATTTTCTATTATTACTTTTCGTATTTTATTTATCGACTTTGTTCATTCTGTATTTAAATATTTTAATTTTCTGTATCCTATATATTTTCATTAATATTATCATTATTGATCTTACAAATCAAGTAGTGTGAAATTGCATTGTGTTTCCCATATTGACTAGATATATGCGGGTTTTTTTTTTAAATAATACTAAAATTTGATATTTTTCTTGCTTAACTTCTATATGTGATGTTATGAGGGGCGCTGGTGAAGGAACCTTTTGGAATCATCTCAAGTATAATACAAAATAAAGTTTTCCAAATTGTTTCAGAAACGATCGTATGCCAACTATTTTTTGTTTGAATACTTGGAACTGATATAAATAATGTTCTAATTTTGCTTATCTCAACTTATTTTCTATATATATATTTTTTTTTTGATAAAGAAAAAATATTTAATAATGCTGGGTATTCCTGCTAATTAATAAAAGAAAGAAAGAAAAATATGTGTATATTCCAAAAGTTTCACAAAGACAATGAGTGAATTAAACAAAAAATGAAAAAGAAAACTTTGAAAGAATTTATAACTAATAAATATTTATATCTTTGGCTTTTTTATGCATTTTTATCATATTTGATGATATTAGATGCGGTATTATTATTTACTGCTGTTTCATCTTTCACATGAACGTCATCTGCGCGTTTCTCTGCCATTTTTTTAAAAATTCTCTTCTTTCTCCAGCTTTTTTATTCATTTGGTTTTGACACCCGAGAATGATTCAATGAAGAATTGAAAACGTTCGTGATACCTATGAGACATTTATTAATTTTTTTGATTTTAATACAAAAAAGACCATCAGAAAATTGAAAACATCAAAACGAATTCTATTATTTTTAACAATATTTGCATGAATGAGAAAATGCTGCCTAAATACACAGTGTATATATATATATATTAGAGATGGGCGGTTTTACCGAAAAACCGCGGTTTTTCGGTTTCGTCTCCATACCGAATACCGAATCGGTTTTTTTTTTTTTAAACCGTAACCGTTCGGTATTGTGTTTTTTCTACAGGAAGCCACCATATACAAGGAAACACGGTTGAAAAGATTTTCCGATTTGAATAAAATTGAATATTACCAAAAAATGTTATATTAGTAAGAGGACAGATTGAACAAATATATTACTGCAATTACTGCTATAAACACGAGGCGATTTTTGTTTATTTTCATTCTAGAACGAATTTTAAACATTTTAAAATATGAATATAGAAAATGTTGTTACATTTTTCGTACCCACCTAGTAAATAAATTAATCTTTCATCTTTTTTTATGCATTAAAATTATAATTGTACGTTGTTTTGTCTTTCGGTAATAGTAATTTTAAATTATCTTATCCTAAAAAATATTGTCCTTTTTTTTGAGCGAAAGTCAACAATGGCTACTAGTATTGCTGATATAACAATCAATCAGCAGCAGCGTCTTGTAAAGTTTTGTAAAATTCGTTTAAAAATACTTTTTGTGCTTAAAAAAGTTAATCCTATTTGGTTCTTTTATAAAAAATACTTTAAAAAATACTGGTTTTCACTCAACTTTCGAACTTCTAGTAGTAATGAATTTCTAGTCGCCAATTTTTAAAAAAAATTAAGATTCTACTTTTTTAGGCGATTACGTCTTAAAGTCTTGGCGAAAAAAAGAAAAAACAAAACAACAAAAAATAGTTTAGAATTTAGAGTGGGGGATCAGTTTCGCATATAAATTTAATGTAAAATGATCTCCGATTTCCCGGCCATTCTTGCCTTTTAGTGAAATTTATAAAATAAAGAATTACTCTACCATTAACTCTAGGTACGACTAACAAGCCCACCTCCTAAAAATGCCATCTTGAACGTATCGTACCATTAACCTTAAATATGAGTGGCAAGCCACTCCTAAAAAACTCCCTTAACCCTAACACTAAGTCCGAATGGCAACCTCCATCCAAAACAAAACCCCTTCCTTAACCTTATCACTAACCCTAAGTCCGAGTAGGAAGCCCTAATCCTACAAAAAAAAAACATTAAAACCACACATAATCGTCTAAAAAAAAAAAAAAAAGCAGACGCCCATAAAAAAAACGCACAGGATTTATTTGCCATAGAAAAAAATTGATTAATGCCCTAAAACGCTAGAATGGCCCGGAAATGGTGAATTATTCTGCATTAAATATATGTGAAACTAATCCCCCACTCGAAATTCTAAATGAATTGTTTTTTTTTTCTTTCTGCTAAGTTTTCAGGGTGTTCACACTTAATTGCCCCTAGCCCTACCACTAACCTGAAGTTCAAGTGGTAAGCCCCCCTCCTCCCACAAAAACCCTTATAATCGTCTAAAAAAAAAGAAAGAAAAAAACAAGAAAAACGCACAGGATTTATCTCCCATAGAAAAAATAATTAACTGTCCTAAAACGCTAGAATGGCCTTGAAATGGGGGATTATTTTATGTGAAACTGATCCCCACTTTAAATTCTAAAATAATTGTTTTTGTTTCTTTCTTTCTGCCAAATTTTTCAGGGTGTTAACATGTAATTGCCTAAATAAAAAAAGTAGAATCTCATATTTTGGGGAGGTAAGGGGGTGAGTTAGCAGAAGGTGTAAATCTACAATAATGCTAAAGAAATCTTGCAATATATTCATTTTTAAACAGTCCTAGTATTAGATTTTAGTTTCTTGTACATAAAATGTATTACAATTCAACTTTGAGTTTTCTAACTTCTTTTAATGGATTCATGGTATTTTTAAGGTATTGCAGCATATTTATGTGCACTTAGTGCAGATTACTTGGAAATCATTAATTTCTGGAGATTTTCAGTGGCATATTCTGATTCCTTGTACAAAAATACACTTATATGGTAAATTTTGATAAAGAAAAAATATTTAATAATGCCGGGTATTCCTGCTAATTAATAAAAGAAAGAAAGAAAACACAAAGACAATGAGTGAATTAAACAAAAAATGAAAAGAAAACTTTGAAAGAATTTATAACTAATAAATATTTATATCTTTGGCTTTTTTATGCATTTTTATCATATTTGATGATATTAGATGCGGTATTATTATTTACTGCTGTTTCATCTTTCACATGAACGTCATCTGCGCGTTTCTCTGCCATTTTTTTTTTAAATTCTCTTCTTTCTCCAGCTTTTTTATTCATTTGGTTTTGACACCTGAGGATGATTCAATGAAGAATTGAAAACGTTCGTGATACCTATGAGACATTTATTAATTTTTTTGATTTTAATACAAAAAAGACCATCAGAAAAATTGAAAACATCAAAACGAATTCTATTATTTTTAACAATATTTGCATGAATGAGAAAATGCTTCCTAAATACACAGTGTATATATATATATATATATATATATATATGAAAGAGAAAGAGAGAGAAAAAGAGAGAGAGAGAAAGAGAGATAGAAAGGGAGAGAGAGAAATAGAAAGGGAGAGAGAGAAATAGAAAGGGAGAGAGAGAGAGAAAAAGAGAGAGAGAAGGGGGAGTGATGGATGAAAGAGGGTCGAAATCAAATGGAAAAAGAGAAAAGGGAGAAACAATATGTAAAACACACACGGTAAAGTTGTTCATTTAAATGTGTTAAAAACAACTTTTTGATTATTTTTAATACACACACACACACACGCACACACATTGGAGAGAATTTGAATGCCTACAGAAAGAATTTGAATGCCAACTAGACACTATCCTTGAGTGTCTAAGGTCTCTCTGTACAGGGGTTTGTCAGGACAACCTGGCATAAGGATACTTCATCTACAAGTAAATCCCAAATATTCAAAATAACACAGTATTCAAAGCCCAAATAAGATCTCCTCGATATGGCTAAATACTGACTTATACGAGGAATGGTGCATCTTCTCTAAGTGATATTGCCTCTTGTAACAGCACTAAGCTGGATACCCCACCAGACCAAATGAATTCTTGTCCTGGAATCCGCCAAGATCAAGAGACCAGAATAAAGATAAATTATAACATAATTAACGGGTCAATTGGGGAGAGAGAAATTGAGTTACGGTTCTTCACTTCTTTAGTGATTCAACGTTTGAAAGGTAAAAGAGAACTTTAATGTAACACTCGGATATCTATGTCTCTCATATAGAGATCAAGTGTTAGCCCCAGGAAGGGGCTCCTTGATCTCAGAGAACTTACACTGAAATATATTTCAATTCGTCTTTACATTATATAGTGTATGTGCGTTTCTTGCCTTGTGTATTAAAATACATTACACACACATACACACTCACAATGATATATATGCACATATGCAAGATTAAAGCTACACATACACACATGCCAGCTAATTATAATTACAAAATGCTTAAATATGTATGTCTATAAGAATAGCTGTAAGTAGACAAACATTTCTACACATGAAACTTAAATATAGTTGTGTATATAAATTACGTTTTTTTGTCTTTTAATAGCCTTTTTTACTGTTTGATGTTGAGGTGTGGTGTATATAGACAGACATTTAGATCAGACTAAATAGAAGAGTGGAAAAAAAAATGGCTGCATATTTATTTTTTAATGATATTTTTATCATAATTATATGTCTCTGGCTGATTGCTTTTTTGTGTAGCTGCAGTGGTAGATGGCAGGGTGAGCAATGGCCATTGAGAATTGCTCAAAATGGTCGCTCGATGCTGATCATTGGTGTAACAAAACAAAATTAATAGATTGTCACAATTATCTATTCGCAAAATAATAAGTGTGTATGCATTATTCGGTTTTATTTTTTTTAAATGACTTCAATTATATAATCCAACTTTTACATACAAGTTTAATTTTTGAAAACTTTTTCATCTGAAATAATGAAACTAAAGACAAAGAAAAACCTTTATGTGAATTATTTGTTTTATCGACAATACCCCTGCACTTTTGACAATATTTCTGATTAATGTGTATTAATGTGTATTATTTGGATTATTCTATTCTCATTTTGGTTGTTGTATTCACATTTCCCAAGAAGGTGCCCAAGTCCAAAAAATTGCCCCTGAAGTAGTTACATTGGACGAAATGTTGGGAGATGAAAAAAGTCGTTTGAATAATCCAAATTATTTATATTAGTTTGACTCTTCGAGTCAGGCTTTTCATTAAGAGAATACGACAAAGAACTATGTGGATTCTATCTAGTTTTTAAAGATGAAACATGCCGTTCCTTGAAACATTGAAAAGCTGTAGTCTGAGGGAAGACATTAAAATCAGACCTGGCAGATCATGTATGGAAAGAAAAGTGGAAGGTCACCAACATTCTGCGGAATGAGGTTAAAATGAGAGAGAGAGAGAGAGAGAGAGAGAGAGAGAGAGAGAGAGAGAGAGAGAGAGAGAGAGAGAGAGAGAGAGCAAGCAACCCATCTGCTAAGGAGATCAAGGACGGAGATGATCACAATATGGGAACTATTATCAAAAAATAAAAGGGAGGCAATCTCAAAATTAAAAATGCTAATGGTAACAACAATTAATTACAATATCAGCATAGTATATGCAATATGAGTGGAGGTAAATAACTATAGTATAGAGAATTGGTGGAGGAATTTGTGGTCTTTCAGGCAAAAGAAACCCTACAATATATAGACTCTAAGGACCTAAAAGTGTCTGCAGGCTCCACACTGGAAGAAAATGGAATGCAGGTAAGGAACTAACAACCGAAGAGCGTTTAAGGGATGATGGCAACTGGGTTTTTATTAGTAGCACCCAAATTAACAAAGTCAGAGGGAAAGCAGAGACAGCAATTGATCCTGGAGGATGCCTGAGCTAATGTTAAAGAAAAAGAATGCAAGATGGTGGGACTAAGTCAGCAAAACACATAGAAACGAAAATTCTAATCACTTGAACTATTCCTCTAACATAGATATATCACACTGAAAATAGTTTCTTCATCATGAATTCATTTAGTGTAATGACAAACAAGAACAGCTGTAACTTGAGAAAGCTTTATTCGATATACAATGTCAGTACAATATTAGTGCTGCTATTTATATTGTTTAGTAAAAGCAGGAGAATTCTCCAAAGGGGAGATAATTCAAAATATGGAAAGTTATTTGTAATTGTTCATTACATTCACCCCTATTCTATTTCAATCATAAGGGGACGAAGTTGATCCAATGATGGGGCTTTATGCTGGTTCTGCTGGAACGCCACGGTAGTCTGGTATCGGGAGTAAAATCAGGACTCTGGGTTTCCGAGTCTGATGATACGCGGGGGGGTCGATTTTCGCTCTCCATCCTGAGTGAGTATAAATCCATCTCCTTCTGCATGCAGGTGGTTGTGATTCTGAAGACGGGTTCTGATTCGATTCAGGGATGAGCTCGTTTCAGAGCAAGTGGATGATTGTTCACCTTTGGCTTGTTTCTGAGCACCTTGGCTTTCTACAGATGTTATAGACTCTGTATCTGATTGTTGCACTGAGTCCGTAGATGAATCATATGGTGTAGCTTGACCTTTAGCCGAGGTGGAAGGGTCTTGAGATGCAAGCGTCTCCTCAGCGGTTATATTGAGTGTAGGTATATCCCCTGCAGGTGCACGGTCTCTAAGGGAAACAGTCGATTCTTTTCCATCAGAATGTTGTATCAATGCATAATGCGGATTCGCCTCAATCAGTTCCACTTAGTTTGTTAATGAGTCATTCTTACTATGACAGAACGAAACGTCTCAGAAGAACCGTTCCAGGTTTCGAGAGCCATGAAGGAAGTGAAGTTCCCGCTGAGCTTTTCCTGTTGAAATGGAAGAAACCTCTCGTAAGGCATGGCATTTGAGGCTGTACATAAGAGCATCCTAATAGCGTACAATAGAGATTCAGAGAGGAGATCTTCCCAGTCGGTAATTGGCCATTTGCAGTTCGCTGCCGCAAGTTGTATGCTTTTCCATATTATACCGTTATAGCGCTCACATTGGGTGTTTCCCTGAGGGTGGTACGGCATCGTCCGGCTTGTGGCAACTCCTTGTTCATGAAGAAACTGTTTCAGTTGTTCAGACATAAAAGAGGCTCCACGATCTGAATGGATGTAAGGTGGAACACCAAAAATGACAAATAAAGAGCACAAGCACCGTATCACCGATCTTGCTGATATGTCCGGACAAGGAAATGCGAATGGGAATCGTGAATATTCGTTGATGACGGTTAGAATGTAACGATTCCCATTATTAGATGGTAGTGGACCCTTAAAATCCATGTTTATTATCTCGAATGTTTGAGTCGCTTTTATCAATATCCCAGTTTTAGGCCTGAAGAATTGTGGTTTATGTTCTGCACATATTGTACATGATTTTATCATTTTCTTTACGTCATCCGATGAATAGTGTAGATTTCTGGTTCATACCACATGTGTCAATCTTGTTATTCCTGAGTGGCACAGTTCATTGTGTAAGGTACGAAGCTCATCCGTGTTAGGTATCGAGCTACATACCCTCAATAGTGCGTCAACTGCAGCATTCTCTTTACCAGGTCAGTAAATTACATCAAAAGAAAAACAGTAGAGTTCTATTTTCCACCTCGCTATTTTATCATTTTTGATTTGGCTTGTTGTCCTGGTGTTGAACATAAATGCGACGGATTTTTGATCAGTAATTAGTCTAAAATGTCGTCCGATCAAATAGTGCCTCCACTATAGCATAAGTTTCTTTTTCAATTGCTGAGTGTCACTGTTCTGAACGCAACAAGATTCTTGAAAAAAAGCGACAGGGCGTCCGGATTGCCTTAAAGAGGCAGCAATTGCATAATTAGATGCATTTGTCTCCACCAGCAGAGGAATAGCGGGGTCTATAGCCGTAATTGCTGCGTTATACGCATTTATAGTTATTTAGTGTGAGGTTGTATTTTTCAATCGTCGTCATAAATCGTTTCAGATTACGATTATGGTCTGCATAGTTGTGTCCACATATTGTTACATTATCAATGTAGGCAAAGGTGCCCTCCAATTTTTCATTGCTAATTATTTTATTCATAATTCACTGAAAACTGGCAACACCATTCGTTACTCGGAATGGTATCCTTTTAAACTGGTAGAGGCGGCCATTTGCCTCAAAAGCTGTGTAGGGTCGATCGACTGGTTTGATAGCCACGTGGTGATAGGCGCTTCTGAGGTCTAGTGTGCTATACAATTTATATTTGGCAATTTTGCTTATAATTTCATCTATCCGTGGTAGTGGGTAAGCATCCAGTAAGGTAAACCTATTTATGGGTAATCAATTACTAGTCTTTTTTTTTTTTGGTTTTCGGAAGATGTTATTACAACTTGGGCACTCCACAGAGACTCACTCATCATTTCAATGGTTTCTTCACCAAGCATTCTCGTAATCTCGGTTTTTATGAACTGTTTATCCTCAAGTGAGTAGCGTCTAGATTTCATCGCTATAGGTTTGCAGTCTTGAGATAAATTATTAAAGAGTGATGGGTACTGAACATTGACCGCTGTTAGACCACAAATGCTAAGGGCTGGTTTGGGTCCTCCAAAAAGAATCTCAATACGAGAATGATGCTGAAGAAAATCGTGCCCCAGTATCACGTCACTGCAAAGGTTTTTCATTATCAAAAGTTTGATGTTTTTGTACGAAATATTTTTTAAAAGTAAATTGACCAGACAATATCCAATTACTTATGATGATAAAAAAGCATTTGCCATAGACACACGAGTAGAACAAGAAAATATTTTCCAGTTATTAGCTGTTACAATATTAAAATTAATATAATTACTAGAGCTGCCGGTATCAATTAATGCATCAGTAGAAACGCCATTAATTTTAATCAGCATTATACTTTTCGAGAGAGAGTCTGGAGACGCAGCTGTTATAGTAGCTATCATGAGAGAGGCGATAGAATTTTTAGAAACATTATTTTTGGTAGACCTACACACCTTAGAAAAATATCTCAAACCCCCACACTTGTGACACCTAGCATCTCTGGCCGGACAAGAAAAGCGAGGGTGTGGACTTAACCCACAAAAGTGGCATTTACGACCTGTGGAAGCAGTGGTGATAGGCAACTCTGAAAGATTTGCAGTGCCCGGAATTTTCTGGTTAGAGAAAGAAGTCACAGAGCAGTGGTCCGGAGAAGAATGCACACAAGAGAGGACGAACAACAAGAGTGTGTATGTGTGTGTGTTGTTCAAAGCAGCACCGACCGTATCCGACTGCAGGTAGAACACCAACTATTTGGGGGAAATTTTGAATGTATAAGCCGTTCATGGCTGTTCTGAGGTCCAGACATTTGTTTTTGAGTAGTTTTTGTCTTACCTGCACATTTTGGAGTCCGTTAATAAAAGCATCCATAATGTGCTTGTCTCGAATTTCTTTGGCAGGCATTGACCGGAAGTTACAGTCCTTGCTCAGAATTTATAATTCCTTTAAAAACTGCTCCAAATATTCGTCATTTTGTTGTCACTGTTTAGCAAGTAAATATTGTGAAAATATTTCATTTTTGGGCTTTTGGTAAGTGGTTTGTAATGTTCCGATAGCCTCTTCATAAGTGCTGCAGTCCATAATAATTTCTTGTATCGTATGAGATACATAGTTGGTTAGTAGTCCAAGTTTGTTTATCTGTCGTAATGGATTTTCTGCATGTCATGTTTGCAAAAAGTTTTCAAACGTCACTCGCCAATGAGTCCAGCGTTTTTCAGAATTAGAGAGTCAGGTTCCACGTCGAACCATTGTGGCCGCATTAATTGTTCCATGTAAATTGTATGCCGAATAAATTGTAATGACAAACGAGAACAGACGTAACTCAAGAGCTTTATTCGGCATACAATGTCGATACAATATTAGTGTTGCTATTTATATTGTTTAGCAAAAGAAGGAGAGTTCTCCAAAAGGGAGATAATTCAAAATTGGGAAAGTTATTTGTAATTGTTCATTACATTTAGTTTTATTGTTTTTATTTAGATAAAATGATGGATTTAAAATAATTAAACAAACAGAATAAAGTAAAATTATCTACCTTAAAATATATATTTTAAAATATAAAATGTAAAGTTTAAATATTACTCGTACATTTATCTTTCAATAGATAAAATATTAAATTATTAGGAGTAATGATGATAATAGTTTTAAATACATGTACACTGGTTCCATCTTGTTCAAAACACAAAGGCAGATTTCTAAGCTCATTGAATCTCGGCCTAAGAAAGTTGCATAACATTTATTACTAATGGAGCGGTGGTATCACCGAAGCCAAACTATACTATTACTTCTATTAATTATACCATTGTACTATCTTTTAATGCTCAATTCAGTTTACCAAACTATTTCAGACTAATGTACTCTCTTTTAATGCTCAATTCATTACTATCTTCTTTTTGGAGAACGGATAGTGATATACTAGCAAAAATATACAACATCTGGTCACATATTTTTGCAAGTCTACATAATAATTGAATGTAACAGACATTGTACATGGTCCTTCCACAAAAAAATGAACAAATTCTACCACACCAAACTAACAATTTGGCTGCTAGGATGAAAATAAGTATCACCCTATAACAGCATTAATGGGAACATTTTCCAAGATGGCCTCACAAGATGATTTGCAACAGTTTGGACAGTTACCGCTGAGAGTGCTGATTATTGATAAATGCAGGCTATGTAGTGTCAACCTTGTGTGCTAACAAAGGAGAGAAAAAAATAAATATTAATGAAACTCAAAATAGGATTTTTTAAAATTTGGTTTTACTTTATATTATTGCATCTTTGATTTCAATAAATATTTGATTAATAGTAAATAAAAAAATAATTCAATCTGTAAAATTATGTTGTGAAGTTGTCTCATAATTTTATTAATATCGATTATCATTGTGTACTAGGAGTTCTCACACATGTCATCATCAGTGATTACTCACTGATAATCACCGGTGGTGTTCCCTGGAGTCTGAGTGACAAGTCTACCCAGATTTCCAGTACTCTCCACCTCCTTCGATAACTATTGCAAATAGCTTTGCGTTATCACAACAGACGCTTACCATCGATTTCTCGCTGGCAATGACCATTGGTCTTCTCTGGGATTTAGATGGCAACAAACCTCCCCAAAGGCCACAGTTCTCTCCGCACTCTTCCAGTGGAGGTTTGGTTAGTGCTCTCTCTCTCTCTCCTCGGTCTTTGCCATCTTCCTTGACCTTTCACGACTATTTATTTTGTGTGGTATCAGTCAAGACTGTTGCCATCACTTTTTTTGGGGGGGGGGGGGGGGGGGGTAGTTTATGAAATTTCTTGCTCCTTGGTTTCATGTGGTGGTGTTCTTTCTGTGTTTTTGTTTTCTTCCTATTACAACGTTCATGTGACTGCTTAGCATTATCATTATTATACATATGAAAGCACTTATTCTAAAGAAATTAATTTCTGAAAATTCCCCTTCAAATGTTTTTGAATAGGTTTCATTTTTCGCTAAAATAAACACATTTTTTGAGTTTTTGAAGAACTACTGCAGCTTAAATTATTTTTGTTTTTCTTGTTTTCCAAATCAAAAACAGATGTGACAAGTATCAGTAATTTAAGAGGGTCTTTTATTAATCTCTTAACAGTGTTATATTATTTCATTTAATAAACTGGAAAATCACAAACATGCTTTTATAATAATTTGGCCTCAGAAGTTCAAAACAGAAAATTGTTTTGAGCGTTAGATTTTTTCAACTTAAGTATCAAATATAATTGTAATAAATCTTTGAAAATTCCAAAATGTTTCAGTTTTCACCTTCAAACAAATAAGTTATTATTCCAGTACCTTTTATATATATATATCTATAGTGTTTTATAGTATCAAAACGAAAATAAGTCTCCTAAAAGTAAAAATAACATTGCTCGACTTAGCTTCAATCTCTGGTTCCTCCCTGTAATACATTCACAGCAAAATCTTGTTTACTTACAACCACTGTAAATAATTTATTTATTCCTGTATACCTAGAACTTCCATGAACAAAGTTTCTTTCTAAGAACTTCCCATCTGTGGAACAATACCAAGGGGCTGCTTCCCAGCTAATTACAACATCAACGTCAAGGTCAACAAATTCTTGTCGATTGATCCTTAAATAATCAAATTCTGCCCATTTCACCCATCTACACCAATCCTCTTAAGATATTGTTCATCGTCCAACAGACAAACTCATTAATTAACCTTTATCCTCGAGTGGCTTTTGGGCCTTGATAAGCAGTGACTCATTAGTATTAAAAAAAAAAAAGGAGCAATTCTTTGTACAATTTCAGAAGAAATGCTTTTCAGATTGTAACAGGTTTGTTCTCAACAGATTTAATCGGGAAGTGATGAGTTAATAGAATTGATCAATTTGATGGGGAGACTTTGTTTGGGGGGGAAAGCCGCCATATCTCTTCGACCACAGACACCACATAAAACAGCAGCATTCCACTTAACAAGGGTAGCCGTCACCATCAGAGGCAACAGGCAATTCATTTTGCATAAGTTTCACTACAACTTGGCATAACCAATTCCATAGTCTGTGACAGTATCCGTTAGGCAAATCGGACACTCCCTTATTAGTTTTTATACATCTGTTTATAAGCAGAAACATTTGAAAACATATCACCATTCCTAGTTGAGTCTTAATTAAATGCCAAAAGAATAATGTATAAACGATCAATATGGGCTCACAGTTTAGAAAAGAATAAAAGTTCAAAATTTCAGTCACAGAAAACACCATTCTTTGATGTAGCATTGTCAACTCAATAAAAATGTAGCTCAGAATAATACATAAAGAAAGAAATGCCAATGCTAATAGATCCCTCAATATCCATCAAGTTCCAGCCCCATCGCCGCAATGTTGCATCCTTGTGCTTGTTTTACAAGTACTTCAATGGAATGTGCTCTGATGAATTTGCTGCTCTGATGCCCCCTCGCATAAATACACTCGACCAACCCGACAATCAGCTAAATCCCATCCATTCACTGTGGAGGTCCCCAGATGCTAGAAAGCATTCTACTCCAATAACTTCTTTGCTCGTGCTGCCGGCCTCTGGAACTCTGTTTCCCCCGATTGTACTGACATGCAGAAATTTAAAACTAATGTGAACAAGCATCTCGCTGCACAGCTCCCAATTTAGGATGACCCCCAAAACTTTCACCCTAATTCTCAGTAACCCCTTACGTCTACAGTGGCAACTTGCCTTGTTTGGGGTGAACCAAGTTAAAAAATTAAACAAACACATGGGACACCTTTTGTATAAAATTATGGTCAAAATAAAATGTTCAACCAATAAGGTGACAAAACTGGCACCCATTTGCTAATCCGATGTGGTGACTGTATTGACCATTAATAAGACTTACAGCAAGAGCTGTTAAAAGGCTGTTGAACTTCATGGAAGTCAAAGTTCATTCATGTTGATGAAGAGGAGAAAGTGGACATTGAGTTTACTTTCAGCAGCTCCGTAACTCTTACTTCCCCCGATGTCATTCTTTAGTCCTCTGATATCATAAACAAGGTTTCTGACAAAGGGAGAAGAGTTGCTGTTTTCTGGGTCATGTGTTGTTTTGAGTGGGTAGTATATAGAGATGTTCGACCCTCTCATAGTATTCATTATTATTCAACTGTAAATCCATTCTTCTCATTGAGTGTTTTTTGCCTTGAGTCAGTAAAAAAAAAAAAAAAAATTACTTTTATTATTTCTATTAATTATGTAACAAAATTTAAGAAATTGATAATTGCATAAATTAGTTCAAAACTCATAGAGTTTAATAGACTTTCTGTTTTTTTTTAAATTTTATTTTTATTTTTTCTTAATTTGAAACACCCTTGAAAATTTTCATTTTTTTCATTTTTTTTATTTTAGGTTTAGAGGAAGGATCCATTACAACTGATCTTTTGGTACAACCATGGGAAAGATATTTGTGATACCGCACCCTTACTCGTGTTAAAGTTGTATGCACACCGAACAAACAAGAACCCGTGATTTGTGGATAGATTTAAATGGGACAACATTTAATTATACAAATTTGCAATTAATCAGTTGTTAATATTTTGCTAATGTGTGTACATACATATAACTTCCCAGGCCAAACTAATAAAACAACTTTTAGGCAAAATTCGACTTTATTCATCAACATAGTCTCCTAGGATTATACAATGATTCAAATGCTTCACTAACAATTTGATGCCTTTTTTTGTAAAACAATTTGTCCTTGGTCTCAAAATACATCTCAGTTTCTGATATCACTTAAAATCTCTTTCCTGGGGCATTCTTTTGAGGTCTGCAAACAGCCAGTAGTGACTGGGGACCAGATCTAGAGAATAGTGTGGATGCTGAAGCAATTCAAACTGCATTTTATGCAGTTTTCTCATCGTTGCTATCGACTTGTGCTACAGTGCATTGTCTTGGTGAAAGGGCACTTTTTTCTTCTTCATTTGTGGCCGTTTTTTTTGCAGATTTCTTCCTTCAAATGCATCAGTAATGCTATATAATATTTGATATCGATGTTTCTTCCTCTCTCAAGGTAATCGATAAACAAAATACTTTACGCATCCCAAAATATGGAGGTAAACACCTTGCATACTGATATTTGTGTCTTTGTTCACTTTGAATGGCTTTCACCTGCTGCTTTCCACTCAGCTGACTACCGATTTGACTACAGAGTGAAGTGGTGGATTCATGTCTCATCCATTGTCACATATTGACACAAAAACTCCTTTTTGTTGCATTGGAATAATTACAACCAATGTTCTGAATTGTTCACACGTTGTTTTTTGATCAACTGAGCACTCATTTTTGAACACAGCTTTCTCAGTGACAAATGTCCATGCAAAATGGTGAATACACTTTCGCCTTCTGATATCTTCAACTGTTCTGCTATCTCACGCAACTTCAATTTATGATCAGCCAAAATGAGTTTGTGTACTTTTTGATGTTTTCGGTAACAACTGCTAGATTTGGATAACATAAGCATTCAGCATCATTTGTGTCTGTACAATTGCATTTAAAGCCTGCATCAATTATTGCATTTTGACATCATTTTTTTTTCTATCATAATGAAGAATTGAAGACAAAATTAATAAATATTAATAAAATTGTGAGACCACTTCTAGTATGTCTGTGTGTGTGTGTGTTTCTTGTGAGTATGGGACTTACACATTAGATTAATTTTTTTTATGGATTTTTTTTTATTGAAATCAAAAATGCATCAACATAAAATAAACAAAATAACCTATTTTAAAAATCCATCAAAATGCATTTCGATTTCTTCATAAACAAGTCAGACATTTTTAATCTTTTGTAAACAGTTGAAAAAATATGAATTACTTTGTGACTCTTTGAACTTTGAAAACAATTTGAAAAGGCAAGAGAGAGAGAGAAAGAGAGAAAGAACAGGCGAGAGAGAGAGAGACAAAGAACAGGCAAGAGAGAGAGAGACAAAGAATAGGCAAGAGAGAGAGAGACAAAGAATAGGCAAGAGAGAGAGAGAAAGAATAGGCGAGAGAGAGAGAGACAAAGAATAGGCGAGAGAGAGAGAGACAAAGAATAGGCGCGAGAGAGAGAGAGACAAAGAATAGGCGCGAGAGAGAGAGAGACAAAGAATAGGCGAGAGAGAGAGAGACAAAGAATAGGCGAGAGAGAGAGAGAGAGACAAAGAATAGGCGAGAGAGAGAGAGAGACAAAGAATAGGCGAGAGAGAGAGAGAGACAAAGAATAGGCGAGAGAGAGAGAGAGACAAAGAATAGGCGAGAGAGAGAGAGAGACAAAGAATAGGCGAGAGAGAGAGAGAGACAAAGAATAGGTGAGAGAGAGAGAGACAAAGAATAGGCGAGAGAGAGAGACAAAGAATAGGCGAGAGAGAGAGAGAATAGGCGAGAGAGAGAAAGAGAATAGGCGAGAGAGAGAGAGACAAAGAATAGGCGAGAGAGAGAATAGGCGAGAGAGAGAAAGAGAATAGGCGAGAGAGAGAAAGAGAATAGGCGAGAGAGAGAAAGAGAATAGGCGAGAGAGAGAAAGAGAATAGGCGAGAGAGAGAAAGAGAATAGGCGAGAGAGAGAGAGAGAGAATAGGCGAGAGAGAGAGAAAGAAAGAGAATAGGCGAGAGAGAGAGAGAGAGAGAGAATAGGCGAGAGAGAGAGTAAATAGAGAGAAAGAAAAGGAGAGAGAGAGAAAGAAAAGGAGAGAGAGAGAGAAAAGGATAGAGAGAGAGAGAAAGAAAAGGATAGAGAGAGAGAAAGAAAAGGATAGAGAGAGAGAAAGAAAAGGATAGAGAGAGAGAGAAAGAAAAGGATAGAGAGAGAGAAAGAAAAGGATAGAGAGAGAGAAAGAAAAGGATAGAGAGAGAGAGAAAGAAAAGGCGAGAGAGAGAGAGAGAGAGAGATAAAGAAAAGAATAGAGAGAGAGAAAGAAAAAGAATAGAGAGAGAGAGAAAGAAAAGGCGAGAGAGAGAGAGAAAGAAAAGGCGAGAGAGAGAGAGAGAAAGAAAAGGCGAGAGAGAGAGAGAGAGAGAGATAAAGAAAAGGCGAGAGAGAGAGACAAAGAATAGGCGAGAGAGAGAGAGAGAGAGACAAAGAATAGGCGAGAGAGAGAGAGAGACAAAGAATAGGCGAGAGAGAGAGACAAAGAATAGGCGAGAGAGAGAGACAAAGAATAGGCGAGAGAGAGACAAAGAATAGGCGAGAGAGAGAGAGACAAAGAATAGGCGAGAGAGAGAGAGACAAAGAATAGGCGAGAGAGAGAGACAAAGAATAGGCGAGAGAGAGAGAGAATAGGCGAGAGAGAGAGAGAATAGGCGAGAGAGAGAGAGAATAGGCGAGAGAGAGAAAGAGAATAGGCGAGAGAGAGAGAGAGAGAATAGGCGAGAGAGAGAAAGAGAATAGGCGAGAGAGAGAGAGAGAGAGAATAGGCGAGAGAGAGAGAGAGAGAATAGGCGAGAGAGAGAGTAAATAGGCGAGAGAGAGAGAAAGAGAATAGGCGAGAGAGAGAGAAAGAGAATAGGCGAGAGAGAGAGAGAATAGGCGAGAGAGAGAGAGAGAGAGAATAGGCAAGAGAGAGAGAGAGAATAGGCGAGAGAGAGAGAGAGAATAGGCAAGAGAGAGAGAGAATAGGCGAGAGAGAGAATAGGCGAGAGAGAGAGAGAATAAGCGAGAGAGAGAATAGGCGAGAGAGAGAATAGGCGAGAGAGAGAATAGGCGAGAGAGAGAATAGGCGAGAGAGAGAATAGGCGAGAGAGAGAATAGGCGAGAGAGAGAATAGGCGAGAGAGAGAATAGGTTAGAGAGAGAGAATAGGTTAGAGAGAGAGAGACAGAGAATAGGTGAGAGAGAAACAAAGAATAGGCGAGAGAGAGAGAGACAAAGTATAGGCAAGAGAGAGAGAGACAAAGTATAGGCGAGAGAGAGAGAGAAAGAAAAGGAGAGAGAGAGAGAAAGAAAAGGAGAGAGAGAGAGAAAGAAAAGGAGAGAGAGAAAGAAAAGGATAGAGAGAGAGAGAAAGAAAAGGATAGAGAGAGAGAGAAAGAAAAGGATAGAGAGAGAGAGAAAGAAAAGGATAGAGAGAGAGAGAAAGAAAAGGATAGAGAGAGAGAGAGAAAGAAAAGGATAGAGAGAGAGAGAGAGAGAGAGAGATAAAGAAAAGGCGAGAGATAAAGAAAAGGCGAGAGAGAAACAAGACATGCAACATATTGAACTAAGGCAGCTGAGTACCAATAAGTGATCTTAGACTTTTATAAAATGCTCTATTCAACCAGATCCACTTGAACGTAGCTAAGACTTTGGTGGTAATCTTCCTCATCACTTCTTCCTCTGTGTCTAATTTTGCAAAAACTTTGCACAATTATTGTTCCGTAGTTCACTTCTATAGGGGCGTACTATGTCCGATACATTCTAACGACATTGTTCAAATAACTCCTGATATTTCTTTTTTCCTCATGCATCTATGTAATATGTTCCCCCCGAAACTCCCAAATTATGCACTGCAAAATTCTATTCTGGAGAGAATTGTTCTTGAACATCATTTTTACAAGGGTCAATGTAAATTCCACCATCAAAGATGTTTTATTTTTCAAATATGCAAATTAAATAAAACAATCAAAGTCGAAGCATAGAACATTTGTTTTCTGGAAGCAAAATAACATGGAAAGAGTAATTGAACGGATGACCAAAGTTCAAAATCCAGGTGAGTTGAACAAAAATTTAATTTGATTTCAATTATTTAGACAATCAAAATCTTTCTTTAAATTTGTCAAGTTTTTATAAATTTTATGTGGGGGAGAGTCATGATTGGTCTTAATTAAATTTTCTGGGTAAAATAGGTATTTTAAATTTTAAATTGATACATATCTTATGAATTGATCTGTTATATTTTGCATAAAATGTCTGAAAAAGCAGAACATCACAAAAGGTGGAGGCAAGTCAAAAGAGAGATAACTGATAAACATTTTTGGTTTCTCCAAGTTTAACAACAACTTTGACATGGGCGCCATTTTTTCTAAAAGTAAATATTCATTTAATGTGTTTCAGATACTTGTCAACATAGTATAAATTACTTTTTTTAATCAATCCTTTTTTAGCTAAAAGATGGTAATATTAACAAAACCCATTTCACTCTACATAATCTGGTTGAGCAAAATGGAAATTAATCGCTTTAGATAAAACAAAAAAAGGGTTGATATGCATCAAAAGAGACAAATGAAACCCTGTATGTTCCCACATACAGGGTTTCATTTGTCTATTTTAATGCATATAAACCCCTTTTTGTTTTATTTAATACTAAAGCGATTAATTCCCATTTCGCACATGAAACAGAGATTGGCAAGAGTACAACAATATCCAGTGAAAGTATATGCATCTCTTTCTTACAATTAAATATATTTAGTAATGGAATTCTATTAGAAACCCAGAAAACACCTGATATGTGCGCTGGTAGCAAACAATTAAATCTACCTTGAGAGAAAAGGACAATAACACTCCATGAACTATGGGGGAAGAGGAAGAAGATGCAAAAGATGAAGACGACAAAGAAGATGACGACAAAGACGAAGAAGACAGGAAAACTGTGAATGTAATATTCCACCACCCTAACCCTAACCTATCAATAGACGAATCTTATGCACAGACGTTTCTGTGTTTTGAGCAGAAAATCAATTTTTAATGTTGGCTGAGGTTAGGTTTATAGTTTTAACATTTGACTTTTTCCTCCTCTCCTTTTTCTTTTTAATCAGTGGTGTGTACATGATGGCAGAAGAAAATTAAAAATGGTCAGACTGACAAAACTAGTAGAAAAGACTAAGACAGACTTACGGCTTTTGTATTTGAATATATTCTTGGTTGCAGACAAATCTCTTTTTAAATGGAGGAAAAGATGAAGGATTAGAATCTTCCAGTATTCGACTTGATCACGAATAAAGTTGTTGTGTCACAGACAAATGGTTCAACATTTTGCCATATTGGAAATAAATCTTGCATTTTACAGAAGAATTTATTTATAGAAAAAAGACAAACCGGTTAGATTATTATAATTTTTTGATGACTAATTATTTGTTTGCTATGCCTCTTTGCCCCCCCCCCTCTTTTTGAACTATCTTCTCAATTCAACCATAACATTGTGCCTAACATTTACACTGTTAAATACAATATCAACATACAGATCAAATTCTGTTAAATATTTCATCCGATAGTTCCCAAAAATGCCTTTTTTCTCTACCATTATATTTTTTTTTTATTATTCATGTAATTTTTGACTTTCAAGACTTATCGTAAAACTAGTACGGCTACCCGGCATTGCCTGGAAGCATGAACAACAAGATAGAAGAATGTTTTAAAAGTGTGCACAAAATCTTTCTTTAAAAACCTCTCTCTGGCAACTAGTTCAATATGCAAGAAAGAAAAATAAACCTGACCGACTGACATTCGACCTACTTTCAGTGTTTTCCAAACAATTACCAGTAACTAGGACCCCATCTACACACTAATTTGGTCCCTAGTGACCCAAAAAGACCGGAAATTGCAGTATTTCTTTTGGCCCTAACTAGGCCGGGGTCACACTTATTATGTAAGGCTTATAAGTGTGTCTTGTCAAGTATTTGACTTTTAACTGGTGATACGCACGCACAATGACTTGTTTATATAATACAAGTCGATAATATAAAAGATTACATTTATATGCAGTAAAAAAAAAAAATTACATTTTCAAATGTCAAAACAAAAAGTACCATTACTTTGCAGAACGTCAATATGAAGAAATATAAAAAGCAATAGAAACTGATCTATCGTTACAATCTTCCATAGTTACAGATGAAATATCTATCGTTACGATCTTCCATAGTTACAGATGAAAGATCTATCGTTACGATCTTCCATAGTTACAGATGAAAGATCTATCGTTACAATCTTCCATAGTTACAGATGAAAGATCTATCGTTACGATCTTCCATAGTTACAGATGAAAGATCTATCGTTACGATCTTCCATAGTTACAGATGAAAGATCTATCGTTACGATCTTCCATAGTTACAGATGAAAGATCTATCGTTACGATCTTCCATAGTTACAGATGAAAGATCTATCGTTTCGATCTTCCATAGTTACAGATGAAAGATCTATCGTTACGATCTTCCATAGTTACAGATGAAAGATCTATCGTTACGATCTTCCATAGTTACAGATGAAAGATCTATCGTTACGATCTTCCATAGTTACAGATAAAAGATCTATCGTTACGATCTTCCATAGTTACAGATGAAAGATCTATCGTTACGATCTTCCATAGTTACAGATGAAAGATCTATCGTTACGATCTTCCATAGTTACAGATGAAAGATCTATCGTTACGATCTTCCATAGTTACAGATGAAAGATCTATCGTTACGATCTTCCATAGTTACAGATGAAAGATCTATCGTTACGATCTTCCATAGTTACAGATGAAAGATCTATCGTTACGATCTTCCATAGTTACAGATGAAAGATCTATCGTTACGATCTTCCATAGTTACAGATGAAAGATCTATCGTTACGATCTTCCATAGTTACAGATGAAAGATCTATCGTTACGATCTTCCATAGTTACAGATGAAAGATCTATCGTTACGATCTTCCATAGTTACAGATGAAAGATCTATCGTTACGATCTTCCATAGTTACAGATGAAAGATCTATCGTTACGATCTTCCATAGTTACAGATGAAAGATCTATCGTTACGATCTTCCATAGTTACAGATGAAAGATCTATCGTTACAATCTTCCATAGTTACAGATGAAAGATCTATCGTTACGATCTTCCATAGTTACAGATGAAAGATCTATCGTTACGATCTTCCATAGTTACAGATGAAAGATCTATCGTTACGATCTTCCATAGTTACAGATGAAAGATCTATCGTTACGATCTTCCATAGTTACAGATGAAAGATCTATCGTTACGATCTTCCATAGTTACAGATGAAAGATCTATCGTTACGATCTTCCATAGTTACAGATGAAAGATCTATCGTTACGATCTTCCATAGTTACAGATGAAAGATCTATCGTTACGATCTTCCATAGTTACAGATGAAAGATCTATCGTTACGATCTTCCATAGTTACAGATGAAAGATCTATCGTTACAATCTTCCATAGTTACAGATGAAAGATCTATCGTTACGATCTTCCATAGTTACAGATGAAAGATCTATCGTTACGATCTTCCATAGTTACAGATGAAAGATCTGTCGTTACAATCTTCCATAGTTACAGATGAAAGATCTGTCGTTACGATCTTCCATAGTTACAGATGAAAGATCTGTCGTTACGATCTTCCATAGTTACAGATGAAAGATCTGTCGTTACAATCTTCCATAGTTACAGATGAAAGATCTATCGTTACGATCTTCCATAGTTACAGATGAAAGATCTATCGTTACGATCTTCCATAGTTACAGATGAAAAATCTATCGTTACGATCTTCCATAGTTACAGATGAAAGATCTATCGTTACGATCTTCCATAGTTACAGATGAAAGATCTATCGTTACGATCTTCCATAGTTACAGATGAAAGATCTATCGTTACGATCTTCCATAGTTACAGATGAAAGATCTATCGTTACGATCTTCCATAGTTACAGATGAAAGATCTATCGTTACGATCTTCCATAGTTACAGATGAAAGATCTATCGTTACGATCTTCCATAGTTACAGATGAAAGATCTGTCGTTACAATCTTCCATAGTTACAGATGAAAGATCTGTCGTTACGATCTTCCATAGTTACAGATGAAAGATCTGTCGTTACGATCTTCCATAGTTACAGATGAAAGATCTGTCGTTACAATCTTCCATAGTTACAGATGAAAGATAGAGTAGTAAATCCTTAGTTGTTACCATGAAGCTTAGACAATTTTAAAGAACATTAATAGAAAAAATATCTATTAAATAGAAATGTTGATATTCGTGTTGTAAAGATTTTTTACATGTTAAAAAATTTAGTATATAAAAAAATCTACAAACATGGAAACTTAATAAATTTTTCTTTCAATATTTTTATTGTCTCGTTGGCTTCCTTTCAGTCTAGAGAGACAATGGACACCATCTGTTAGGGAGATTGCACAGGAAGTTTATAGTGAAACAAGAGTTGCTCAATTACTAACCGCACCTCTACTGAACTGGCATTGCTTGACTCCAGTGGCAAGGAGAAGTCCAGAACAACGGGAAACAACCCCACGATAAGTAGAGAACGACTGGTGTTATTTCGGAGCTTTCCTTTTGAGTTCGTTGCACAATCAAGGCTTTAGAGTCTAGTCTACCCTACTATTTAATTCATAGTTGGAGAGAGGATATGTGGGTTCATACCTTTTCCAAAGGTATTAGTGAAAGTGAAACAGTAGCCCCAACAGAACTCGAACCCAGCATGCCAAGCCCACAGTCTTCACCTGCCTGTAACCACTAAACCATGCAACTTCCACAGCTGTATTACTACCCCCCTCCCCCAAAAAACAGGTTTTTATCGATAAGAAATGTATTAACAAAAACAAAACATTAGAAGCATTTTACCTTAAAAATTCAAACTCTGCAATCATTTATAACAAATTCAATTAATACGTGAAGGAAATGAATAAACATTCATTTCACCTCGTCTCAGATATTTCATATTCTGATTTTTTTTTCAAAAAAAGCAGAAAGGAGATAGAAGCTCCCTTCAAGGAAGAGCACTCTGTAAGGGAAATATGAAAAGCTTCTAAGACTAAAGCAATATTGCAAATGTTCGTTAAATGAATGATAGGAATATTTCTCTTCCCCGTTGTATAGCTGTCTCAGAGCAGCGGTGTGGATAAAGGCGTCAAATGAAGTCAAAGGTGACTTTAGTTCAGTGTTCGAATCCTGCGACTGGTGGTAGAGTTACATATAGACACATTGAGGAGTTTTGGTTAAGACAAAACATATACGTATGTGAATATTAAACAATATTTATTATAAATAATTATATTACAAAATAGATTGGTAAAATGATATCTCACCTTTTTTCTAGGTTGGAAGTGAAACCTGGCCAGTAAAAGTTGCATACAGAGAAATGATATGAAAATTATACAATGCAAGTCTTAAACATAAGACTAGTTCTGATGACCTCAGAAGGAGATTAAATCAAGACAATATAGGGAGATGTGTGCAGAACAGGAGACTTGGATGATTTAGTATATGTAGAACAGTTGAGGCAGCAGGTTCAATTCACAGGAGAAGGGCAAGGAAAACATGGGAGGGAGTGATTAAAATGGACTTAAGAGAAAGAGGGATAAATAAAGACCTGGCAGAGATGGGTTAGTTTGAAAGTTAATTTCTTGAAGCCATCCAACACATGCCAACATGTAAAACCGACATTAAACCGAATATGATGATGCATCATCATCATATTCATCATCATCATCATGACACACACGATGCCTCGAGATTTATATAGTTTTGGTAATGAAAGAGTTTTTTGTCTGTTTTCACTTAATTTAAATAAAGAATTTGATTCAAGATAAAGTCTAGTCTTTTCAATTTTATCCTGAGCCATTCCGAGATGAATTATTTCTGGAAAAATGCACATTTAAAATCCAATTGAAGAGACTCGACTTCATCATCATATTAGGTTTAAGTGACATACTCCCACTTTAAATTAATCCGTCACTAAATATGCTGTTAATTCTAACACAACTGAGTATTTCAGTACATTGCTGGAACAAACTTCACCAACCGTTCGTTTCCCCACCAGATAACATCTCTTGGCACTGTGAAAAGTTTTATCCAAATTCACAAAAACAAAATACAGGTGGTTCTTCTTACCAAGATACTTTTCTTGCATCAGTGGTACTTCGACTAAGCATAAAACCAAACTGCATTTCATCTATGTTTATGATTCCTTATTTGTTGCTCAATAATTTTATCAACAACTTTCAGGAGCTGATCTATCAATTTGAGACCTCTGTAATTACCTCCATCCGGAGCTCCTCCTTCACCCTTGTAACAGTAGTTTGCAATTGTATTCAGATACCAGTCTTTTGAAACAACTCCCTGATTAAAGTAAAGTTTCAGTGAAACAGATTTAATTTCTTTCTTTTCTTCCAAATAGATGCATATTCTTATGCACATTCTCCTAATTTCCCTTTCCTAAGAATTTCATCCGGCTGTGGTGAACTTTAAGCTGCTAGAATTTTTCACTGGATCTCCTGGGGCAGGGGGTATAACGCATTAGTGAAAGATTTAGAAAAAACAAAACAATTCTTTTTGTTTACAAAACGCACTTAGGAGATTCTGACACTTCAAAAATTTAAAGAAAAATGTTAGATTGTTTTTCTTTGCTTTCCTCGAAAATAAATCAAACATCAAAGCTCATTACACTCATTTTTATTATGTCTACTATCTAGGTTGCAAATTTCATAAAATTGTCGAATAGTTTTCGAATACACAGGTACATTTATTTTCAAACGCGAAGAGACGTTCTACCTCTCTTTGTTCCCTTCAAAAATAAATCAAACGTAGATCAGTAAACTCCATTTTATGCCAAGGTTCCAAATTTCGTAAAAATATCAATTGGAAAATATTAAAATTAGTTTTTCCTTGTAATAACAAAAGTAGAAACTGTAAGTTATGTTTAGAGGAAAAATACCAAATTATAAACTTTAAAAAAATTTAATTAAAAACAGTAATGTTTAGCTAAAAATGGAGATATATCAAAATATTTGCTTTGCTATTTAAGCCATGATTCAATAAATTAACACACTTAACTTTTTACATGAGACCTGCCCCCCCAAATCACTCTCAGATGAATATAAAACATGGTCACATGTATAAATAATGTTTATTCTCCTGGCTTTGTTTTCTGATTAATGCCAGTTGGGTACACTTCTGATGATACTGTGAAACTGCAGTAAAATGTTAAAGGTAGAGTATATTTATTTATATATATATATATATATATATATATATATATATATATATATATATATATATATATATATATGAAGCAATCCAACAAAAGATATAAGCGTCAACTAATATCTTATAATTAGTGAAACATCCGGATAAAAACTGAAGCTCAATATACTGGATAGAGCATTAATATTATAATATAAAATGAAGTAATAAAATAAGGTGTCAATCGAATTTTATTAAAATTCAAAGTTCAAGCAAAGTATCCTTAAGTACTTAGCTCATGAGTTTTCAAAGATAATTCTTCTCTTCAGAGGACCATTACCGCAGTTATACTACTACAGGTAATAAAATTACGCTTTGAAAATATATAAAATTATATACACAAATACATAAAAATACATAACAAATGGTCCTCTGAAGAGAAGAATTATCTTTGAAAACTCATGAGCTAAGGACTTAAGGATACTTTGCTTGAACTTTGAATTCTAATAAAATTTGATTGACACCTTATTTTATTACTTCATTTTATATTATAATATATATATATATACACATATATACATATATACAGAGTTATGTTTCGGAATTAAGATGAGGATTGATACTTTGGATTATTTGAACTATTCTCATCTTAGATGTTAGTCTTATGTTTCGGCTGATGTAACCTCTGACCTTCTTCAGGCATGTGTCTTGTCGAACTCGTGAATTTGTACGGAATTTAGAATAGAACTCTTTATTAAATCCACAGAGGTAGCTTGTTCTCGTTTCATCAGCTATGACCACGTAGAAGTCTTCAGTAATTTGTAATTGTACTTTTTTACTATCACCCATAGTGAGGATTGAACCTTCAACTTCCAGAAGACTGTCACGTAGAATTGATAGCACTTAGCCCTTTTATCCATTGTGTGTTCCGTCCAAAATTCCGTACACATTCCAGAGTTCTAATAAACGCACCTGAAGAAGGTCGGATGTTACATCGGTCAAAACGTTATGAGAATAAAGTCCAAGATGAAAAAATTAGTTCGAATAATCCAAATAATACATATATACATTTAGAAAATCGATAGCATAACATCGGGATTATGTTCTATATGTGTAAAGCGGCCTTTTGTGCGGGGGCTGCTTTTATAATGACACTCCATTATTAGTCTAATTTCCTTTGTAGTTCATTTCTTTCTCGGCTTTCCTTCTTTGGTTTGTGCTGATCATATTTAGTTACCTGCATTTGGTCTGTTGTATTCTGTTACCCGAAAGAAGAAGGAACAACATTTGCACGTTTCCAAATGGGTCACCCATGTTATGCATCAAAGGAGCCCCTGTCTCTCAGATCTTTCTGCCGAGTTTTATATTTTTATGAGTTGTGTTGGTGTATGTGGCAACATCAGGTCCAGGTTTATTTTACCTGTGATCCTTTCACAGGGATGGCGTTTATTTTACATCTAAAAATAACAGTGCACTGTCACATACTTGTACATGTTAGATGTTTACATATAGAACACAATATCAACATTATGCTATAGATTTTTCAAACACCATATATATATATATATATATATATATATATATATATATATGAGAGAGAGATGTGGCCATAAACCAAATGAATAACATTTCTTTTCAATGGAATCACTTAACTAATTAAAATGATCGAATATATTAATAAAAAACATTCCCAAATTAAAATCAACTGTAATAATATATATATAGATTTTTTCTTTCTTTTTTTTGTCAATGAAAATTAATATAAATTCAATATAAATTAGAGCAGATTTAATAAAAAAAGGTGCAAACATTTCCCAATAAAAGTTAACACGTGTTTAAGGACAACAAAAAGAAAAAGCAACACCTGAATGAACACTTGTTCATCGTGACAGGAAAAACAGTAATTAGAGTAGAAACTGGTGAGAGTAGAAAATATAAGTAGAGCAGAAATAATCAATTTTCTTTTCATTTACATATATAAATATCTACGTACATACCTAACAACTATTACGTCATCTCATAAGTTACGTCCAGATTTTAATTCTCTGAAATTTAATAGTAAGTGGGAATATTTAATCAAACTAAATAATATGTATGTATTTGAATGCATTTCATTTTATAAAATTCTATTTTATAGGAAAAAATAACATTTCGTAGTTGAAAGTTCTTAAAACATGATAATATTCAGTAAAAAAGGAAACTTATGGCAAAGAATATCTGAATGAAAGAACATGCAGAAGATGGTTTAAAAGATTGAGAAATGAAAATTTCGTCTTTAAAGATGAAGACCGATTAGGACGTCTAGTTGAGTTTGATGAATATGTCCTTAAAGAAAACCTTGCAGTATCAGTCAAAGAATTGGCAATGAAGCTTTCCTTAAACCATACTACTATTACTCAACATCTTCAAAAATTTAGAAAGGTTCCTAAGCTTGAAAAAAATAAAAAAATAAAAATTGGTGCCTCATGAATTGTTTGAAAGCAAGTTGCGATCTGTTAACACCCATTTAGGAGTTATCGTTTTTTTTGTTTTTTAACTCCTTAAATGCTCCTTGATAACTCAGCTAGATTGACTGGACGTCAATCTAGCTGAGTTTTTGGCTGAACTTCAAACAAAGTTTTTTTAACTTGGCATGAATAACCTCTCTTTAAGATAAAAAAAAGTTTACCAAAATTAGCCTTGTGGAAAGGGGTCAACGGGCGCCTTTAAAGATTGCCGCCGATTCTAGCTTCCCCTCTCTCAATTCAATTTCTGTAAATTCATCTTCAAAAATACCAAATGTAAGCAATGTGAAATTGGATAAAACCAACAGTTTTCATAAAGTTAAATATAATTATAACTTCTGCCTTATTTTTGTCTCTTTTGATGTATTACTGCAGGAGCTTAATATTCTGTCATATTCTAATTTCAGGTTGGCCAAAGTGAAGTACCGATAATTATAAATGCTGACAAGTGTGCTATTTGCAACAATGAACTGTTCAGTAATGAAGAAACATTCATTGTCAGCCAGAAGGGCATTGATTCCATTAACAGAGCTTCTGAACAATGTGAAGAGATCATAATTCAGATTGGTCAACATCTTCACAAGAAATACAGACAGAATACATAGAAATTGACCGTAAAAAAATGGTCCACTCATGATGAAATGCTATCCTGTGCAAGCCGCTCTTTGTGTGTGTTTAACTTTACGGAACATTGTCTTTTTTGTGGTTCTGGAGCAAAATCTGATAGAAAGAAAAGAGGTGTTGATGTTTCCCATGTAGAAACTATTGATTTTAAGGATAGAGTGTTAAAAGTTTGTGAGAAAGTCCGAAAAAATGATGGCTGGGCATCCACTGTTAAAGATAGAATAGGTTATGTAGCTGACCTTGTTTCAGAAGAAGCACATTATCACAGAACATGTTTTGTAAATTTTGATTCCAATAAAAACATTCCTAAGGCATTCTCTTCTGCTGATTCTTCTAAGAAACAAAACCTTGGTAGACCAGAGGATTCAAAGAGAAAGTAGGCATTTCTGGAAGTTGCTAAATATTTGCAGCAAAATGACGAGGAGCAACTCACCATTGTCGATCTTGTTAAAAAAAAAAAAAAAAAAATGGAGGAAATTCTTGAGGACACTGGCTTTGAACCATACAGTCTCTCATACATGAAATCTCGATTGTTAGAACATTTCAAAGACAAAATCATTGACTGAAATTAATGGGAAACAATGTTACATTCTTAAGTACAGCAAAATGTATTCTCCATGAATTCTATGCACAGAGCTGCTCAGACAATTCAGAATCAGAGGCCATTAGAATCAGAGACGGCAGCCAAGCTCATCAAGAATGACATTAAAGGTATCCAAACAAGTTCAGAATATTACCCATCTAAGAATGATCTTGAACAGAATGCAATTCTTGAATATGTTCCTAAAATATTGATCTTTCTCAGGAAGATATTTGCAGGCAAAGACAATGATTTGAAACTTGCATCAATTGGTCAAGCGATAATGCAGGTTGCTAGACCCAGAGTTTTCCTTGCACCTTTGCAATTTGGTTTAGCAGTGGAAATGCATGACCAATTTGGATCGAGGTTCTTAATTGACACTCTGAATAAACATGGCTTCTCTTCATCTTACTCGGAAGTCCAGAAATTCCAAAGAAGTTCATGGCGCTGAAAATCTCTCCTCCGTTGAAACTGAATTTGTGCAGTTCGTAGCTGATAATGTGGACCATAATGTAAGGAGTATTGATGGATTCAACACATTCCACGGTATGGGCATCATAACATCTTTTACGCCTGGGAAAGTTAAAGCAAAACCAGTTCGAAGGATTCAGGTCCTTTCAGAAGATATAATAAGGGTTGGAAGGATCAACATCAAGTACATAGATTCACAGCACACCAGTGACATTTAAAGAGCTCCAGCCCAAGAAAGTTGTCGATTCCACTGCTCATGTTGACATCCTTTGGGAGGTTTCACTAATTTCACATCCGTCCAGACCCGCATGGTCAGGCCTTGTGCAGTCAGTGATCAAAGGAACATATCCTGGGAAATCAGTCACAGTTTTTTTGCCAATAATCGACATGGACCATGGTAACCCAACCTGCATGTACTCAACGTTATGTTACATTAGTGATTTAGCCAGGAAAAACAACATTACACCAATTCTAACATTCGATCAACCACTTTGGTACAAAGCAATGATGATAGTCGAGTCACAGCCTAGTTCCAGTCCCCTGAAATCAGGTCTTGCGACTTGGTGGGCTCCATACACAGATGACAGGTTCTGGATTGCAAGAACTTTTTGAACTTGTGTATGCTGAAAACGCAGTCAAGCACATACTAAGTGGCAAAGCAATTGCAAGAGCCATGCGTGCTCACTTCTTAGTTGCTGCTGCTCTGAATGCTATTTTGTTAGCGAAAGCCTATGATTTGCCAGTTTCACATGTCACTGAGGATGATCAACCCAACACTGATGCAGAAGAGTGATTTCCTCAAAATGAAGACCTGAAGGAAGCCCAGGGGCTATTGAAAGATCTCCTTGATGGGACTGAGACATTGAATAATGTTCTGTCAGAGTCTATGACCAGGATTGCCCAGAGAATCAACCATGTAAAAGATGTGATGGTTGACCAGCGAACAGCAAAATTGTGGATTCAATACCTTGATATGGTAAAGATCCTGCAATTGTTTATCAAGGAATTGCACCTTGACGCTGTAAGGAAAATGCTGTCAATATTCGCTGCAGCAGGACACATCCTATATGCAAAGCCAGCCTACTTGTACTTGCAGTAAATGGAGGGGCTGCCGAAAAGCCATCCCAAAGTGTACCATAAATTTTCTGAAGGATTCCATGTGATCGTTACTGGGCTGGCTTGTCGACAGATCTAGTTATTGAGCAGGTGCTAATGAGAAGCATGAAGACGTTTGGAGGTCTTACTCATGGAAGAGGAATGGACAAAATTCAACGATTGGTTTGGACGCTATCACTGCCAGCGTGCGCTGAAATCAAGTTTACAATGCAAGAACTAGCAGGCATTCGTTATGGCACTAGTGACCAGCACAAGGACGCTACTTCAGCAAGAAAAGAACGAGATGTGAGGGATACATGGAAGCTCCTTGCGTTTCTCCAGACATGACACTTTCATGGAAGATCCGTCCATTCACAGCATTTCAAGTGGAGTAACTGGAGACAAAAAAGTGAATGTGGACAGAGCAAACTCCATAGGAGAGGCAATCATAGCTTTAATGGTTGGAGAAAATGTCCACGAGTACACTTTTAAAAGAAAGGATCAGGCAATTACACTTGGGTCAAAAGTTTCGTTCAGCAAAGATGAAGCAGTTGAGACTGATCCACAACTCCTATTTCAGAAAATCTGTGTGCTATCTACCAATGAACCCTCAACTCAGCAGCAGCAAGAACATTTCCAGTATGAGCTTTGTGGTTACCCACCTGCACTTTTTGATTCTTTCGGACTACCGCAAGAGGCAAAAAAAAAAAAGCCCCCAGCTTTGGCAGACACAATATGGGAACTGACTTCCCCTGTACAATCAGGTCCACAGTCTTTAGATCCACAGTATCTCTTAGATGGTGGAGCACTACTTCAACGCCTCCCATGGCAAAAGGGTCACACATTTGATGAGATCTGTGCCCAATACCGCAGATATGTCACAAATAGGTATGGAAAACCATGCTTTGTCTTTGATGGGTATGAAAGTGGTCCACCCATTAAAGACGCGACTCACCAACGCCAAGCAGGGGGCTCTGTTGACGTTAATGTGTCACTGACTCCTTTAATGGTGTTCAAATTAAAAAAGGATGTTTTCCTAGCAAATCAAGAAAACAAACAATTGTTCATACACTTGCTGGGAAAGAATTTGGAGGAAGCAGGTTGTAAAATAGTCCATGTATCTGGAAACGCTGACGTATTGATTGTGAAGACTGCTCTAGAACTGACACAGACAAGAGAAACTATTTTGATAGCAGATGACACTGACCTATTAATGCTTCTATGTTATCATGCCAATAGAGATGATGGTTACAACATCTTCATGCCACAACCAAACGATAGTGCAAAAAGTGTGAAAGTCTGGAACATCAAAGAGATGAGGATATCTTTGGGAGATGTGGTCTGTTCCAATATTCTTTTCATCCATGCACTACTGGGTTGTGATTCTACATCCAGTGTTTATGGAATTGGGAAGGCAGCATCCATTCGAAAGATGATGAACAATAGAAACTTCCTCAAACTGGCAGAAGTGTTTGGCAAGGATAGCAGTGCAAAAAAGGTTATTGAAGCTGGGGAGAAGGCTTTAGTGTGCCTGTACAATGGTAATGATGGGGAAAACAGCAATCATCTCCGACTGAGGCGCTTTAAGGAAAAGGTTGCAAAAAGCTCAAAGTATGTTGAGGCCAAATCATTGCCACCAACAAGAACAGCTACGAAATACCAAAGACTTCGAGTTTACTTCCAAATTCAGGAATGGAAATGTAGAAACCAACTAAAACCTGACAAGTGGAGATGGAAACTTTCAGATGGTAAATTACAACCAATCAAGACTGACTTGCCAGCTGGTGCTGTAAATTTGTTGGCTATAATTAGGTGTAACTCTACTTCAGGGTGTACTACAGCAAAATGCAGTTGCACGAAACATGGCATTGACAGTTCAAACTTGTGTGGTAATTGCAAAGGCGTTCACTGCAGTAACTCACCACAGCCAGATCGTGATGATGATGAAGTTACGTTTGACTAGTTCTTGACAAGAAATGTTCTTTGGTGGTTAGGCAAGAGCTTTGCCTCAGCATTCGACCAACTGACCATTCCTTTATTGTAAATTGTACTTATTTTGTACCTATCTTTTATGAAATGTCAGGAATTAATGTGACAATTGTTGCCTTGAAAAAGGCTACTTAGTCTGTTTTTGTACCTTTTATATTCATATTTCTATAAGAAATTTAAAAGAAAAACATGAAAACAATGGTAGGGGCTAGTCATTTTCTGGTGTTAGTTTATTATTAAGCATATAGCTACCTATCATTACAATTTAAAGCACCAAGAAAATGTCAACCTGGCTTGGGGTGGTGCAAAAAAAAGATTTTTTATTTTTAATTTAATAATGGTTTTTTGTCAGGAGAAACGTTTATTTCTGTCGGTAATTGTCAGGAATAATGGACATACTTGTCAGGAAATGTCAGGAATTTTATGTCTCGAAATTTTAATATTAAGTTGGATTTTAAAGATGGCGCCTGTTTACCTCTTTCCGCAAGGCTAATCTTGGTAAACTTTTTATCTGAAAGAGAGGTTATTCATGCCCAATATCCAAGTTAGCAATTTGTTTGAGGTTCAGCCACATTTTGACTGGACTATGAATGCTATCATGCTTTAAGCGCTTTCAAAAGTGAAATTGTAATTAATTTTTCCGATAAAATTTAATAAAGTTAAATTGCCCAAATATATATATATATATATATATATATATATAAAGATAGATGGACGAAGAGTGATAAACATGCACGAATGTCCAAATTTATATCAAACTTCGATTACATTCCAGCTTACTTATTAAATTTTAGAGAATTAAAATCCGGACAAAATTTGTGGGATGACCTGATAAATCACATGGTTAACTAATAATATTATTTTATACTTTTGGGATTTTACCTACGAAAACTATAACAAAAATGAAACTATATAAATAGCAATTGTTTGTGTGATTGTAATTCTAAGTGAAAAAGGATGTTTTTAGAAGCATCATCCATCGTTATCTCGTACAAGAATCATAAGGATAAAAGCGAACAGAATGTATAGAAAAACTGGAAAAGTAGATAAACGGCAAAATATAAAAGATAGAATCAAATTAAAAGCACGTCAAGATATATTTCGTTTGTATTATTTGGATTATTCTCATAAGGTTTCGGCCGATGTAACCTCCAACTTTCTTCAGGTGCGTCTTGTCAAACTCGAAAATCTATATGGAATTTCGAACTGAACCCCGTATTTATAGAGGTAGATTATTCTTATTCAGACAGCCATGTCTGGGTAGAATCACGCTCTCATGAAATGTCTCAATATTATAGACGCTCTTTTTAAGTTGTAAATTACTAGCCGTTATAATAATAAAAAAACTCAACAGTAAAGACATATTTTTAAAGACACCATGACTAACACCGCCTGAAGATGATGTACAAAAACACTTTAATATTTAAAAATATTTACAGTACTATATATATATATATATTTATTAAAAATACAGAATGTATATAATTCTTCCGTATCTGTTTAAAGAAATTCACTTTCTTCCTATTTCACCAAATGATGTAAAAATATGGTGCTTATCACCTGTTCAAGTCAGGTGAGAGGGTGAGGATAATCTGTGTGCGAGTACAACATATGCAAAGATAAAATGAGGTTCGATGAAAAATGGTCAAGTTCAGTTGTAATTCTATTAATGCACACATCTGACAACATCTTTAGAGTTTTACCTCAATGGTTGCACGAGATTGACATTTGCAAATAATACACAAGCCAATAAGTGTTTACTTTAAGTGTTTTTGTGACTATCTATGGCGGATGACTTAGACAAAGGAAAAGAGATGCCTTTATAGCGGCATGTCATTCCAACGCTCGGTGTGCCATATTTATTGGGGGGTCCCACACGTGGTATGGTGTGTTCATAATAAAAGGGCCTTAATTAATTTAAGGTTTTTAGTTCTAATATTGCTATATTGCTATTCGGGTCATAAATTATTTTAAAGGGAAATACTATTAAGAACTAATATTTTGGGTTTACTTAGCAATTTGTGACCTATTTGCGTTACGCACAAAATATAAAATATGGAATTATTATCAAGCGACCACGTGGGAGCAAAAAATTAACTGAGTAAACAAAGGGAAGAAAGAAAACATTATTTTTATATTGAAATGAATAGCACTATTTAGTAAAAATAACAGTGTAAAAACACTCATAACAAAAACAATTTATTTTTGGATAATAAAACTTGAGTTCGCTACATGCTTTTATAAGGGGTCAAATCTTGCGTGGTCAAGCTGGCGTGCCGTGTTTTGATTGGCCAAAGTTTTCGGCCAGTGTCTTTAATGAGATCTCTTCTTTTTTAGTTAGAGATAAAGAAAGTGTATCAATCAAAACCAAAAAAGAAAATGAGTTGAAATAAACGCCTTTTGCTTTTTTGATATACGTTCGGACTTTTGTAGCTCCTGCTACATATCTATAACTGTAGGGCTTTTAATTATAAAATTATGTTACACCTCATAATAAACTATTTTAATTATGAAATTAAAGCAACCAAAATACATTTCGGTTTAAAGGCTGACAAATCCACTTTTGTTGAAAAATCTTTTACAGAATATTAAGAGAAGTGATAAAACTCTAACAAAAAGCTGTTCATCAGTACCATATTCGGTTTAACGTCCATTTTACATGCTGACATGTGTTGAACAGCTTTTAGAAATTGACTTCCAAACTAACCTATCTCTGGCCAGAATACATTTCGGTTTAAAGTGGACCTTGGGTTTACTTTAGGCAGCCTCGTAACTCTCGCTTCCCTTATTTTGTCCTTTAGTCCTCACATTCGATGAGATGTTTCTGACAAAGATGGAAGAATTGCTGTTTTCCGGGTCAGAATCTATCCATCTAACACTTATCGTTGGCTAGTTTTTGACCTTGAAATAATTTTTTTTTTAGCTCGTTACATCAGATGGCTTCGTGCCTTATCTGGAGTGATTTCCATTAAAAAAAAAAAAAATTAAAAAAAAGAAAAGTCAGCTATTTTAATCTTTTCTTAATAGTTGAAAAAAAAATGAATTACTTTGTGACCCTTTGAAATCTGAAAGCAATTCAGAAGCAAATTGTCGAATACAAAGTCATTTTTGGCTTAAAATTCTCAGCAAATCTTCATGTATTGAATGTTTTAGGAGTTAAATAGCATCCAATATTCTTTTATTGTAACCAGGAAAGAGTGGGGTCATTTAACCAGTGTTTTTTAAAAAAATTTTTTATCCAACCGAATTTAAAACACACCTGACAAACAAGAATTTTTGTTTTGTTCGATGTAAAATTCTAATATTGGTTTATTTAGTAATTTGAAGAATCCAACATTTTAAAGAGGAATCTTTCGTAATTACAAATAGTAAATTTCTTAATTTTTTTTTTTTTTTTTTTACTGATGGGTCACCACTTATCAAATCCGGGGGGGGGGGGGGACTACTCGATGATAACGGTTAAAGAGATTTTCAGTTGGACGATTAACGCCACCACGAAAGGATTGGAATCAGTGGGTGGAATGGACAGAAGATTACTTAAGAGAAATTGATTATCCAACAAGACGATTCAATAAGTATTTGTTTACATTCGACTTAAAGACGACCATGTTGTAGTCAGTTGAGAAGCAGCCTTGTGGTATTTTGTTCTACAGATAAGATGTTCTAGGAAAGAAACTTTGTTCATAGAAATTCTGTCTGGTTTGTGGTACAGAGGGAGAAAGGAAAGTCCTTTGCTGTGGTTGTAGTTAGACGAGTTCTTGTTGTGAATGTTTTTACAGGGAGGGACGAGGGATTGGAGCTCAGTCGAGCACCTATCATGAAAATAACGATACAGTAAAGAGAGGTTAGCAACATCTCTTCTGTGTGAAAGAGGCTGTAGAGAAGATAATAGATCATCACCCACTAGATTGTGAAGTCAGTTTTGTACTCTGTCAAGGCAAGAAAGAGTGCTCCGAGCGGCACCTCGCCATATATGATAGCTGAACTCCATTTAGGACGTATCTGGCTCTTATACAGGTAAAGGATTGCGTTAAGAGTTACTTTCTGGAGCGGTAGAATGATTCAACCCTTTTTCTAGCGACCTTAGCAACAGATCTGATGTAAGTCTTCCATTTTAGGTCTGGAGTGAAAGTCAAGCAAAAAAGAAGGCTTCTTGAAAGAAAGAGCCATTCGTTTCAACTGAGGCAAAATTAGAATCCGAGCGCTGGTGGCAAAATGAGAGAATCTTGGTTTTAGAGGTGTTAAAAATAACTAGTCACTTTTTTCCCCTCACTGTACCACGTGCTCAAGTTAGAAAGATCTTGATTATCAATGCTCTTTGAAGTGTTGCTATAAATAGTTGTGTTGTCTGCATAGATGTCAACGAATGATCTTAGAATATGATTTGGAAGATCATTTATGAAAATCAAGAAGCAGGTTGGGCCCAGAATAGATCCTTGAAGGCACGCCGGCATTGATGCAGTATGCTTCGGACCTGTCCTTCAACAACTACTTTTATAGACCTATTGAGGAAAAAGGATTTGATGGTTGAGAGGACATTTCCAGATATTCCATAGCTAACAAGCTTGTGAAGAAAACCTTTGTGTCAAACCCTATCGAAGGCCTTTGATATATTAAGGGCTATCACTCTAGAAACAAAGCCCCCGTTGATACATTCACTGATCCTGTGAGATATCAGTCAGACAGTTTTACTGAGAAACCATAACTGTTGAGAAAATTGTTTTTGTCTTTAATTATTTTCATATGTAAAAATAATTTTCTTTTCTTTCAAATACAATTAAATTTTAACTGATAAAAGTAAAATTATTTTATGTGTGAAGAATTTTTTGTGGTGAGTAGTATTCGATTTTAATGGTCAAAATTGTATTTTTTTTCCAATTTTATTCAATTTTGTAAATATTCAAATTCATTTTGTTTGTGCATAAAAATGAACAACAAAAATATCTTTGATGCACAATAATGTTAACATACATTAAAATAAACAAACTTTAAAAAGATTACACTTAAAAAATGTTTCCTTCTTTAAATGTGTGTGTATGTGTTTAGCGCCGGGGGGGGGGGGGGAGCAATAATTAAGAATATAAACTTAGACCAATAAACGCGATTAAAAAAATACTATTGTGGTGAAAAGAGGCTGTGCTGAGGATTTTTTTATATCGAAAAGTGTTTGTGTAATAGTGGTTCATGTGTGGAAAAGGGGCATTCACTTCCTAAAATATTCGTGAAAATGACTCACCAATTTTTATAGCAATAAGTATGCACTGGTAACATTTACATTCACAATATCTGTATATATATATATATATATATATATATATATATATATAAGTGCAGATTAGTCGTCAGAGGCTATAGCAATGCGATGTGGTTGCCGTAAGATGGAAAAGTGAAACGAAATAAACGCAGGGAGAAAGTGAAACTCAAAACGATTTATTAATAATTTCACAAAAACTGATTAAATACCAAATAGTAAATACTGTCCGGTAAGTAACAGGTAGGCAAAGGGTAATCTTAAATTTTCGAAAGAAAAACTTTCATTATCAGAAGACAACAATTTTTTTTTTTTTCTTTTATTCTTTTATTGTTGTCTTCTGATAATGAAAGTTTTTCTTTCGAAAATTTAAGATTACCCTTTGCCTACCTGTTACTTACCGGACAGTATTTACTATTTGGTATTTAATCAGTTTTTGTGAAATTATTAATAAATCGTTTTGAGTTTCACTTTCTCCCTGCGTTTATTTCGTTTCACTTTTCCATCTTACGGCAACCACATCGCATTGCTATAGCCTCGGACGACTAATCTGCACTTACATTTACCAGCAATGCTTCAAGCAAACTACAATCTCCTTTTATATATATATATATATATATATATATATAAAAAGTTGTGTGTATGTGTCGCAGTTGAATGGTTGATCTAAGAGCCAAACTACCTGAAGATTTGGAATCAGCAGCTTCGATCTGATGTCCTTATTGATGTCAGAAGCACTTGAACCATTTTTAAAACTCATTATTCAAAATTAAAAATATGTAAAAATAACATTAGAAACAAATGTTCTAACATTTTTAGTGTTCCTTTCCAAGCCGACCGAACAAGATAATTCTGAACACTTTCACTACCAAAAACAGCCAAGACACACAAAATTTGTATTGGAAACGCGTGCTTTTAACTGTATAATTGTATGTGCAACTTTAAGAAAGTTTATTTTCGTTTGTCTCTTCGATGTGGGCGGAGCTCTGTTTTTACTTAAAAAAAAAAAAATTTTTTTAAATTAAAAAAACCCAGCCCAAACACAAAAACATCAACAAAAAACTGCAATTACACCAAATGGAAAAAAAAAAAAGAGTGAAACCGTGTCCATGCAATGACGGACCGAAATTAGAAAAAAATCTAATAAATTGTGGATGTTGTGATAAATGATATCATCCTAAGTGTGTCGGTTTGGATGGACTCACAAAGTCGATATGTGAAAAACTAAAGGAATGGAGATGTCCAAGTTGTTTTGAATTTGGAGGAAAAATAAAATAATATTTAAAAATTACTGGAACAGGAGAGGATGAAAAAGGTATGAAGAACGTAATAAAAAAAAGAAATTACGAACTTCATACCGGAGATGATACAAATATTGAATTGTCTCTAACAAACAGTTTGTTGGAACAAAAACAGAAATGAATAAAACTTTTGCAAAAAAGGGTCAAAAAGAAATAATGGAAAGTACATCGGAAATGGCATTTTAAAAAAGTATGAACATGATAGAAACAAATATTTTAGAACAAAAAAACGTACTAACAACGTCATAATTTTTAACATGAAAGAAAAAGAAGAAGAAAACCTAAATCAAAGAGTTTTCTTTCTAATAAATAAAGAGAAGGGAATACCACAGAAAGACATTATCAGAACGGTTAGACTTGGAAAACAAGTTAATAACAAAGACCGATTGATAACGGTCACACTAAGACATGAGGAAGATGCAAAATGGTTGCACAACTAGAAATTTGGTAGAAAAATACAAAATGAAAGAAAAGAACTTATATGGATAAATCCAGATTTGATGACAACAGAAAGGGAAGCTGCTTTCGAAAAAAAGAAGCAGATAAGAGAAAGAAAAGAAAATGGTAAAAGCAGAACCACTGAGAATCAAAACAACAACGTAAGAGCGTCCAAGGAAATCAATTTAAACGAGTAAAGAAAAATAAAGAACATTTGAAAATACTGTATATTAACGCAAACGCATTGAAAAACAAAATAACGGAACTAAAATTGATTGCTAACAAATATAAAATAATTTGTATTACAGAAACATTTGTCTACGGGGAGTGTAGAAAAAGCAGAATTGGCAATACCAAATTTTAGATTAATACGGGAAGATAGGAAAAATAATACAAAGTTTGGGGGTGGGGGTGGGGGGGTCTGCTATTTATGTACATAATGCGTTAAAGGCTTCTAGATTGGATTGGTTTGATAAAACTGAATCTTTGGCGTTAAGAATAATCGATGCTAATAACAGAGTTTTTGTCGTAGTATGTATATACAGATCTGAATTTGTCCATATAATGCGGAAGAGAAAGGTTTGAGAACCCCAATGTTGTTGGGTACTTCAACTAGTATAACAAATACATGACGACGAGCATGATGCGAGTAACCGTGAAATAGAAACTTGTAACATTGTTTATATCCCATTTAACATGATTTCTAGAAGTTCGACTCGGTACATTTTTTCCATTTGATTTCAGCAATCCAAGAAGTATTTCCGACTAATTCACAATAGATAAATCTAAATGTATTCTTCCTGTTTTACTGAGAAATTGAACAAATACTTATTTTAAAACATTTGTAAATTTAAAGTAAAAGGAAAAATCTAAGCACTTAAATAATATTGTCATACATTCGAAAAATATAAGAAATTCTTCTTTCTTTCTCTCCTCTTTATAAAAGTATACATTCTCCGTCTAAAATGAGAAAAAACAAAGTTAAGCTTCACCAGTGTTCACGCTCGCTATTTAGATATTTTACTAAAATATTCATATAAAAATCATAGAATTACATCCACGATTTAATTTTTCATATATTAATTATTATTATCATCATTTCTGATGACCTAAAGAAAAAATAACACCAACTATTGACTGGTGAGAGGAAGCGAGAAAGCAAGTAAGACAGTCACCTCGAGATAAGTCTGAGGTGGCTGTCTTACTTGCTATTTGCTTTCTCACTTACCAGTCAACTGTCGATGTTGTTTTTTTCTGTAAGTCATCAGAAATGATAATGTATATATAAAAAATAAATATAGCAAAATAAGGCAGAATAATAAAGTGGAGGATTTCTTTCCGAATTCATTTCAGGTGGCGGGATAAGTCTGAGGGGGCTGTCTTACTTGCTATTTACTTTCTCGCTTCCCCTCACCTCTTGAAATGTTTCATCTGGGGGCTAAAAAGGGACACATGTTTTACTCATTAATGTTTGTATGATGGGATGAAAGTACATACATGAATATATATATATAGAGAGAATATATATATATATATATATATATATATATATATATATATATATATATTCAAGTAAATACACATTGGTCTCTAGTATAATGGAGGATATTCCTTGGTAAAGGAACGTAAACCCCACTCCCAACTTAAAGCAGGAGTTAGATCACAGAGTAAAATATTTTCATTATCTATAAAAAATATATGGATGTTCATATGGATGGCATCAACAGTTAATGAGAACAATTAATTGTCAAATTGTGTTCAAATCACAGCAAAGGCGGCTGTGATCACTTTAAATTATATTAAGGGTCTTTAAAAAGCAGAAATCCATCTTCTCGTCTCAGGCTATTGATAAAATAGCCACCATTGCACAGAGTAGTGTAGCTACATCTGAGCTGGTGCACCAACCACTAGCCTCTTCCTCTTGAACAGAATGCAAAAAAGAATTTCTAACCTAATAGGTCCTGCACTGTCTAAGTATTAACACTGGTTGCATTGCCGTAAAGATGCAGCGCTGTGCTTGTTTTACAAGTGCTTCCATGGAATGTGCTCCAATAAACTTACTGCACTTATACACCCCAAACGAAAATGCTCCTGACCCACCCGACTAGCTACTAAATCCCACCCCTTCACTGCAGAAGTCCCCATATGCCGAAAGACTTTCTACTCTGATAGCTCCTTTCGTTCCTGCTTCCTCAACAGTACCAACATGTAGAAAATTAAATGTAACGTGAACAAACATCTTGCTGCCTAACTCCCCACCCAGATTGCTCCCCTATAAATCTGGCTCCTATGACAGTAGCTCCTTACACTTGAGGGTGAATAAAATGTAAAACACAAATTGTCAGAGATATTGGACCATCTAGCTTAGTTTGGCAACTCACTAAGAAAAGAGCAATTCTGAATTCAAGAAAAGCTGATTGAAGGCTGACAACTCCACTTTTGTTAAAGAATCTTTTACAAAATTATAAGAGAAATGATAAAACTAACAAACAGCTGTTTATCATCATTATCACATTCCGTTTTACATACGTTTTACATGCTGGCATGTGTTGGACAGCTTTTAGAAATTGACTTCCAAACTAACCTATCTCTGGCCATGTCTTTATTTATCCCTCTTTTTCATGCTTTCCTTGGCCTTTTCCTGTGAACTGACCCTGCTACCTTAATTGTTTACATCTAACTCAAGAATTCTCATCCATTCTTTTAACGTGGCCATATCACCAAAGTTTTGTTTTGGACATCCCTCTATACTATTCAGATTTAATCTCCCTCTGAGATCATCAGGTCTTTAAGACTCCCATTATATGTCCATGCAACACATGTCCTCAACCCTCACTGACAAGGTTTCAATTCCATACATCATCACACTGCGTACACATGCCTGATAAGACTCTTCCCTTGATCAACAGTGACTAGGAATGGCAGAAGATCCCTGAGCTTATTCCATCCACTTCTAGCTCTTGCAATAACACTATTGTCTGCTCCTACCTGTGCTCCAATGATATCACCAAGATAACAAAACTTCTTAACCTCAATAGCTTTGCCATACAAATATACTTTCTCCACATCTAAGTTCTCATCACATTGTCTTACACTTCTTACACACAAACTGGTTATCATCTCTCAACCAACTAGGAATTTCACTTCACTTCTTGTGTATCACATGCTATCAGAGAAATAATAAAACTCTAGCAAAGAACTGTTTAAAAAAAAAAAGAGAAGTAATAAAGAAAAAGAAAGAAAAGTTTATTTTGCTGGAATGAGTTTAACTCACTTTATTTTCATTCTGACGAGTGAATTTAACTAATTAGTTATTTACTATTTGTCTAATATTCAGACATTTGAACAAACAGATTTTTCTAAGAAAAATTGAGGATAAAAATAAACATTCTGATATAAAAAAAAAGACAAAGAAAAAGGAAACAGACAAAGAAAAATTAAATTAAAATATAGACAAAATAAACTGACCGTCTCCTAATCAAGCAATCAACAATTTTAGCTGGCAGGCTAAACAATTAAAACACTAATTAAAATCTGTTTACACTTAAGTGATTACAAAGAGACAAATAATTTTAGTCAAAGAAATTATCAGAAGAAAAAATAAGATAGAAAATTGATTGATTTTAATATAAAATTGCTAAGCCTCAAATGATTGACTATTTGCATCTTATAACCAGACTTGGTCAATGACAACTTTGAATGCATCGTCTCAATGGTTGGTTCTCAATATCCAGCTATTAGTAATAATAACACTTGTCCATTTAATAGTGTCAGAGTCAGTGGTTTAATTAATTTAGAAATCTGATCTAATCCTTCCTCCCATAGAAATCAATTGTACTGATAAAGATATTAACTTTAAGAAATTTGATATTTAATCAATCAGAAATAAGTGTGTGTTACGTTGGGTTACCAGGGACTAAAATGGTTCCCCACCGGGTTTAGAGGTGAAAAGTGTGGCTAGTCACCCAACAGACTAAAGAAACAAGATCTGACAAAATTAACTCGAGAGAGATGGAGAGAGAGAGTTAGTGAGAGAGACAGAGAGAGAGAGAGTTAGTTAGAGAGACGGAGAGAGAGAGAGTTAGTTAGAGAGAGAAAGAGAGCGAGAGAGAGAGTTAGAGAGAGTTAGAGCGAGAGAGAGAGTTAGAGAGAGTTAGAGAGAGAGAGAGAGAGTTAGAGAGAGAGAGTTAGAGTTAGAGAGAGAGAGAGAGAGAGTTAGAGTTAGAGTTAGAGAGAGAGAGAGAGAGAGTTAGAGAAGAGTTCTCACAATAGGCAGTCCTTTAATGAACTAAAGTTCCAGCAGTTTTCTGCCTATGTGGAAAATTTTTGATTGTTGGGGAAGAAGCGCTGCTGGGATATGCACACCCTTAGTGGTACTAAAAATTATCTTTGTGCATCCATCTCTTCCTTTATGCAACCGGTAATTTGGACTGTATCATTAGTGGTGAAGACACGACTGTCATAGACGGACTGTTTTGAAAAGAAAACTTAACAGTGATGTCGAGAGATCAGAGGTTATTGAGAAAATTAATTAAAAGAGAAAATGTTATGTGTATTAGAAATAAACCACAATAATTATATTTTTGTTGTTGCTTTTTCACATTTTATCTGAATAGAACCCCAAAATAAGTGTAGTGGGCAGATAAAAAAAAATTTTAAAAGATTAATCTACAACATTCAATAGGTTGATGTCCTGTACATCATGTGGAAGCGATATGTAGTTTGTAAAAAAAAGTCTATACTCTAAAGAAAGACCAATTTTCAAACAGTTTGCATCTGCTAATCCACCATCCCAATTCCTACATTGAAACTCTAAAATTTCTACTTTTAAGCCATTCCCTTTCAAAACCCTGTTCAATGATAATAAATAAATTTGTTTCATTTTCCAGTTTTAGGATTTCTCAGGGATTAGTTATTTCTTCTATCATGAATTATTTGGATTTTTACTTCATGTGAATGGAAATATTCCAAACTTTTTCTTTAAGTTCAGTTGAGGTAGCAGGGTCAGATGGAAGAAAATGATAAGGATAAACTTGAGAGAAAGAGGGATAAATAAAAACCTGACCAGAGATAGATTAGTTTGGAAGTCAATTTCTAGAAGCTGTTCAACACATGCAAATATGTAAAACAGACATTAAACGGAATAAAATGAAATATTTTGACAAGAATGAATAATCTAAAGATGCACTCATTTGATCTGTGTTTTTAGTGATGAAAATGCTTTTTCAAAGTTAAGTGTGACAGACCAATAGACGAAGAATCTTATCTAAATACATTATTTCAAAGTTAAACATGGCAGAATAACCAGATGCATCTTAAGAAATCATTTCTATCCATAATATTATATTGTAAGAGAAACCTCAAAAATTAAATGAAACATTGCATTTCAGATACATTTAAATTATTATCTTCTGTTTGATAAACAAGTAGCCACCATTATTACTACTACTAAGGTCCTACAATAACAATGTCGTCAGCTGATTTGAAAAGTCAGCTTTAAAATCTTTTCTAATTTTTACTGTTTTACAAATATGATTCAAGCCAACTGTAATTATTGACTTTCTCTACAATAAATACCAATTTAAAGTTGTGCAACGTGATTTTATAGATTATGATTTATGATAAAACTAACAAATATATACTCCCTATGGTCGCATATTTTTGTTAGCCTGGGAGGATGGTATCATAGTGAACAAACATATATTACACGGATCCTTAAAGGAGGAGGTAATGACTGAGAGGATGGTATCATGATGAACGAACATATACTACAATACCCCCCCCCTCAAAGATGGAGATGCCTGGGAGGATGATATAACAGAACAGATACTACATTACCCCCACCCAAAAAAAGAGGAAAAAAGGAGGTGGTAATGCTTGGGGAGATGGTATCATTACAGAACAGATACTACATTACCCACTCCAAAAAAGAGGAGGTAATACCTAATAATATATCCCATAAAAGAAGAAGGTAATAGCTGCGAGTATGATATCATGACAACAGAACAGACCCCCCCCCCCCTCAAATAGAGATGGTAGTCCCTGGGAAGATAGTCTCATGACAACAGAACAAATACATTACCCCCTCCCCAGTCCCTTAAAAAAGGAGGTAAGTCTCCCTCTTAGACTATCCACCAAGCTCCAGCCCCTATCCCATCGCCGCTATGTTGCATCCTTGTGCTTGTTTTGCAAGTACTTAAATGGAATGAGCTCCGATGAACTTGCTGCTCTGGTGCCCCCTCGACATAAATGCACTCGACCAACCCGACAATCAGCTAAATCCCATCCATTAACTGTGGAGGTCCCCAAATGCCAGAGAGCCTTCTACTCCAATAACTTCTTTCTTCAAGCTGCCAGCCTTTGGAACTCCCTGTTTCCCTGACTGTACCAACATGCAGAAATTTAAAACTAATGTGAACAAGCATCTCGCTGCACAGTTCCCAATTTAGGAAGACCCCCTAAACTTTCACCCTAATTCTCAGTAGCCCATTACGTCTACAGTGCAGCTTGCCTGGTTTGGTGTTAATTAAGTTAAAAAAAAAAAAAAGATTAGAAACCCATAAACCAGCTATTTGTAAACAATGCAATCCTTCATGAAATAAGACAGATTGTGAAAAGAACTTATTTAGCTTCTAAGCTTGGGTGCACTGTTATTGTTAGCTTAGACGATATTTCTTCATATTTTATTTCTCGAAAAAGTTGTTCTCAGGGAAGGCTTGTTTTTGAACTCTTTAAGTCAATCTGGTTAGAGATTTAAAGTGAAAATATATTTTTAGAAACTGCAGAGGTATATTCCTTAACTCTTCCAATCCTAATGTTGACCTCTCTCAAGGATATTGTTTTATCTGGTATTTGGTTGTTTGTCTTTTAGTAACTTCAAAAATGTATGTTAGAAAATCACCATTACATTTAGATCTACAAATGTTAATTTTTTTTGTTGCTATTATGTTAAAATATTTTGTTGTATTTGTAATACAAGGGTTTATTTGAAATAATTTGCTTCCCTATCATCGGTTTGGTTTTAATTTTAAATTATATATATATATATATATATATATATATATATATTAAATCTTCCCATGTATATTAAAGCTAAAATAGATTGAATTTGATTTTTTTCAAAATCATTTAAAATCGCCCAGATGTGACAGCAATACTCTATGCATAGGCGGGTGGTGGCTTTGTAGAGATATAGGATACTTTCAGGTGTGAGAAGTTTTCTAACACGGTAGAGGGAGCCCACCTTCTTTGCAGCAACCGTGGCAATATCTTCTATGTATTTGTTTCAATTCATGTTATCTGACACAATGTCATCAGGCACGTCGTTTATGAAAATCAGGAACAATCAAGGTCCAAGAATCGATCTCTGGGGTACACCTGCATTTATGTCATGCTGTTTGGATGAAAAGCCATGGAGGACAAACTGGATCTTTCTGTTGGATAGGAAGGATCTAATTATATTAAATATTTGTTTAGTAATACCATATGAATAAATTTTATGAGAAGACCTTTATGCCAAACCTTGTCAAAGGCTTTGAATATATCAAGTGCTACCGCCCTAGCTTTACTTTCTTTGTCCAGTGTATGGTATATGCATTCAGAGATGACCGTTAAAATACCTGCAGTAGACCGTGCTTGTCTAAATCCATACTGACGGTCAGAAAAAAGTTTAGCATTAACGAGATAACGGACTATCGCTAAATTGATTAAGGATTCAAAGATTTTAGCGAAGAGCGGGAGTCAACTGATGGGGCTATAATTCTGAGGGTCAGTTCTATCTCCAGAATTCTTGAAGACTGGTACCACAAAGACAATTTTCCAGCTATTAGGGAAGCAAGATTCGGCAAGAGGACACGGCCAGTTCAGCAGAGCATTTCTTTATTACTATTACTGGTATTAGATCAGGCCCACATGCGTTGGAGGTGTCAAGGTTTTTATGATGTTCCTTTATCTATATATCCAACTGTTATAACACAAGAGAGAGAAAGCAAAAATTGAAACTATGTGAGAGTTCCTGCTTTACATGGTCATCTCTCATACTTATTCTACCTTTATGTACACAGCAAAGAGGTGGTGGGAAGGGCAAATTAGAAAATCCACAAGATAGGTAGTTCTAAGATGGTGTCCTGAAGACATGAGAGAGGATTAGAAACTAACACTCTAAAATTTTGACTTATAGCCAGTTAAACTTTTTATTTTAAATTTAGAGAATCGATTTAAAATTCCTTCAATTTATATATATATATATATATATATATATATATATATATATATATATAATTACACGTCCTATCAAAAAGGGTGACTTAATGCAATGTTCTTTACCGCTGAGGAAGTGGAAAAATACTAAGAAAAAAGATATGCATCTATCGCCAGTAAAAACAATAACATATATATATATAATATATATATATATAAAAAATTTAAAGGGGAAAAAATCTAGACACATTCGGGTTGTACACATAACTTATTTCGACCTAGATCAGTCTCATCAGACGTATAACCAACAGCATTTAGAACATGAAATCAACCCGAATGTGTCTAGTTTTTATCCCCATTAAAATTTATTCATGCTCTGTTTAAATGTACATTGAGCTCTCTTACTCAGATTTCCATTGAAATCATTCAACCCTGCACTAATATATATATATATATATATATATATATATAGTAAGTTATGAAAATATATTTATGGCAATTAAGCTACACAGAGGCTCCCGCGTTTCATCCCCGGGGGGGGGGGGGGGGGGAATCTTCAGGCTAAAATGCATGGAGTTAGTTTTGCCGGGTGTTTTTATATACACGACTAGCTAGTTAACCAATCAGATTCTATTAGCCAATCGCTGGGTTTCTCACAAACAAAGGTCCGAGAGAGAAGTCAAGCGAGAGAGAGAGTAAAGTGAGTCTCTTTGTAGGATTGCTGTGCATTATACAGGGCTGAGTGGCCAGTGGAAAAAAAATTGTGAATCGTTTGAAGTATGGCGTGAAACGAAGTAAAACAAATCAAACGAAGAGAGAAAAAACAGAAAAAGAGAAAGACAGTTTAAACGAAAGAGAGAGAGAGGAAGAAAGAGAAAAACTAAAGAAATAAAATCGGGCCAAATGATGAAATGATAAGGATGTAAAGCTTAAGCGATTCAGCAGAAATCACAACCAAAAAAAATGCAGATTTAAGAGGAATTTCACTTTTTCTGATTTACAAAAAAAAGCGAAATTCCATTAAAAACAGATATCACATCCCTGATTATGGACAGCAACAATATTTAATTCTGTTTTGCCAGTTATTTATGGGGAACATTGGGTCATCTTGTTAAAAAAAAAAATTGTATTTAAAAATAATTTTTTTGAAAAAAATTATTTATCCAGTTCTAAAATCCCATTTCTTCATCTTCATCTTCATATTTAGAGAGCAGGAGTTATTTATTCTACTGCTAAATATGTACTCTAACACCCTCCAAATACTGAAGATTTTTCAAAAATGGATGCCATCTTTGTTCTCAGCAGCAAATGTAAATACTAATAGTAAAAATATATATAGTTTTTTATTATTTATTATTAATAAATAATATAATAATTTTATTAATTTATTAATTATATGTGGTATCAAAAAAGATCAAATCTCTGAAAGCTTTGAAAACTCACTGTCGCTTCTAGTTACGCCACGCATATTATTATTAGTGAAATGCGTAACCAGTGTCATTGACAGGTAAATAGTTATTATTGTATTTTATCAAACTTCCACGTTATAAATATTCATAAAAATTCAATCTGGTATAGTTTTATTAATACAGAAAGTTAATTAACAATATGATGCCACACTTAGAAAAAATTTTCTGGTTTCAAATCGACATAAAGTACTTTTTGGCTAAACAGTTCACAACCCAAGATAATTACTAATTAACTTAATTAGTATTATTCATTGATTTTCTATACAAAATAAACAATGCAGCCTTTTTTTTATGACACATAATCAGAGATTTGATTTATAAACATTGCAAATTATAAATATGACATCTTTTGACAAATTAATTTTGGACGCTGAAAACGTACAAAACAGCCGTATATAATGTATTTAAGATTTTGCATGAAGAACTCTAATAAAAAAAAAACAGTTATGTTTAGCCATGGTTGGTGATGATAGAATTCTCTGTACGGATATTTTTAGCAAGGGACATATCTGAAAATAACCCAGGTGCTGTTTGATGTGATTTTTGGAGTGTGAAAATCAGACTGGCCTCTGTGATTGATATTGTGTGCAAATCTAATTGTTGAAGCCTGATGGAAATTTATGGTTAAAAACTAAGATGTATGAAAGTAGAGCATTTTTGGCATATGCATATTTTAAACAGTACATTTAAGTAACAGGTTGTTAGTAACAAATAAACAAACACAGTTTTATAATAAAAACTTCAGTTTTTCTTTATTAGCTGTTTTTGCATGTTTACAAAATTTTTTTGGTATATCTTTTAACAATTTCATAACAAGACATTTTGTATTTTCTGGATTGTGTGTCTTCATTTCTTGTTTTTATAAACAAGGACTGCTGATGCCTAATGTGATTTGGAATGTTGTCTCCTGATATTACTCAGCCTCGAATTGGTACAGGATTTTATCTTCTGATGTATTACTCATCCTTAGAATCAGTCAATTGTTCCTCAATTCACCAGCATCAAATTTTGACTTTCTCTAAAACATCTGACATTCAAATCATCACAAAGCCATTCAATATTTAACACTTGTCCTTTAAATTAAAAATAATCCAATTATTATGCATTCAGTAATTCTAATAATTATATTCATCATATTCATATTCGGTTTAATGTTCATTTTACATGCTGGCATGTGCTGGACGGCTTTAGAAATGCACTTCCAAACTAACCTATCTCTGGCCAGGTTTTTATCACTCTTTCTCTTTAGTACATCCTTATCATTTCTTTGGCCTACCCCTGTCAACTGCTGACTGCCACCTCAACTGTTCTACATCTACTAACCCAAGAACTCTCATCCACTTTTTCAATATGGCCATACTAATGAAGTCTCCTGTTCTGCATACATGTCCCTATACTGTCCAGATTTAATCTGAGGTCATTAGAAGTAAGCCTTTCTTTAAGATTCACATTACACACCATTCTCATATCATTTCCCTCCATGCAACGCATGTCCTCAACACTTACTGGCCAGGTTTCACTTCCATACACCATCACACACATACCTGATAGACTCTTCCCTTGATCAACAGTAGTAACACTCTGCTGATTAGTAGTAGTTCACTGAACTTATTCCATCCACTCCTCACTCTGGCAATCGCACCACCAGCAGCTCTTCCCTCTACTCCAATGGTATCACCAAGAGAACAAAACTTCCTGACAACCTCACTAGCCTTGCCATCCAAATATACTTTCTCCACATCTGAGTTCTCATCTATCCCCATTGTCTTACACTTCTGGCAATTCCACTGCTTGTCTTGTGCACCTGATCCTTACACGTACCACAAAAAAATGAGTCGCATCACAAAAAATGACTGACAACAATAATAATTTTGCTTCTCATTCAGAAATTCTTTACAACAATAATTTCACTTTGAATAAAGTCATCCATTCTTTATCGTTGTCACAAAGTGATATTCCAAAAGTGATTACAAGAAGCAAATTCCAATTTATAGGAAGAAGAAAAAAAAAGGTACTTCTACAAAATTTGAACCAAACTGTTTATTTTTAACCTTAACTTAAGTTTTAGGTTTGGTTCGGCAAAAGTCAGTTTGTATTCGGTTCAAAATATGTAGAAGCATTGGAAAAAAAATAGATGAATTATTAACATTTCACAATTATCTCAGGTTGCAAACAACATTTGAGTTCATCTCAAGTCAGGTCAATCGTAAATACAAGTAAAAAAATTCAAGTTTACCCCCCCATGTAAAGCTTAAAGTTAAACTTTCATCAGAAAGGAGGATTTGATTGAATGTAACGCAGAATGCACTTCTTTGTATTGCCATCAGTTCTGATGATGGCATTCAAGCCAAAGAATTTCTACTCTGTGTGCATGTAGCAACTTCCAACTAAATATAGGTTGAGTCTTAAGAATTTAAGCATTTTCTACCATTTACTGGTACTTTTTTTCTAGATTCCTTTTTAATTACTCTATTTTATTATTTTTCTATCAAGGGTAGACATTCATTTAAGTATCCATTTTAAATACTTTGCATATCCTTTTAATTACATTTTTAGGTATTATAACCATTCAGATTTCGTAGGTTTTTTATAAAGTTGCATTAAATTGCAAATATCATTCGTTTTTGTTTGCAACGAAGAAAACTATTAAAGAATCAATAATAAAACAAATCAAATGTTTAAAGTATTGAAAGGTTTTTTTGTTTTGTGATAATCTATTATTAATACAAATGTTGATTCATTAAGGTTTGTTTTCCTCTGGACTTTTCTTACATACTTTAATGACACAAAATACATGCTACAATATACTTTAGTTCTGGGATTGAGTTATGTTTGAAAAAGAAATCTGTTTTAATTGTTCTAATGAACCCTAATTTAGAATTAACTGAAGAAGTCGTTCATCTCTCTCTTAGCTATCTATGTATTTCTCTCGTACTCCCTCACTATGTTGATTCAGCCACTATCTAATATTTCTTAATATCTCTGTGAGCATTTAGAGAAAGAGTGACTCTTTTTCAACTTGACCATCTAATTTACATATGTGTGCCTGTACACACACCAAACATTTATTTAAATTAGAAGCCAAAATAATAAGTCTCTTTACTACTACATAAAAATAATATTACGGCAAGGAATATAGACATTTGTGACATTTTTTGGTAGGGAATGAAATTGAAAAGTGTTAAAAACGAGAGAAAACGTATAATTACATAAATTTACTAAGCTGGCTTTTGTCCACACTCATCAGAGTAAATACGTGAAAGTAAAATTCATGCATTACGATTAAAACTTAAAATATTGAGTGAAATTAAGTCCAGTGACAGTTTTGGGCGATTGGAGGGAGGGGGTCACAAGTGGATCACATTAAGACCTAGAAACCACTCTTTTTGTTTACGTAGGGAGAGTTTTAATGACTTAATATAGATTGTTTCCAGAACTTTAAAATGGAATAACGAATGTGATCTACTTATGACAAAGAAACGCACATTCGGTGCTATTTATTAAGGGTTTTTTGGGGCCAAGGTGGATAGTGCCACTACAGAAAACAGCTCTGGAAATTCTGTGTGTGATCAGCATTGAAAGGCCCACTTATAAACACGACCACAGAGGTATGCAACCTCTCTAAAAACCATCAGTGGAATAATCAGGTTGAAGATGTAATCGAGGAGAAACGGGCACGTTTCAAGGGTTACGATATGCTAAAGAGGACAGGGAGTGTCGTCGAGGCTAAGGTTGCAAAAACTGCTTGTGATGAAGCCAAACGGGCTGCCAAACGTTTGGATTGCCAAGTCTGAGGCTGAAAGGTAGACTTTTGCTAATGTTTCACCTAACGGCATTGATATCTACCAGTTAGCCAAACAAATGAACTGCACTAACCAGGATATTGCAGGTGAAAAGTGTATATGGAATGATGCTGGTGATAAAATGAAGACTTGGGTGGAACATTATGCGAGACTCCTAAATATTGAGTTTGAGTGACCAAGTGAATCACTCCCTGAGGTATCTTCAATCATGTGCCAGCAGAGTTGGTGGAGGATGGAGGAAGAGGGTGCGTGGTGGAAGACCAAGGAAAACCTGGCTTGAGTGTGTACAAAGTGATTTGACCACTTGCAACATGACTGATAACAACCCTATGGATTGGACCGCATAATAGAGAGCAGGCGTGCGATGCTGCCTTGTGTTGCCCACCCCTGAGTTAGAGACACTCACTGCACCGTAAATACCAAAACCAGGTGATGATGATGATGATGATGATTAAATTAAAACAATCATTGATTATTCTATTGAATGTGATGTGGCCAAAACGTACAATTAGTTCAGTGCATCAAGTGGGGCTTGATTAAATGCTGACGTGACATTACCTCCAAATATAAATGAAATTAAACAAAGGATTCAGTCTTTCAAATTTCTGTTGATATTCAATAACAGTATTTAAATATAATGAAAGATTAAGATTTGAATTGAAAATACAAGCAACTATATTGAATTTCATTTTAAATTTCATATCAGTTTGGAAAAGATTGAAATAAATTAAAAATCCTGAAAAAAAAAAAAAAATTCTTTTAATATACATATCTTTATTGTAAAAATTTTTTTTTTTACTTTATTTGGGAGAATTATAAGGAAAACTGATGTGAGAATAACATATCCTACAAATACAGATTAAAATTTCAAATATTAACTTACTCATTGTATACATAAAAATGGATGAAGAAATACCTGTAAAACATTTCTATGTTTTTTAAAAAAAACCTTTCCAAAAGCACAAACCTATGCACTTTTATTTAGAAAAAATAAAATAAATGAAAGGGTAATTTGATTCTCCCTGCTAGTTACAACGGAACTTCTTTATTTAAACTTAATTTGTTCCATTAAACTATTGCTATAGATTTGTACAAACAATCAATTTTTCTCACGGGAAATAATGAAAATTATGTTAATCAATACTAATTCATTCAGGCATGTATTAATCTGTTTTTTATTACTATCAATAGTATTACTAATAATATTAGTACTAATAATAATAATAGTAATATTATTACTACTATAACTATTAGAGGCATAAAATTAAACAGAATACAATAAAAGTGGTCGGGTTGGAAACGCAACATTTTGCAACTTGAAATAAACTCTTTCGGTTCAATTATTGCATTCACAGTTTTCCTTTTAAGTTTTTTTCTTCAACTTTCTTCATTTAGACTGTCATCAAGATATTCCAAAAACACCATAGAATAATGAATCACTAAAAGTGTCATGGGTTTTAGACATGGGATGTTTACCAATAGCAAGACTATTTATCCCTTACTACTCACTTTGTTTGGTCATTGAAGCAATGTTAGAATGCAGGAATTTTCTTTTTCCAAATAAACATTATTTGTTTGTTATACATTCTGTTTGTTATACGATTCCAGTGGCTTGACCATGCCAGGACAATCGGAGGATATGAAAGGATATTCTATACGGCGAGCTCGCAATCAGATCCAGACTAGTAAAAGGCATCGACCCAACAGGCTTGGTATCCATTGCTGAAGAAGTGCTGTGAGACGTGCTCCAAGAGGAGTGAAGAGAAGAGAGAGCACAGACGGCAGAGAGATGCAACAGAACTCTCGCAACCAGACACTATATCTGTGGCAACTGCAACAGAGCCTGCCGATCCAGGATAGGTTTGCACAGTCACAGTGGACAATGCAATTCAGCAACGGACTAAACTGAGGTGTAGACCTCCATTGTCTCCTGAGACAGACAGGTGCCAACCAACAACTATACGTTTCAGGGCAGATTTCCTTTTTTTACCATTTCCTCAACAAAACCCTTAAAACAGAAACAAAAAACAGAAACAAAAAACAGTTTAATTGCACAGAACATTTACACTATCCAATATTGATATACAATTCAATTAAATATTTAATTCAAAGATTCCCTCTTAATTCTTATTTTTTGCCATTGTTTCTGAATTCATCAAATTCCATCTTAAAATATTCTACACTATTGCTGTTCTTAAACTGATCTTGCAATTTCTTCCAAAAAAATATATTAGCAAATTTTTTAAAAATCAATTGTTTAATAAATTCAATTTCTGTAATTTGGCCTAACCTTTCAGATCGAGAATGTATATAAAAAAAAGTTTGAATATAAAAGTTATATAGTAAAAAGGAATCATTTTTGTTATAGGATGGCTTTCTTTGCTTTTCTTCTTTTTAGCATATATTACGGTATTGGATGAATTGTTTTTTTGTCTTTAACAAAATTAAATGATAGTTAATTTGAGTGTTTATGCTAGAGGTTTTATCACAACAGTGATAAACAATGAAAAAGAGTAGATATTTGTTTTATCTCATTCTAGATAAGGAAGAACCTATTTACATACTTTGATTCATTGTTATCTTAAGTTCTAATATTTTAAATACCACGAGAAAAAAAGATAAAGTTTTCTTCTTTTCACAGAATGCTAATAATCACAAAGGAATATTTATTGAGCATTAGTTTTTAAGATGACACTGTCTATATATTAAGAAATGAAATTGTGTCATTTGGCCTAGACAAATGAAATGGAGACAAAGTAATAATGCTGCTGTGGAAATCTAACACGTCTTAACCAAGAATACCACCACCACCACCTAACTAATAGGGACGCAAAAATTACGAGACATTCCCAATGTTTGACTTTCTTTCACTTCTCCAGATCCATTTATAGTGTTGTCCCAAAAAGAATTCACTAACTAATTTTCCTTTGTCACTTAATTTTTATTAATAAAAAAAAAAAAAATTACATAGAATTTTGAGTAAAGTATTGCAGAAGTTCCTCAAGAATCTTATTAAAGGTAAAATACCAAAATGAAATTTGGATAAGATTAATAAAATAAAATCAAACAATATTAAATCACTATTTTACATCAGATCTTTACGTGAATGAAAAAAAATAATTTAAACCTTCCATTTGGTATCTCAAACCAAAATGTTATTTTCATCATATCTACCAAAAAATTAATGTGAGCACATAGATATTTACAAAACATAAATAATGGTACCAAATTTATTTTGGTAGCTCAATTAGCCATCGAATTATAACCATTCAAAGTTTGTTGGAAATTAGAAAATTTGCAATCTTATGTGTTATTGGGCCAAAAGACAATTTTTACAGTGTATAACTACAAATGCAGACGTCAAACAAGTGAATAATCTTCACAAATTTAATGTCATTTTGTGGTAAAACACAATTAATCATAATGTGTTTTTTTTTTTCTGACGGGAGTGATTCTATATTTTTGTTGCTGATGTAGAATAAGTGTTGATTTGTATTTTTGTTTAAGAAATTCCAGGCCCAACATTAATTTCACCTAAGATATACGGCGACAGTGTTATTTCCTAGTTTAGTCACTGAAAACATTATTGTATTTGTTTTGTTGAAGTAGAATAGTCGGCGATTGATTTTTTTTGAAAAATACGATTAGGAAGTGAAATAATGTACATATTTATTTATTCTGGAATACTTTGTAAGTGAATAAAAAGAAGCATGTTACGTTAAAGTTCTATGCAAAACTAATCCTCCATTGTAAATTCTGAATTAATTATGTGAGTGTGTTTGTTTGTTTGTTTCCGCCCGGTTTGACTGAAATCTAAAATAAGTGTGTAAAAAAACAAAAACACATGTTACGTTAAAGTTTTTTTTTCCGCCGAGAGTGAATCTGTATGTTTTGTTGTAAGTAGAATAGTCGTCGATTTTTTTTTGTTTAATCATGAAATTCATGGCCCAACATTAATTCTAGCTAAGATATACGGCGACAATGTTATTTCCTATCTTAGTCACCGAAAATATCATTAGTTGTATACATTTTGATATTAAATATGCATGAACCAAATTTAAAACACTGTCGAAAAAATGCACTATTTTTTAACAACATCGAAAAGCTTACGGGACTCAGACGTCTTGTAAATAGAAATCTAATTAAATTAATGAAGAAAAGTAAGAAATGTATTTGAATCTGAAGCCTAATCTGCTATTCTGAGTTTTGAAAAAGTAATCTGAATTAACTTAATTTCTCTGGAGTGCCTCGGTAATGTTAGTATTTTCTTGTTACAAACGAACATAAAAAGAAAGAAAATGTGTATAAGTTTTAATAATGAAGTGAGTAGAATTACAAAATTGCTATCTTTATATTCCATAGAACTGTGAGCAGTCATTGTTTCAATTGAAAATATAACGTAAATAACAGAAAAACAGTAGCATGAAAACGTAAACACAAACAGTATTAATGGCATTATTATCCCATAAACTCTGGTGTTACTGGTTGCAATAGGAGTAGATATTAAGAAGTGAGTAAAAATGGCAACCACCTTCTTTTGGGAAGGTTTATTTGGGAGAAACAGTTAAGCTGGAGAAAATATAAGAAAGTTTGAAAGACGAAATGAACGCACAATTTCTGGAAACATGCATGAGGGCTTAGCCTAATTGTATGGCAGAACAGATTAGCATATGGAGGTTTTAGTTATTAAGCTATAATGTCTGAATGTATAGGGGGAAAATCGACTTATATATATACACATTGTTTTCTACTGTCCCTAAACTTATCTGATATTTCAAACATCAGAAAACCATTTTATTTGCAAACCCAACCATTTTAATAGAAATATTAAATAAAATTGTTTTCAGGGGGGGGGGGGGGGTCTCATAACAAATACAAAGAACACCAAAATGATAAATCATTGCAACAGGAAAATCGTTAAAAGGAAGATTCATTTAATTCAACATTAACAAAAGTCTCCACTCACTCAGATTGCAAAGTTTTGTTCATTAACTTTAGATTGGGTTTTGGATATCATTAATCATTATATTCTTGATAAAAATGTAAACTCTGGTACATTTGATGTTTTTTTTTAAATTCCATCTACCAATAAATAAATAACTGGATGAATTAAAAAATGACTCCATCTTAACGTCTATATTCGTTAAGTTGCTTCAAATAAGCAACTTAACGAATATAGATGTTAAGATGGAGTCATTTCTTAATTTTGGTGATGTCTTAGCGATACTTAATCTATAGATTAATAACAATCACTTGCGACTACAACTATTTAGGTGGACTGTATCATAATTCAAAAATCTAATAACATTATTTTTGCGATAAAACATGAAAAGAGCATGTGCACTGTTAGAGAAATAAGTATGTTTAATATTTAACTATCGTAAATTTTAAGGAGCCTTTTTATATACAAAGGACTGAGATGAATAAAAAGAACAATTTTTCAATGAAAATAGAAAACATTCTGTCTGCAAATATGACATTTGCAAGACGACCTGTTCTGTAAAATAAACACTCCAAATATTTTTTCACCTTTTGTGTGTGTGTGTGTGTGTGTGTGTGTGTGTGTGTGTGTGTGTGTTTTTTTTTTTTTTTTTTTTTTTTAAATATCTGTCATTTTGGATGTCCGAAGTTCTGTCGAGACTTTGATGAAAGTTTAATCATGAAATTTTTAAATAAATTGTCAAATTACATTAACAAGTTAATAAAATACAAAAAACAACAACAAATACTTGCAAAAACTATTAAAACACTAAAACATTTGCGTGTCTAAATTACATGTCATTCTATAAACTGATAATACTAATAAAACGCTTAGCTAATAAATACTAAAATTTAAAGTGAATACAAGATCAATCAAGCATAAAATGAAAATGATCAATTCTCGAGATGGAAATTCAAATTCAGTTAAATGAATTTCATGGAAATCGGAAATATTTGAGTTTTCAACTGAGCCCCTTTTTGCATCATGAAACCCCTTTAATACAAAGAAACTGAAATTTTTAGAATAATTATGAATTGCTATCTCATAACTATGGTTTAAATTTATTGTGAATTAGAAATATCTGAATTTTTAAAGGTGAGGCGGTCTTAATATTTGGGGTTTAAGCACCTCATCTCCCGAGTGTGTGTCTCGGGATTCTTCGAAGGAATTCAAGTTAAATTTGTGTTGAGTACCTATTGTTTAAATTTCATGCAAATCAAAAATATTCTAATTTTTATGCCACTTCTAACTATCAAGATATAACTAGACTAGAACATCGTTGATTACAAATATGTCATTGATTTTGCTATGAGATCAACCACTGAAAACTGACTAGCAGGTAAAGTTGGCCAGTATGACAATTTTAGTTACATACAGGTTTCATTTTTTTCAGCTTCATACCTCAATTTCTTGTTCGGTTTTGGTTTTTTATTTAGTATTGTTTTTCTTTCTAAGAAATCCATTCATTATCTTGTAATGATGATAAATTATTATTCCACATCTCGTTCAATTATTTCACTATTAAAATAAAGTGATCTGTGACTTAACCATTCTCTTATTTAAGGAGTTAACTGTTGAAATACAACCTTCTATGATTCATTTATTTCATTTTCAACATTTAACTTCTTAAAACAGTGAACATGACAGAAATTTACTTCTATCCGTATAGATACTTCACTATCTTAAACAAGTCATTTGTGACTTTTGTTTCTATTATCTCATAAGTTCAGATTTTAATAGTAGGAATATCTCATGGAACTAAATATCTATATATCATACTGTATATATATATACTTGGACATATTTAACTTTATAAAATTTTACTGTACAAGAAAAATTTAAATTTCACTGTTGAAAGCGCTTAAATAGGATAGTACCCAAGATCATTTGAGGCACATAAATTCTTTAAAGGTAACTCTGCAGCCAACGCGACTTGAAATATTCACTCAGCTTATGGAGAAGGCCTGAATGGAAGAACGTGCAGAAGATGGTTTACAAAATTTAGAAATGAAAATTTCGTCTTTGAAGATGAAGACCGATCAGAATGTCCAGTTGAGTTTAATGGGAGCCTCATCAATTGTCTGAAAGCAACAGTAAATCATGAGTTGAAATCTGATTTATCTATCCCTAACCATTTTGATTGTATATGGGTTAGAGTTATGTCATAAACTCCTTTGTTGTTGATTTTTGTAGGGGCTAAAAGTTAGTAGTCCCTGTATAAATAAAGCAAGACACTGGCGTGCATTAACACACTCCAACACATTTCAATGTGTTCATTTCTTGAATCCTCTAGCCTGAAATATCAAGTTGAATGCACTTTAGTCACGAAAGTATTTCGGTTTGTTAAGAACTTGGATTAGTAAATATCTAACAAAATTGCACATTGTTTAATGAAATGATTAAGAAAAATGATTTAAATAAAAAAGACACATTTAGTTTATTTTAATATTTTTACTGAAAACTAAATTAAGGGCAGTAATTATTTTCTATGCAGAGAAAAGAATAAATGACCGATTTAATTTTGTAATCATTAATAATGTATGCTGAAAAAAATTCCCCAATTTTTTGGTTTGTTCAAAAGTTCAGCTGTCAACATTCGTATGTTCAATGCATGGTTTAAAAGCTATACATAGTAGTAGTAGTAGTAGTAGTAATCTGAATAAAATAGTCAAGTAATAGTATCAGGAAGGTCAGTATGTATGTAAAAATGATTCATCAGTGTAGTCAGAATGCTATGAGTATTCTGCATAAAATTAGATGTAATTGAAGGATGCAGTGGGGAGGGTGTTGAATTTAATTTTGAAATCAAAAACCGAATAAACTTTTTTAAAAAAATGCTATTTCATCTTGAAATATTGATCCAAGAAGTCCAAAGATCCTGATCCTTATCCGTGTTCCTGGACTTATGAAGCTAATAATTTCCAAAGCAAAATCTGAACTAAACCCTCAAATAGTCTAACATTTCTTGACAGTACTACTACTATTACTACTACTGCCATAATTAGTATCATATAATTCTGAGCAGGGCTATGGAGGCAGAAGAGCAAATGCTAGAAACAAACTCAGACACCTGAAAGTTTAAAATGTCCACCTCCAATATAAAATTTTCCATTGATAATATAATATATTATTTATAGTTTTGATTCTAAAGAGGACACATATTTTTCATGGTTCTGGGATTCAATGGGTTTTTTTTCTAAAGAATTTAGTTAGGTTCTTAAGATCCTCTAAAGAAAGTGAATTTAAAAAAATTCTATTTTTTGGTTGTGACCATTTTAGACAATTTTAATTGATTCGCAAAATTTTAAAAAGATTTGACTGCACACCTCAAATTCAGTATAGTTTTAAAAACAAAATTTATACAATCCACAAAAGTATGAGGACTTTTTCATAAATGGAAAAGAAAGTAAATTTGTGGACTGTTAGAAACCGCTCATGTGATATCAATTTTATTTTCAGAAATTTAGATCCAACAGATCTAAATTTCTTTCTATTTCATCCAATTTACAATAAGCCCAGAACAGGAAAAAATATGTATTGGCCATAGGTTCATTCCCTGCACAAAAAGTAGGTCATGTATATATATTTTTTAATTATTTATTTTGTTGCTTTTTTACACATTGTCCTACTTTTTTTTAGGAAGATGGTGTAAGAGTGGCAGGGAGTGGGAGTGTAGAAAATTGTAACGAAAGCTTTTCTTTATGGGAAAAAATAGACGCACATTTTTAATAACTATTAAAATAATATATTAAATTCAGAATTCGGTTGAGTGAAAGAATATAAAGAAATGAAGGAGATGTCACAGGACAGACTGACAAACAAAAACTCATTTTATGCTTTCAAGATATTTTATCTCTCATTCTCTTTTATTTATAGTATATTTGTGGTGTCTTTGTCCGAGGATGCAATTAAAAATAAAGCCCTATACTAAGAGCAAACAACCAAGTAACATTTGACAAAGAATCCAATGGTGGCATTCCTTTTGTATTAAGCGTTTTTAAAATAATATCGCAACGTTTGCAATGGACAGCAAAGACGATTGTTTACTTTATAGGAATTAAAATATAAGAAAAAAAATGATAAAGAATAAGGGGTTCTGGGTTGGGATAAGGAGTATACAGATGTTTTCTTTTCCATGATACTTTCCTTTGAGAAACTGTCGACTGAAAGAAGCCCATGGTTGGAGTTTGATTTTTTAAGTATCATCTCTTATTAAGACATGACTAACCCCCCAGTGTTCAACTCCATAACTTATATAAATTCCCATCAACTCAAGGTTGTGGGAATATTCTTTCTGCCTACACAAAGACAGTCACCACATATTAATAACTACAGCTTCTAATATTTTCTCACACCGACCAGTATTCTATATCTCTACAAGGCCACCATCCATTAGTCTATCCCTCTTAGAAGGGGTCCAAAAGAGTCACTAATCTAATAGGTTCCTCACTATTCACCAAGCTCCAGCCCATCGCCGCAATGTTGCATCCCTCTCTTGTTTTACAAGTACTTCAATGGAATGTGCTCCGTTGAACTTGCTGCTCTCCCCCCCCCCCCTTAACGTAAATACACTCGACAATCAGTTAAATCCCATCAATTCATTATGGAGGTCCTGAGATGCCGAACAGCTTTTTACTCTAAAAGCTTCTTTCCTCGAACTGCCAGCTTTTGGAACTCCCTCCCTGCTCCTTGACTGCACCAACATGCAGAAATTTAAATGTAATGTAAACAAACATCTCGCTGCCGAACTCCTTTTTTAGGAGGCACCTTTAATTTCTAGGGTGAATTCAAGTTAAAAAAAAAGAAGTGATGTTTGGACTGTGCTCTGTGCAGTACAAAAAAACGCTTCCTCACTGTAAGTTTTGACACAGAACTCGTTCTTCAGTAAATATTCCCCTATAGCAAAGCCACTAGTCTGAGAGTGCCTGGATGCATGAAATTTGAAATTAGGAATATGGCTAGGAGGAAATCGTTGAGAAAGCCTCACCTCTAATCACTGAGTGGTATACTCCCCACATTGTTGCCTTTACATCAATAATGAAAATTTATATATATATATATATATATATATACATATATAGAAAAACTGACCTGTTGTATCAGCCATTGAGCTCGGATTATTTTTTTTTTATGTATATAATATAGATTATATATATATCTGTGTGAATTTTCAGGTGGTACACAATTTTAGAATAGTTTTGAAGATAAATGGTGACATGAGGAGGAGGTGATTTATTTTTAAGTTATTTTTACCTCCGACAACATGTTTGGCGAAAACATGTTTTCTTTTAAAATTATATAAATAATTTAAAATAAATTTACCCCCCTCGATTTATGTCTTCAAAAATTATATACGAGACGTACCCATGATCCGTTGAGTCACAATAACTAACAATATTTGTTCTACTTTGATTTTATTCGAAAGTTCATAAACTGTGACGTCATATCTGGTAAGACATTTTTCTTGTATAACTAAAAATAAAAAGTCTCATTACTTCTATGTTGGTCTTATGGTAATTAAAGAGACCTATTATTTTGCTGTTGCGTTTACAGTGTGTACAAACACTATGTAACTTAGATGGCAATTAATAAGCAACACTGAAAAAGAAAGGACGCACTTTCTCGAAATGCTCATATAATAATTAACAAATATTAGAAAGTGGTTAAATCAACATAGATTTGGAGAGGGTGAGAGTAATACACAGATAGCTAAGTGAGACGGGTGACTTGGTCAAGTAATTAAAAATTATGATTAATTAGAAAACTAAAATAGAATTTTTATTAAACACAATTCAATCCCAGAACTAAGGAATATTTTGTTTCATTAAAGTATATACTTAAAAAAAAAATATGGATTCATAAAACAAACATTGATTCACTCAGCTTTAAACAAGTTGTACATTATAAAGTAAAGCTCCTTTCTAAGCCAGAGTTTATTCCCAGTTTTAACATTCATTTCCACTTCCTTACTTGTGGCACATGGTATTCTCAAATGGTCCCCCAACTAGATACAAACCAGGCCCAACTTTAGTGATTTGACGAGAATTAGTATGTCAACTTGATTTAACTGTAAACAGTTTTATATAGTAATTAGAAGAATACCCGTTTCAGGATTGGTAAAATTAAATTAATTCCCAAACAGAACAGTTTTGCACCACTTTTATGTCCCCTTACGAAAATTAAAATCAACATATAATGATACTAAAACTTATGTCTAGAATCCTTATTCTAATTTTGATCAAAATCCATTACATGATTTTGATTCTAAAAAATGTTTAAAATTTAAGGCTTAATCTTTAAAAATTGAAATCTATAGAATCTTGCTTAACTGGTGTCTAATCACTATGGATCAAATTTAATGCAAATCTGAAATATTTGAATTTTCAAATAGGAGGTTGTGTCCATATGACCCATAAAAACCCTCCAAGAAATTGAAATTTGGTGAATATTTATTAATTGATGTTAATAACTATTGTTGAAATTTCACAAAAATCGGAAGTATCTGAAATTTCACAAAGAGCTTCTACCCCTTTTTATCACTTTTTCATGAAACTAAATTAACCAAAATATAGCCCACATTATAACCCTTTACGCCTTACAGCTATGTTCCAAAATTCATAAAGATTGGTTAATTAGTTTAGATGTGAATCCTCTACATGCAAACATACCTAACTTTATATAGAGATTTCTAATTCCTAAGAAAAATAGATTGTCTTTAGGGTTCAAATATCCAAAGAAATATGATTCAACAATTTCGATTCAAGAAATAAAAAATAAAAACACATTTTTTGAAATGACAGGATCAGAAATCAAAATGGTTGAAGAAAAAAATGTAGAAAAGTAAAAAATATTCTGTGGATTGTCTTTTGTCTACAGCTTAGTAAACAAGAAGGATTTGCTGGTCAATGGCCATTTCGAGGGGAGGGGGGTCAAAAAGTAGAACAAGAGATGGAGTTGTTATTCATCAGTTCTAGTAAAATTATTCATCTTTAATTGCTGAAGAATTCATAAATACAAGTTAATAGGAGAGCTGGAGATTAGGATCATATAACCACCCCCTCCCTCCCTCCCTCCCTCCCTCATGACTGGTAGCCAATCTAAGCTGGGAGAGGGCAGAGAAGGGAGAAAGAATATTGAAAAATCATCTGAAGAATGTAACTATGAGGTTTGAAATTCCATCCTTAATACCAAGTGATTCATTTCTAAAGATTTTTTTAATTATTTATATTGGGGGGAGGGGAATCAAATGGACATTTATTAAATCTGCTAAATAACAAAGAAAAATGAAAAAAAAATGGGGGTATTTTAAATAAATGGCCATAAATAAGGAACAAGATCTTTGGTTATTCAGAATTTTAATTTTTAGAGCGATTTAAAAAAAGAAAAGAAAAAAATAATACCATAGTTGGTTTGACTAAAAAATGAATTAAGAAAACCATGAGGCTTCTTTTTTTATGAACTAAGACTACTACAATTTTGAATTTAAATATATTTAAATAAATAAAAAAAATGTGTTACTTTTCGATTACGGGCCATACAAGACTTCTTGTTTATTTTTTTTTATTTCATTGACAACTTGATTAACTCATTCTCTCGAGAGACAATGGATACTCCCTGATAATCCCAACATGGATTTCTCCTGATCTGGCAAGCAGAAATCCGGAAGCAATAGCAGAATAAGCAGAAAAAGACTGGTAATATTTTTGGAGTTTTCACTTGTCTAAACTAGTTGCACAATCAAGGCTTGAGAGTCTAGTCTACTCTACTTTTTAAACCATAGCAAGGAGATATACATCCATACCCTTTCCAAAGGTATTAGTGAAAGTCGTACAGTACCCCAGAGACATATGGACTATTAACCGGTGTGAAAACATTCATTTTATGTTTTTATGTTTTTATTTTTTTTTTCAAAATTCATGTTCAGTTGAATGATCTGGAATTATTGGTATTAAACTTTATTTAGTCTGGAAATTAAATGTTTAATATTGATCTGAAATTCTCTCTGATATGGAATCTCTGAAAAAAAAAAAAAAAGATAGGTACTTGTTGAAAAGGTTATGATTTCCTCAGATTTTGGTTTATTTCTTGGATTCTATTTATGTAAGTGAATGAATAAGTCTGTAACATGAAAAGCTTTTTCGTTGACAACAGATCAGACATTTTTTTAAAAATTTATACATACTTGAATTAGGCCAGACATTGTTCAACATCAGTGATGTGTATATTTTTCTTGTAACTTGTATTTGTTCATTTTTACTCATATAAAAAAACACAAAATTGAAAGTTAGCTCCCGGAAAAACATCTTACAAAAACTAATCAACTCCACATGGGGAACCACAACAAACACACTAAGATGTACTGCCTTGGACCTGTGCTATTCCTCTACAGAATACGCGTGTCTTATTTGAGAGCGATCAACTCATGCTAACAAATTATTATGCATTGAACAACACCTGCCGCTTGATCGTTGATTGCGTGAAGCCTACCAACCTGAAGAACCTGCATCTCCTTGCTGTCATTGCCCTGCAGATGTGAGATGAGAAATTGCTAAACAAGTAGAGATCAACAAGCTACCAGTGATGGATGCCATTTTCTTCATGGGTGTGGCGCAACGACTCAAATCAAGAGGAAGCTTCTTCACCCATATCCAGCATCTAACATCTCAGGAACAGACCAGACTGCAGCTGTGGACCATAGGGCTAGGGAATCCCTCCTTCTTGGCTCAGAAGCATCCTGGGTTCATTGGAGGACTCAACTGTCTTAGAAATAGGGTGATCAAAAGTTGCTATGACCAGATGGGGCTACCAAACATGTAGTGCAAAGAAGGACAATACGATGCAGCACTACCAACTAGTGCAGCTTTGATGAATGTTAATAAAAATAAAATGAACCAGAGTTTATTAACAAGATTTAATCTGTTCACTTTAGTTTCAGCATGTATCACAAACCAGCCAGTTTAGTGTGCAAAAATGGGTGAACATAGTGAAATTCCCTTTAATTTAGCATCACAAGTTGATTTTTTTCTTTTCAACTAATTGTTATTTTATCAACTTGGGTGAAAAGAGATGTGTAAAAGAAGCTCAAAACTGTTTAAATTATGCTAATACCATAAGTGGTTCAAAAGTTATCAGAATTTAAAGTGCCGAAATCTGTGTTTTTCATTGGACATTTTTCTTTAATAATCCTTTTTAAAAATGGGCCAAAATATGGACCTCATCATTTCAAGAAATTCAGTAATTTCTCCACCATTTATTTATTTATTTTTTAAGCTATTCTTATGAAACTTGATACTCTTATGTAAAATTATGTGCTCTTTCTGATTATGCAGTCTGATTTTATTTATCTTTACATTAAGCCATGACTTATAAATTAAATGTGTAAATTTCCAAGTTTTTAAAACTGCCACGTTGTATCATACAGATTGCAAGGTATTTCAATATAGCTTTAATTTATTTTAAGTCACTACATAGTGTCGTCTGTATAACAGTAACCTCACTATTACTATCTTCTTTTAAAGAAATTGTGTAATTCAAGCACAACAGCATTTTTTTTTAAGTAAAGTATTACACTACACTAAAATGATCTTTCAACAAGGTTGTGGCAGGTTAGTTGCAGTGTTTCACAATAAAGTCCTACATATATTTCCTCCATAATATACTGGAAAAAATAAAAGATTTGATAACATTCATAACCTGAGCATTGCCACCTGGCAAAAGCCCCCCCCCCCTTTTCCGAAAAACAAGAACATGGTTACATCCAATATTTCTATAACGGTTACACATCATTCAAATGCTATCAGATAAGAAAAAATAAAATAAAAGTCTAAAATGAGCATTTTTTTTACAAGTTTTTTTTTTTGGGGGGGGGGGGGGGCAGCTGTTTTAATCTCATAATTATTGCTTCCATTATGATTAATGTTCGTTTACCACAAGATGATATTACATTTATAAGGATTTTTCACTTGTTAAAAGCCTGCATTTTTAGTTATACACTGTGAAAATTGTCTTCTGAACCAATAGCAAACAAGACAGAAATTTTTCTTATTTCCAGCAAACTTTGAATGGTCATAATTCAGTGACCAATTTTGCTACTAAATGAATTTGGTATCATTATTTATGTCTTGCACAGATCTATGTGCCCACATTAAAAGGTTTTAGATATAATAATAAAACTTCGGTTTGGGATATTTCAACAAATGATATTCCTTTGACGAATGTTAATATAAATAAGATTATTAAAATGAACCCAAGTTTATTAGAAAGGTTCAAATTCAGTTTCAGTCTGGATACTTTTTGTTGTCTCAATGGTTTCTAGTAACCGTTTCTAGAAACACATGGAATTTTGAAGAGAAGAGTGAACATTTCATCAATAGTTTTATTTCTATTTTAGTAAATGCAGTTTCCGTGCATATACTTTTTGAACACACCCCATACTTTGGAAAAAATGTTCGAGTCAATTTGTATCTTGGAAAATGGTTTAATTCTGGATACTTTATGAACACACATTGTATATCTGCAACTTTTGACTTTCGAGATATTCTCAACGCTAACATAGTAATTAACATTTCCATTGACCTTAATTACAGGCAAATTAGATAAGTTAATGAACTTTTTAGAGCTCAAGTTTATTTACTGATTTCTTTGTTTTACAAATAACTCAAGTAAATTGAACCTCGGAAAAGTATAAACAATTTGTATGTACTTATTCTCTATCTGCACTTGTCATTAGCAATGAATTTTAATTTGATTATGCTGTCACACTCGTTATACTAACATGGTAATTATTATAAGGAAAAGAAATAAAAGAATTGTTTACCATCTACTTCATAAATAAAGAATGTATATCAACTGTACCTTTATTGGTTTATGTCTAGTGGCATTTAAATTAGGTTACTTGGGGGAGGGGGTACACTTTGGCCCCGAAGAGGAGGGAGAGTGTATATAATAGCATAATTCAGTAGGGGTAAAATGTACAGGGAAATATTTTCTTTGCAAAATGATATTTTTTTAATTGTTAATATTCAGTTTATTGAAAGAAATGGATGTAATTCTGAAGATTATAGTTATAACTGCTCAGCCAGCATAGATGGGTAGCTAGTATAGACTTTCGAATGAGGCAATCAATGATGTTCAAGAAAAAATGTCAAATTTGAATATGATTCGGACACATTTTTACAGGTTGAAAATCTTTACCATTCATAGTAGAAACTAGCACTACCTACCCTGCATGCAGTGAAGTCATTTTAGTTTTAGTTTTTATTTGTTTGAACATTTTTAAACTTATACAGAAAAAGAAATAAAATTTTAGTTGTAAAGAAAACGACAATCTTTATTTAAATAAAAATGAATTATTCCCCTTACTGATTTTGATTTCTAGGTTGAAAACTGTTTCCATATTCCATAGTTGTCCAAGCAGGACTACATATTTTTTCAAAATAAATTGTAGCGAAGTAAATTATTATATTGCCAATAACACAGTACATCAATAACAACTGAAAATTGGCTAGTACGAATCAAAGTCTGATATGTTAGCTTAAATTCTATTTAGGTCCAACTTTTAAAATCTCACAAGATAACTTTATATGTTAGATTAAGCTATAATCTGATCCAACTCCAGGAGAGTTGACCCTTCAAACCCTGAAATTACACAAAAAGTGTTAATTACAGATGTCAACCGCTCACTCTCTCTCAGAGTGCAAAAAAGAATTTCTAATCTAATAGGTCCCGCACTGTCTGCTAGGCTCCAGCCCCTGTAGCATCCCTGTGCTTGTTTTACAAGTAATTCCACAGAATATACTTACTGCACTTGTACCCTAAAAACAAAATTACTCCCCAGCCGACTTTGCAGCAAAATCACACCCCTTCACTGTAGAGGTTCCTCGATGCCGGAAGATTTTCTACTCTTATAGCTCCTTTCCTCAGATCGCTTACCTTTGGAATTCCTTTTCAGCCTACTATTTTCTCGCCCATACCAACATGCAGAAATTTAAATGTAATGTGAATAAACATCTTGCTGCTCAACTTCCCACACAGGTTGCCCAACTATAAATCTGGCCCCCCATCACAGTAGCCCCTTACGCATCAGTGGCAATATGCCTTGTTTGGGGCGAAAAAAAGTAAAATAAAATGACCTCTTTAGTTGTGAGATTTTTAAGGAAGCTGACATTTCAATGTTTGTCCGCCTTATGAATGCACATTAAAGCAACTATGTGCCATGCCTTTCCATCCTGAGAAGAGAAAGAACTAATTCTAAATATTTTGTCTCATTCCTTTTTTCTTTCAATTTGTTTCACAGATAGCAACTCTTCAAAGATTTTATACACATGAAACGCAGAATTTCAAAGTGAAAAATGAATTATTTGAATTGAAAGAAACAAGGATAACAATTGTTTCCACATCAATGAAATGAATTTTAATTATTCTGAAAACATCTTTTAAAAAAAAAAAAGAGAAATCATTTCTTTTCCTAATTGACTAGCCAAGAGAATAGGAATAATTGTAACAGGATTTAGTATCAAATTGATGTCAGATGAAAAATGAATTTTATTATACTTATGAGAAAGAGCAAAGGACATTGAGAGTGAGACCAAGAGAGAGAGAGAGAGAGTGACACACACACAGTGACAGAGAGGAGGGCAGGGTGACAAAGAAAGAGAGAGTGACAAAGAGAGAGAGAAATAGAAACAGAGACAAAGAGACAGAGTGAGACAGAGAGAGCATAATAAAAAAAAACAGAGAAAGAGAAGAATAGCAAGATAAAGAGAACTATTTTTTGACGACAGTATAAGTTTTTCTCCAATTATAACTATTTTGTTTGAAAACTCTGAACCTTTATCATATTGTTTAGTTAACATACCTCTTTATGGGAGGTACTAAGGCTCAGTCTTGGTGGTGCTGATTTCTCTAAGTAACATGCAAACTCAGCTACATGATCTGTTCTGAATTCATAACTTTTATTAAGTTGTTAGGCTGCCATAATCTCTATATTAATAAAATTATGCGACTATTTCTTGTATGTCTGTATGTGTGTATTTCTCACCTCTGAGGTACACATTTTTATTTATTTACTATTAATCAATTATTTATTGAAATCAAAATGCCATAGCATAATGTACTAAAACAAACTTTTTAAAACTCTTATTTAAAAATAATTTAATTACAAAATTAAATCCACCAGAATGCATTTCTGTTTCTTTGTAAACAAGTCAGTCATTTTAATCTTTTGTTAATAGTCGAAAAAAAAAAAAAAGAATGAATTACTTGATAACCCTTTGAAATCTGAAAGCATTTATACTGTTGAATAGAAAGTTATTTTTAGCATTAAAATTCTTAGCAAATCCTACTAGTTTTTTTAAAGCTATTTATCATAAATAATTTTGTAAATAAAGATTAAAACAACATTACCTTAACAAAATTAGCTATAGTTTTATAACAATTAGATACAATTAATAATTTAATAACTAAATGATACTGTAATAAAAATGTAACTTTCAAAATCATCTTTCTTTTTTTTTTTAATTTATGACACTTTGAAATTCAATAATAATTTAAACTGACAGAAATAAAAGTTTTTGGCTTGAATTAACGTTTAAAGACAAAAATCAAATATATGGTTCTTTTGTCCAAGGAAACCCATTAATTTACAATAATCCTTCTCATAATGCAAATCGTCTTCAGAAATGTAATATTAAAACTTTAATTTATTTACATTTAATTTTTTGGGAGAAAAATTAATAATTGGAAAGAATTCAATGAAGGAATATAGGTATTCAAAAAAGAAATCGATTTTACAAAATGTTGAAATTTAAATCGTATCATTTTATTTGGTTTTATTTTTCTCCCAAAAGCAAGGTAACCTTGCAAAATGTTTTGCTTTACAGCAATAACTAAAATTCAAAATTTAAAACAATGTAAATGAGAACATATATAAAATACATACAAAAGTACTGCAAATGAAAGCATTTTTTTAATGTTAAAAAGACAATAGTTTAAGCAAATATATTTAGCATTAGAACAAAAAGGAAAAAAATTCAAAAAGATTTTGAAAACAAAATAGCAAGAAATGTGGACAATGATGGGTGAAAGATGTGACAGACATATCAAAAACGTAGACATTAACATCAAAAATAATATAAAAATGGCCGCCAAAGAAAATATAAACATAAAAATGATGGATATAAAAAGAAAGGTTAATATTTCCATCAAATACATTAGATCTTATACAGTTTAAATATCCGTGCAGGAAGTCAGACAGTAGTTTTTAAAAAGATGGGAAAAAAAATAAAAGAAATAATTTTAATATTGGCAGACATGGAGAAAAGATTAAATTCAAAGAGACTTTTAAATACATAATGGAAAATGGCTGCAGTCTGATTAAAAATTAAACCATACGTTTTTCCTGTCTAAAAAGTGTTCTTGGTTCCATAAGTACATATCATGAATTAAAAAAGGCAATCTTTAAATTGAAAGCAGAAATAGCTTTCGGAGTGATAGTATATAAGAAATAAGCCCTTCTCAAATAAAAGTGACCTTTAAAATATGTAGAGTCAAACAAATGATAACAATGAAGGTGCTAATACGGCCCTGAGAGATAATAAATATCAGATTCTGCAACGACAAGAATAACTGAGAAAAAAATAATCCATCAGTTCTGAAACTTTTGCAATAAAAGGAGAAATGATAAAAAAATCTGGAACTTCTAACAGAATATTTGAACCCTTTCTTTATGTGGAAAGCAGATCTCCGCAACTTAAAAAAAATCTTATGTTGCAAGTCAGTGACTTCCAACCCTTGCCGACCCAGTATTTAAAAAAAAAAACACAATCTTTCAATTTTATTGAATACTATAGACAAAAATGAAAAAGTATGTTGGTGATTAATTCACATCATTATGGGAATGACAGTGAAAAGGTATTTGATAGAGATGCATAGATATAGATAGACAGAGATACATTTCTGTCATCCAATGCCTAGTGGTTTCTAAAACTTTCAAAAATCTTGGGAGACTGCAGGCAAATTTCCATATTTACAGCCCAAAAACACAAAAATATGAACAATTTGAGTTTGCAACAAGACGTTGGGAGTTTTTGAAAAGCCATTGATAAAAAGATTTGATAACTTGAAAAATGTTCAAAACAGAATTAGAAGACTGAGGTCTAATTTCTATATTTGGGGTAAAAAATAAAGGAAATGATAAAGAAATAAAAAACGTTGCTATCGATTCAAACTAAAATGATTACAGAATAAAAAGAAGAACCAGAATAACTTGAAAACAGTTAGCAATCATTAAATCTTCAACTCCCAAAACTCTTTACAGTAACCTCTCGCATTACAATGTGCACAGTACAATGTGCACAGTACAGACACTCACACATTCGTGTCTCACAACGTGTTCAAACTGACTAGTTTTTCGTGAGTAGTTCATACGGCACTGTCATTGAAACTTATTTGCTTCAAGACAAAGTTCAGGGAATTTCAATGTTGAATTTCCCTGAACTTTGCCTTTGATTATTGCTCAGGACTGCAAGAATGACAGCACTTGGACTGATATGAATCCAAGAGACACATTTAACCAAGACGGTTGGCTCTTAGCAAAACCACGACCATCGTAATATAACCAGGCCAGTGCACTCGGAAATGATGTCATGCTCTAAAGTAACAAACGAGATCTGTCGAACAGTTAGACTATGGGCATTTTGACCCCTCTCTTCACTGAAAAATTCAGGAAATCAACCAATTTTAATGAAATTATCAATATTTATTAATTAACGATCACTGAATATAATTAACCCATTACTTTATTAGAAATCTTAGTGCAAATGTGTTATTTCATGTAATTTGCGTAGGTAGACAGCAAAAATGTTTGAATTTTTTAAACATGAACATTTTTCTTTGAAAATAATTTGTCTGATTTAATATTCATTATTTAAATAAGTTCATTCTTTCCGGATTATTTTTAATGTTTGAGTTGATTGTTATTAGAACCTGATCTACATCGAATGAAAAGACTATCAGTTATGCTGCATGGAAATATCTCTTTCTTTATAAACACAAGAAGACAAATCCCTATTCTTAGGCAGTTTTATTCTTTATATGAACATTTCATTATCATTAGTTTTAGCTGAATAATTTGATAAGAGTTGCTCTCATTTCCGAAAAGAATAAATGATGTTTTTTGATTTGCTCATTAATGCAGAATGCTGAATGAGTAGTAATTATAATTTCTAGCAATTAAACTACTTTTGTATTTCTATTATACTAAATTTTCTAGCGACATGATAGGTAATTGTACACAGAAAAAATAATTTTAAAATTTCCAAAAAACAGAATTCTCTAGTGACATGAAAAATTTTTTTAAATGTGGTCAGTAAAAAAAATTGAGAAAACAGGTGGTGGAGTATTATGAATAAGCGCCTACAGCAGACAATCCTGGATTTTTTTAACTTAGATGTAAATCAAACATGAAAGATTGCGAATTCAGTAAAATAAATTAATAGGACATTTATTGAAAACAATTAAAATGTGTTTTTTTTCTTTTGTTTTTGCAAAATAAATAGTTTGTTTACAATATAGTAAAAATTTGTTGGGGGGGGTTCCAAACGGACAATTTTTTTTAAGGAATTAAAATTTGTGAAAATGGACAATTTCTTTTAATATGTAGATTTTTTCAAAACGAACAGTTTATTTACAATATATTATTCTTTAATTATCTCGCTTATTTCGTTGGATTTTCGCACACATTTTGGATGAAATTTATTAATTATTCTTAAATTGTATTTTTTATCCTGAAATAAAATTCTAACTTATTGTTTTAAGATTTGAAATTCAAATTTTAATGAAATGCCTTAATCGTTGGAGACCATGTTGTAATTTTCTTATTTTCTTTTGCGCTTGACATCTATAAAAAAGGAAATACGTTTGAAAAAAGGAACAAGTTAACAATGATTTCCAAGTGAATGAATAATCCTATGGTCGTGAGTCTGCTCGCTCTGATTACTTGCTGAAAACAGATGGATGTATGCGCCTTGGCGCCTTTGGCACTTCCGATAGTGGTTTTTACTAACCACTATCAATGACATAACCAGAAAAACTCAACTAAAAAATCTTCTTGGGAATTAATGACAAATAATGGTCTGTCATTTTAATAATTGTGTGAAACATTTGATTTTAATTCCAAGTTATTGGTTCTTTGGGTGAGCAATAGTCTATTATTGATATTGAACCAGTCTTTTGTAATATTATCACTTGTGAAATTGCCACCATGAGTGAGATTTATGTTTCTTCTTTGAACCTGGCTTTTATTTGTTCTTTTGTTCCTTTTAAAAACTCCAATGCCCTTCCAACACGATTGTTGCTTTATAGCAGGAGTAAAATGACATTTAATATTATCCAGATGAATTCATTTCCAATGCATTATATTATGGGCAAGAAAACTTCTGACAAGACTAAATTAAGGAGTAATTTTGTTCAAAATATTAATTATTTTTTTATCAAAATTGCTAAGATTTACAATTTAGATCAACTAGTATGTCAGATTAAGCCCCACCAATGGATTCAGCAGCCCCAAAACATAAATTGACATATAGATCTGGATATTTTGATAAATAGATCAAATGTTATGGGAAAATCAGTTTTTCTATGTTGCGACTAAGACAGAAAACTTTATATTTCAAACTTTTTAATTATTTTGTTCAGAATGGACTTTTCAATATTTTAGAACAGATTTAGAAAAGGACAAAAAACATTTTTAGGAACCCCAATTCAAAATTGGAGGTTCAGTTATATCAAAATAGTCAAAATGAGACCAATTTATTAGGAAAATCTGTTGAAAATACTAAAAGCAGCTCCATTTTTATAACACTATTGCATATACTCTCATAAAATTGGATAAAAAGGGCAAGCAACTGTTGTATGAAGTTGAAGAATACACATACTACAGTAAATATTGGGAATTAAGTCAAAAGTAAGCTCAGTTTGGAATGTAAAACTAGTTTAATTTCATATTATAGACAATACTAATTATGTATTTACCCCCCCCCCTCTAAATATATCTGCTTGCGTTCCCACTGTGCTGAATAGTTTTTAATATCATAACTTTCTGTGATTAGAACAGCCTAGATCCTATCTGGCATAAACATGTATAACTACTATTACATACTTCATAAACACATCTATTACTAATGGAAATTTGGTATCTGTGTCTGAAACCGAAACTATACTATTACTTCTATCTTTCAATGCTTAATTCGGGGGAGGGGGGGGTAGTATCAATTCTGTTGTCATGAGACCATCCTCCCAGGTATTACCTGCTCAAACTCAAAACTTACATTATATATACTAGCAAAAATATGCAACCAGAGAGTGCATATTTTTGCTACTATATATAATGGATTTTTTGACAGCATGTATGGCATATCAGATGTGCCCTCGTGTTCTCAGGTGCGAGTCAGAGTTTTTAATGTACTTATGAAGGTTTACAATATTTTGGCCACTGTAGTTTTCAGCCTCCTTTTATGATAAGTCTGGAATTTTAAACTGAACCCTATATTTAAATTTACAGGGTTCCTCTTACCACGGGATATATAATAAAAAACATCTTTTAAAGAGAATATTGGAGGTACATAGTTCAATTCCTGGTGAAGAAACTAAAAATAAAATCTAATTAATGCAATTCATATTGAATGCAGAATCAGAACCGTCTACTCGTGCAGATTAAAAGGTTCAGTTTTAAATTCCGGGACTACAACAAAAGGCAGCTGAAGAAGGCCAGAGTAAAGTGGTCGAAATGTGAATATAAAAACACTACAACAAAAGGCAGCTGAAGAAGGCCAGAGTAAAGTGGTCGAAATGTGAATATAAAAACACTACAACAAAAGGCAGCTGAAGAAGGCCAGAGTAAAGTGGTCGAAATGTGAATATAAAAACCACAACGATGATACACTCTGAAAACATGTAAATAAGCAAAACTTGATCATTTTAAAAGTTATAGTTGGACATTTTGAGATGAGGAGGTTTTTTTATTTAGATTGACCATCTTCAGACTATTGTCTTCATCAACGTTTCAGCCAATACTGTACCTATTGACCATCTTCAGGTCGATCATTCATTTATGGTGATGTTTTTTTCTCAAATTTCATTACGCTTGTTATTGATTGGTAGTGTACACTGATGTTTTTGATGTTTGTTGGATTTAAATATATAAACAACATCGACGTACATAAATAATCATATCTAAAGGGAAAACATCATCAGATATGAACAATATAGCCGAAGAAGGCTGAAGAGCACATCATCCGAAACAAACTAGAAATATAAATATCAATGTCAAGGACAATATTCCAAAGAAACACTATGTAAATTAGGCAGGAGACTACAAAACAATCTTGTATTGTTTTGTTATAAACATGAATGCAGTTTTCAAGACATCATGATAATGAACTCTATGAAACCCCAATGGCAACACATATCCTTCATATACCCAGAATATCTGAATAATGTGCTCCTTAATGACATGTAAATGTACACAGCCAAGATGATCTCTTTCTGACTTTTCAATAAACATAAATTAAATACAAAAGCATTTTAAAAGTTAGATTATCCATATATTACTACCACTATCACAACCTACCAGTACAAAGTTACGCTCTCCGTGGCCACCTACAGTGAAGAGTAAAACATCTCAAAGCAGCACATATGATGGACAACAATGGCATCCTAAGAAGACCTAGTACAGAATTGAATAGAGTATGGAAACCAATAATTATAACTAATAGATTAGAACACTTGCAATATGAGTAACGGTGAAATAAATACAGCATATCTAGACAAGATTAGTTTAAGGCTTTCAAAATTCATATGAGAATTGTACACATGACCCCATGGTTAAAAGCCTTGGTTAACAATCAGTGACAGTCTTATGGAGGTTGGAGGTTCAATTCTTACTACAGGTGATAATAACTATAATCACATAAATTAACACTTCTACCTGGTCATGGCTGACAGAATGAGAACAATCTACTCCCATATATTAAATAAAGGGTTTGATTGGAAATACCGTACAGGTTCTGAGTTAGACAATAAAGATTCCCAAGTTCAAAAAAATGCACCTGAAGGTCAGAGGTTACATTGGCTGAAACGTTGTGAATATAAGAACCAAGATGAGAATAGTAGTCCGAATAATTCAAATACTTATCAATCCTCATCTAAAAGATTCTGAAATCTAATACCAATTAAGCTGGTTTATGAAAAAAAAGTAGTTCCCTCTCCTCCTAAAAGTGGTCAAAATAACAAGTTAGAATGTACATACAGCAAAAATTTTATTTTTAATCGATTTTAATATTTAATCCTGATATTATCTTTTGTAAGTTATATTCAGAGATAGTGGAGGAGTTTTTACTCCCTCAGAAAAAAGTAATCCTTCACCACTCATTGAAAACTGGCAGATTTTTTTATAAGAGACAATCTTGTTTTAAATATAAGTTAAATCCTGTACATTAATAAAAATGTTTACCACTTTTAGGCTCCTGTTAATAATTGTCTCTAATAAAGTGTTATGCATGAAATCAGCGATACAACACACTGGACGCTCCTTATGAAAATAGTGTGCATATGTCGGCGCTCCACTACTGCTAGAAATAACAGACATTTCACTAAGAATGCAATTTAATCTCTATATTATAAGCATGAAGTCTATTATTATTTGCTACTGCATCTTAAATTGCAACCTAAGTTTTAAAATACAAATCGCATTGGCTTTTGATAACAGAATTTGGGACACTGAAAATATACACAAGACAACTTTTTTATTCTTCTAAAGCTTTAGAAAAATGAAAATTGTTTTTGTTATTTTTTATTTTTACTATGCTCTTGAATAATTCCTTAAAAACAAGTTTTTGATGACTTTTTTAATAATTATTTTTCTTTTAATCGGGTGTCATTTGCGCCGTTTCACGATACATACAAGTATTGTAAACATGATTTTCATTTTTCAAACTAAATCATTGTGTCTTAAAAACAATACAATTTTTTCAGTGTTTATGAACTTACAATTATTGTTTTAATGTTCCTAAACACAAAATTGAAATTATGGTGTACGCAAGTTTTGTTAAAATCTCAAACCCAAATTTAGTTTATAAATCTCTTTATTAGTGAACAAATCAAATCTTAAGTTAAAAAAACAAACATCTAAAACTTTATATTAATATACAGTTGCTTAGATGGTTTTTTTTAAGTGAGATCATCCATATATTAATACTATAGTCCCAACCTACCAAAGCCAAGTTGCAGTCTCCACAAGTATTTGTGAAAAGTGTACTATCATCACTTTTGTTTTAACAGAAGAAAGACAGTATTCTGTCCATGTTTCTGCTCCCTACAACAGTCTACCAGAGGAGGTTGTGACAATGCCTACCATATCCAGATTCAAGGTGGATCTGGACAAACATTCAGACTGTATATAGATGTACACATGTTGTGTCTTTTTACATGGCTTGTTGCACTTTGCTATTTTGTCCCATTAATTTGATGTTATAGCTTAACTCCCCGGAATTTTAACAGGTACAAATATAATAATAATAAAAGGTTAATATGCAGTTTCAGAAATATAAATTAAAATTATCAATCTCTCTCTCTCTGAAGAGAAGTGATTCAACTAGTTTTATATAATGTTAATGCATTTTTTCATCTAAAAATTTAAGACAAATATATAAAACATCACTACATTGTCTAAATATATGAGAACAAAAAAATAAAAATATTTTAACTCTAATATCAATTGGGAAATCTTAAAATTAGCCCCCCCCCCTCTTGCAATATAAATAGTAGAAACTAAATTCAAACGTCAAAAACCAAATAAAAAACCAAAAAAGCAAGAATTTATATCTAAATGCAGGCACATAAACAAATTCTTACTTTGCTATTTAAGAATACAAAAAAGAGAATAAAAAATAATTGTTCAAATAATTAACAATCAATATTATATATAAAACAAAAAGCAATTCCCATTAGTGAACAAATAATTAGCAATTAATAGATACAAAACGAAAGTAAATAAAAAATGGAAGAATAAAAAATAATTGACAATTTGTGATCGAATAATTAAAAACAGTAAATAAGATTTTTAAATAGTAATAAACTAGCAGTAACTATCTGGCGGCACAATCGTTGCTCACATCGACATCTTAAACGATTTGCAGTTATATTGTAAAATAACATGATCCATCTGACATTGCTTGGAAAAAATGAGCAACCCAAGCCACTCCTGCTCCCAGCCCTGAACCCCATGTTATATTTTGTAGATTCTAAAATTAATATGTAAGTTATAAATAAAAATCAAATAAAATGTGCATCATGTGTTTAAGATGTACATCACGTACATAGACCTATCGTCAACAAGAATCCTAATTTTTTTAAATTATGTGCCTTATAGAAAGTAAAACGTAAAAAGAACAATAAGCATCAAAGAAAGAAATATTATGATTAATAATATTATCAATGTTATGATTCTTAGGTATTAACACCCTCCGCTAAATCACCCCACCCCAACAAAAGAGATTCTACTTTTCTTAGGTGATTACATGTGAACACACAGAAAAACTTGGAGAAAAAAAAAAAAAAAAATTATATATATAGATAGATAGATAGAGAATTTACAGTGGGGGATCAGTTTTGCATATGAATTCAACATTCTATCGTTTGAGGGCATTAACACAAATTTTTTTTTTTTTGCTATGGTGAGAAATAAATCCTGTCATTTTTGGAGGGGGGAAGGGGTCTCTTTTTTAAGCGATTACGTGTGGTTTTATGACTTTGTCACTTGTACTGAGGGTTAGTGGTAAAACATTTGGTTAACTGTCCTAAAATGTTAGAATGTAACGAGATTCATTCGCGATCGTTAAAGACAGACCATGTGATCGACATGAACATTCCAGTTCGAGATTTTTTCCCAAGCAGACAAGATGTGATCTTGCAATTCTCTGCTGTCCGTCCAGTAGAGAATCGACGAACTCCGGGAGGAAGATTATTTCATCTTGTGTGCATTCGCTCAACCCTTTGTATTATATTTTGTATTGTTCCTGTGTTTCTCCTACATAAAACTACTACCCATCTGTCTAATTGTATTACGTCAGCAAGAAAAGTTACACAAACCAATGCACCTATCTTTGTTTAGTTCCCGTCTTTATCACATCAAAAAATAGGGCTTTCCCCAACTAAACATGTTTGTTATTACACGTAACATTGGAAACTTAATTTTGAGTTTAAAAAATCTTTTAAATTGTCAGCTTTTTTATGTTTAGAAAAGAGAATTTTGGAAGTTAAAAACGTAGACAGCAACAGCAAGTGAAAAATGTTGAGAAAAAGAACCGGAAGTAAAGCTAACATTGAAAAACGTTGCCAAAACAGAACCGGAAGTGAAGCTAACATTAAAAAGTGTTGACAAAACAGAACCGGAAGTGAAGCTAACATTGAAAAGTATTGACAAAACAGAACCGGAAGTGAAGCTAACATTGAAAAGTATTGCCAAAACAGAACCGGAAGTGAAGCTAACATTAAAAAGTGTTGACAAAAAACTATATTTGAAAATAAAAATATTAATGAGAATAATAGAAATAATAACAATACTAATAATCAGAATTTTTGGTTGCTTAAGCTATATATATGAAAGCGTTGGATATGAATATTGAAGCGACAGTTTAAAAGCATCAAATTCATTTGCGAATATCGCTCGGAAACAAAAAAAAAAAGAGAACACAATAAAACGAACTGTAGCCATTTCTGTAATCGAAAGAGGTAATGTTATAATGTATTTTTCTGCAGACACCATTTAAGAAGGATGTGTCACGTGACCATGATTCAACATTGAAATGTAAAAGTTTTCATATATTTCCTATTTGTTTCAACAGCAGATTCTATCAGAATAAAAATGTTTTTTAAAAAGTTAGTAGTAATAAAAGAATGTATTAGTAGCATTAGCAGTACTATTTACTATCAATAGAAAAATTTGCTGCTGATAACAAAAATGGCTGCCATCTGTAGTTTACATTTGTAGCTGAAAAGAAACATGGCTTCCTTGCGAAAAATATTATAAAATATAAATTGTCATTTGAAATTAAATCAAATGAAAATGTATTATTCTTAACATGTACTAACATTCAATAAAAGAGAAACGCTACTCAGAATCAAATATCGATGTGTCAAGTGCCATACTATTTGGGTCTAACTGACCAAACCAATGAAGTCTTCTGCTCTGCACACAACTACCTATACTTTCCAGATCAGATCTAAGCCTGTCTTTAAGACTCACATTATACACATCCATCGTATCATTCTTATATTTCTCTCCATGCAATATATAAAACTTTTACTAGCTAGGTTTCAATTCGATATATAATCACTGTGCACACATGCCTGTAGACTCTTTGGTCAACAGTGGTAATGCTCTTCTTGCTAGTAATTGCAAAGGCTCCCTGAACTTACTCCATCCACTACTAATTCTTGCAATCACACTAGCACATGCTTCAAGGTAACAAAAATTCTGGAAAACCTTAATAATTTTGCTATTCAAATATACTTTCTCCGTATCAGAGTTCTCATTAATCTCCATTGTTTTAAACTTTCCGCACACAAACTGGTTATATCTTGCAGCTCTAGCTTTAATTGAAATAAAGGATATACTAATTGAAATAAAAGATTTACAAATTTTTTTTTATGGAAATTGCACCTGACAAGGCATGAAGCCACTTGATGTAAAGAGCTAACAAGAACAGAAATATGATTATCACAAATAAAGGAGATGCCTATTGGCCTTAGTCTTGAAAAGACCAAGGCTATAGGTAGAATAAAAACAGTCAGCAGGAAGAGAGTTCCACAAGCCTGAAGTTCTTAGAAAGAAGCTACTGGAATAGGAAGTTGTATTATCAAAACAACGAATTGATGGAAACCACTAGACTAACAAGTCAAACGAGCTGAAACAAAAGAATAATAGTATTTATAGAAAAGACTGAGACTAGCAACATCTTGTCTGTGAGAGTAAGGGTGAAGAGAAGACAGGGTAGGGGCCAATCAAATTACAGATATGTTTCTGCACCTTATCAAGAACCGTCACATGGCACAGAGATTCACCAGCCTAAATATGACAACAGTACTCCATACATAGTCTGATAGTAGATTTGTAGATATAGAGAATAGCCTCAGGTGTGAGAAAGTGTCTGGAGCGATAGAAAGAACCGACTTTATAAGAAGCAGAAAGAGCAATGGATCTAATGTATGAACTCCAAGAAAGATTTGATGAGAGAGAAAGACCAAGAAGTTTCAGAGTCGATTTCTCCTCAAGAGCAGAGCCATCCATGATAATCTCAGAAAGAAAAGAGACACACGCCTACGATTGAAAGATAAAAGCTGAGTCTTAACAGGATTAAACAAAACAAGCCATTTCGTATCCCAATCCACAACTGAACACAGGTCAACTTCTAGATCAGCTGGAGATGGGCGAGAAGCAACACCAGAATAGAGAGTGGTATCATCAGCAGAGATGTTAATTTTCTGAATAATATTCTCTGGAAGATCATTTATACAGAGAAGAAATAGAGCCCTGAGGAACACCAGCATTGATAGGAAAAGAGAATCATGAGAGACCATCCAAAGTTACTCTTAAGCTTTGATCAGAAAGAAAAAAACCTAATAATGTCAAGAACCTCACCACCAATACCATAACCCTGAAGTTTGTGTAGAAGACCAGAATGCCACACTGTCGAAGGCCTTTGAAATGTCAAGCGCAATGGCCCTACCCTCTCCTGAATTATCCATAAACCGACAGATCCGCTCAGTTACAACAGTTAAAAGATCAGCAGTTGTAACGAAAATCACGAAAGCCATACTGAACATCATTAAAGAGGCCCAGACTTTCTAGAAAATGAACAAGCTTGCTGTTGACCAACCTTTCAAAAACTTTGCTAATAACAGAGAGGAGACTAACATGACGATACCTTGCTTGGTCTGACCGATCACCAGCATTTTTAAAGATAGGGACAATAGAGTACTCCTTCAAACAAGAAAGGAAACAGGACTGAGATAATTTCGAGAATATAAAAAAATTCAAGAAGATAAAGCTTCAGAACGACAATAGGAATTGAATCAGGACCGGAAGCCTTAGACTGGTCAAGACCAGAAAGAACCCAAGCAACCATCTTTGGAGTGATAATGACAGAATCAAGAAACTGATCAGTTTTCAAAGGAAAATAAGAAAGAACAGCACCAGAATCATCAAGAGAAGAATTGTCAGCAAAAAGGCGAGCAAAGAGATCAGTTTTATCCTTAGAAGATCAAATATCCCGAAAACCATTAAAACGAGGAAGAATAGCAGACTTTCCACTATTAATAACACTATTGTAGATTCTTCAAAAATCATGAGAGCTAATCCTTTGAGATGAGGTAGAGTCACAAATCTTTTGAGAATAGTTAGACTTAGTCTCAGAGCTTGCTCTCTTGCAGGCATTGTCAGCTCTTTTGTAGGATTGTCTAGAAGTCTTAGAACCATCCCAACAATACTGATTGAAGTAATTGTTATGATGGGCAATGGCAGAAGTACAAACAGATGAAAACCATGGAGAAGAATGAGGTTTGGTTTGAAACTTACAATGAGGAATGAAGGTGTCCATTCCAATAACCTTATTAGCAGCATCATTCAGAGACATACCAAAGATAAGACCCCATGGAACGTCACATAGAAAGCCCATCACAATCAGCCTTCCTGTAGTTAAACGTCTTCCTACAGAAGGGACGATCAATAGAAGACTTCACCGAAAAATCAACCTCAACATGATTAGAAGAATCCAATGGAGGAGAAGAGGATATAGAACATAAGAGAAATTCCAGCTCTTCAAAAAGGGGCATTTTGGAGTGGGAACAAAAATTTAAATTGCCTCAGTCTAGAAGGATTTCTCCTTCACTGACTGAGGACAGAAAAGATGAAGTGTAGTATCAGAACAGATACTACGCTTTACTTCTAGTCAAAAGGCCAAGCATGTAAATTTTGAAATCCATGATTAAAAACCCAACAAATCAACAAATGACTCACAAGCTGTTGGACATTCATGACTGAAACTTGGTGGACAAGTCAGGCATAGACTGACGTGTACCAAATATGGGTTGCTTGTAGATAGAATTGGCATTTTCTGAACACCTTAACTCATACCAACTAAAATATTGAGATCTGAATTTTAAAAAAAACACACACCAAAATATCAGCTAAATATACTGTTAAGCATTGCTTAAACTGAAAGAAAACCGAATTTAACTAAAAACATAATCACAACTTGGCATCGGTTGCTACTGTTTAACATTAAAATAAAGGATCTACTGATGAATAAAATGAGGTGACTGTCTCTCAGGTACACTCAGTTCATAGATGGCCAGAGCAGATCATAGTCTACGTTAAGTTTGGCTAAGTCAACTCTGAAAGAAATGAAAGATGAATTGTTGGGTTTCAAATAAGCAATAAACATGTTGCTGTCTTGACTCTAAAGGTTCAAATCACAAAACTATGGCAGCATCCATGTTACGATTATGGAGGGAGCACTTCTTTGTCTTGAAAACAGAAGACCATTTTCTCCCCCAAATTGGAAACATCCCAAATATTCAATCTTTTCAATAAGCAGTTTTATTTTCATTGATCAGTCTATTAAACATTTGACAATTGCATCACGCTCTACTAGAAATATTACCGATAAAACCAAAAGCGTCAAAATATTCTTCCAAGCTCAATAATAAACTAAAAATAATATTTAACAGTTATATAATTGATTCACAAATAATAGTTAACAGTCCCAACAGAAATGATTCTTTGTTGAAACATTTTTATGTTAAACTACTTAACATTTTGGAAAAAGCATTTTGCCATGGTTAAGTCAAATTCTTTTGGCACTTATCCATTTGTTGGGAGTATCACCATTTCCTCAGAATTCTTTAGAAGAGGATATAAATTGAACTGCCGACAGATAATTATTACAATTTTACTTCAGCCAATCAAAATCATTTATAACTAGCTGTCCCTATCCAGTGTTGCCCAGGAATCTTTTTACTTTTTGTTTTGCTTATTTTTCTAAATAGGATTTTGAAAGTGAATTTTTATTATTACGGTATGGTAAATAAAAATTATTAGATAAAATCAGACTAAACATTGGGTAAAATTCCATTACCTTTTGAAAAAGAAAAAACATACAAAAATCACAAGCACACGCAAATTTTATATTAGATTCATTTCAACAGCTAACACATTGAATATTCATAATATGATTCATAATACAGTAAAGATCAAACTAGCTTTTTCTATTAATGGTAAATCAATAAAAAAAAAATCAGATTTGGACCATGTCAAAACAGATGGAAATAATTTGATAATAGGGCAAAATTTTTATTTACTAAAGTTTTCAACTTGATATTTCTTTTTGAAAGACAACTTAAAACTCTATATTAAGCTTCATTTTTCGTATTTGTTGGAAAAACTTTCTAACATGTCTGGCAAGAATGTTGACATTGAATAATTTCTTAAACAAATAGAAAGACAGACAAGTAACGAACATAATACTGACATAATAAGAATAATGGAAATTAAGGATTTACATGACGAATGATGGACATTAAGGATTTATAGTTCAATACGTTTATATAGAGTTACACCTTTAAAGTATAAATGAATAATTCACTTGTAATGTATTAGATTAAGTATTTTGGGCAATGTAACTTAACTTAATATTCTACAAAGCTCACCATATTGACGTATGGCCCTTTTTCTTTAAGATGGGACTCTTTTTGTATGCATAGAGACACACAATATTGTGCACATTGAGTCAAAAAACGTCAACATTAAAAAATAACTCGTCCATCATTGAAAATAGTAACTTGTAAAAAAAACTATTAATGTACAATTCTTTATTGTACATTTATAAAGAGAAAAGATTAAGCTTTGTTTACATCCAAATTGTATCAAAATAACACCGAAATTAAATAAGTTATCACAAGTTGAAATTGAGGGGAATTTCACTATTTACCCATTTTCACAGACGAAACTCGTCTGGTTTGTGATACCTAGCTTCATTTTCTTGTGTTTTGGAAGCGAGTTTAGATCTCATACCCACCACCATGATCCTCCAAAATTTCATCTTTTCTGACATACAATGTTCATGACTCAACTTAGATTTTGTTACTTGTGTTTCCTTTCCAACTGCATTGGCTTGCACATTTTGAAGCTAGATTGCAATCCCCCAAAAATGCATTTTTCAACACTTATCAGGGCCAAAAGCAACTCGAGGATAAGGATTAATGAGATGGGTGGATTGTCAATTGAATGAAGAATACAATGAGAGGATTGAAAATAATGGAATGAAAAAAATTTGATGACAAGTATTTGTATACATTGGATTTGAAGACAACCTTGCTGTAATCTGCAGGAAAGTAGTCCAATGATAATTAGCTAATACTAGTTGAAGCACCCATCTATGTTAGCTAATTTTGAAAAATTACATTCCTTAAATATTTTTATAGAACTTTATTAAATAAAGTATAAATGTGTATTAATAACTGCCCCGACGTTGCCTAAGTGTAAATATGCTGAATTTTTTTATTATTTTCTATGCGAATGTCATGTTTATTAGATTACAACAAATACATAAGAAATTAAATTTCTCAAAATATACAAATTTTAAATTCAGAAAAAATATTGAATTATTTCCATTTTTTTAATCTTTAAAAAAATGTCTAAAACAAACATCGTAACACTATCAATAAAAAATGACGGACAAAAATTATCGTTTGCCAGTGTTCACACTAATATTCATATAATATAATATAACGTCTGAATGGGTGAAGTTAAAAAAGAAAGACGAAAAAGAGAAACAAATAAAGAAAACGTCTCAAACTGGAAAGTTTTTAAAAAAGAAAAAACGTATAAATCGGTATAAAAAGCAAAAAGTATGGAAATAGATTGAAGGGGGGTTCAATTCCCTTGAAATGGATTCATCTGGCAGTTTTTCTTTACTAACTTTAGTGTGATAAGACGGATGTATGTAATATATATATATATATATATATATATTATACACACACACACACACACACACACACACACACACACACACACACACACACATTGCTCTTTATTAGTGGAGTGGAAGATGAAATACCGGGACGCGTTGATACTGGAACACACTTGGACACTTTAATAAGTGCAAGATGTTGATCCCCAAACATTTCAATTTTTTTTTTAAAATAATGCTACGAGGTAAATTGAGTAAACTTACACAGACGTGTTCATTTTGTAGTATTAGCCCCAAATGTGTTTCAGAATCAACATAAAATTTTACTATGATTTGATTTAACGGTCAACAAATTTCAGGAGGGAGCATCTCCTAATTGCGCAGCTATTTAAAAAAAAAAATGAAGAAATAACAAAATGTAAATTTTTGCACAAAATTGGAATCTATAAAGTTATGTATATGTTTTGGAGGGAACAAACTAATTAACCGATCATTATGAATTTTGGAACACGGCTGCTAGTTTAGTTTAATGAAAATTCAGATAACCCAGATTTTGATGAAATTTTAACAATACGTATTAGACATCAATTAATAAATATTCCCCAAGTTTTAATTTCTTTGGATTTTGTTAAGGGTTGGGAGGGGGTACATAATATGGGCACATTATCTCATTTGAAAATTCAAATATTTCCGATTTGCATGAAAGTTGAGCCATAGTTATTAGAGTAGCCACCAATTAAGAAAGATTCCTTGATTTTCACTTTCTTCTTAAAATCATTTAAACTTAAATTTTAGATATTTTTCAAGACTCAAAATTTGATCAAAATTAGTATAAGGATTCTAGACATAAGGTATAGTAACATAAATGTTGATTTTAATATTTGCAAGGGGAAATAAAAGTGGTGCAAACGTTTCCTGTCCAGTGAATTCATTTTATTATTAACTAGCAGAATAACCCCCCCCCCCCCCCCTTTGCCGGTTAGGGTTAGTTAATTCATAAATTTAAAAATTAAGTAGATTTTTTTGTAAGCCATCTTTATGGGAAATCTTTAAAATAAATAAAAAATGATTATTAAAAAATTCCTTCATTAAACTGAAGATTTCAGCATCAGCGAATGGGGGGGGGGGGGTCACGTGATTAACCGCCCATTTCAAGTACAGTAGAGTTAGTGTCCCAAAGGATTCGCATTTTCAAACAATTCTTACATTATTTTTTTAATTTCTTGAGGGGGGGGGGGGGAGACTTCTCACCAATTAAAACATATCACAGCGTTAGTTGTTGACAAATATTTTTTTATATAATTTACTTTTATGAAAGAAAACTAAAACAACAGGCCTAGAAATAAACATTAGGAGAAAATAAAGGAACCTTGCAATTCATGGAATGGAACATGATAAAAAATGGATACGGACTTACAAAAAACTATTTTTATGAAAAGAAATAGAAATCAGATGTTTATGCGTTTTAAGTATTTTGCGAGGGAGGGAGGGGCATCTTAGATGCATTTAACTCCACCAGGTTGAAATATCAAATCTTAAACTAAATAAATAAGTATCCCCCTAAAAAGAAACTATGGGTATTTTTAATTGGTTTGTGTGAAAGAAAGTACATTACAATGACAAGAATTCTTTAACGAAATCGTAAAGTAAAAAACACTTTACAGAGCAATATACAACATGTTTATTTTATTTGTCGGTTCTTATTTTTTTTCTCCGATAAACAGAATCCTTTTAACAAATACTAGATGATTTTGTCACGACTCGTAAAACACACAAACGTTCAAACAAAAGCATTTTCTTTTTCAAACTATTTTTTTTAAGTCAGAAAAAAAATGATTATTGAAGGACACAAGGACACGAAATTGCAAAGTTCTGAATAAAAGATTTGGGACCTATTAATAATGGGGCAATGTAAATGATAAAAGTTTGTTTTGTAATAATTAAAGATTAATTTTTATTCTATTACTTTTCCCTCAAAATGCATTTTACTTCAATAAGTTTACTTTTAAGCTGAAAACGAAGTTTTGTTTGGGTGAAAAAGTAAAAACTCAAAACTAATATTATTGGCATTTTATTTTTGAAACATCAGGCATTTTTAACAAGAGCCAAAAAATATTTTCTAATGAAGAAAAAAAAATGAACTAAAAATAAATAAAATATACCAACAAAATTTTTTTTTAGAGATTGAGATAAAACATTTTTTCTATTATTAATTAAAATAAATTTTCATTAGAATAAATTTAAAGACGGTTGTTCAATGTACGGGGTTTGATAAAAAGTACTTTTTTCAGGCTTTTTTAACTTATAGCATTTAAATAAAAATATAATGGTCATTGTATTTGTTAATAATAATAATAAATGTACAATAATAATCTGGGATCTAGTAAAAGAGAGTCGCAACATCAAAGTACATAAAAAAGAAGAAGCGTATCGTTTAAGTACACATACACTAACTAGAGTACGAAAGATTTTTTATGTTTTTTTGTTGACATACGCATAAAATGCCATTCACAATCGACTGTTTCATACACAGTTAACACAATATACTGAGATAAATAAACAGCATTTGAATAGTTTTTTTATTATTATTAATAGTAACGGAGTACGTTTTACAACTACTACTATTTCAGATATTTAAATAACCGTATATTTTTTTAATATCAAAATTAATTTGTTTTAATGAAATGCTCAAAAAAAGATAAATAAAGTTGTTTTGAAAAATTTTAATTTGTATTTTTTACTAGTTTATTTAAGAATTGTATCAATGAAAGATACACATTTTTTTTAGTAAGTAGAACAACTAAACTTCAAAACTGGGTTATGAGCGTGCATTTTTTTGCAAGGCGACACAGTTTTCCATTTTTTTTTTTTAATTTATTGCACGATATATTTCTAACCTGATCGCAAGATGCAAAACTTAAGCTACAATTTAAATAAAGATTAAATTTATTAAATAAATAATTTGGTTTTATGACTGAGCGGACACTGCATTGAACAATAACATTAAACAAACAAAAAAACGGCAAAAAAAAGAAGAGAGAATTAAATAAAATTAGAGTTTAATTTACAAGATTTTAAATATTACTCAAGCGCATAAATTGCAATTTAACAGTCGAAAACGAACATTAAATTTACATAAAATTAAGTAAATTTTTTATTAAAAAATTAAGAATATCGAGTGTTCATTAAACTTCATTACAAAAGAATTTAACTGACATTTAAATTAATAAAATAAATGAATAAAAAAAAAACAATCATTCAAACAAAAATTCGCATCTCAACAACGAAATGGTGAATTTTTACGGCACATGACACATTTTTATTTAGCGTGCCCAACACACGATTTTAAACAACCGATTTAAGAAATGCCGTTTAATGTACATTTTAAAACTTAATTTAAGTGAATAATTTTGTGTTTCTTTTATTTTCAACAAACAAAAACTAGCGAAAATACAAATTGCGATGAAACACAACAAACGTGAAAAACTGCTCTAATTTAGTTTTTTTTTTTTTTTTACTCATTTAAATAATATATATATATATATATATATATATATATATATATATATATATATATATATATATATATGAATCCGCTTTTGAATCACATTTCAAGTTGCACAAAAATAAAATTATTGGATTTAATTTCATAGAAAGAATCGACATTCTGTTTTATGCGCTTTGTCAAAATATTGATTGTTTATATCTACACATAACTAGAAAAAAAGATGCACTATACTAATATATATATATATATATATATATATATATATAACGGGCACTACATTTATGAAAGAGCCCTTGAGGTGGGAAACAATTTAACTTGTGAGTTTCAGAATACACTACATTAAAAAATTGAACGCACTTCCATATATTTATATTCAACCACTAAGAGAAGAAAAAAACAGGGGAAAACAACGGACTATCGTACAGGGTTCGGCAGAGGGTATTATAAAAACAACCATCACTTTCAATGCATCAAATACATTAAATAATGAAAAACAGATCATTATTTTAGGAATATAAACTAAGTCTAATTTTGATGGAGAATTCGATTTTTTTCTCTTTCCGTTACAAATCAACAGTCACGGTCGTAATTCACGCACAGCTTACCAACAGAAAGCGCACAACTCATGTCACATTGCTGGAAACTTTTCACGCGTAATATACACTACAGAACAAAAATTTAAGGTCCCATTTTTTTATACATGCAATTTTAAAGATTTTACTTATTCACCATGGCATAATATTAACAAAACAGCGTACATACGCGCACCCACACGCGCATACATACACAATGGTCCATACTGTATTACTCATGGTGGTGATGATTAATAATAATAAAATAATAATACTAATAACAACAACAACATAATTTCCCACCTCGTCATTCTCTCTATCCATGAAAAGATGACTTCTCAGACCTTGGGGGCAGCAACAGCAGTAGATCTAGAATTACTAATAATTATTAATAGTAGTAGTAGTGGTAGTAGTAGTACATTTAGGGTTACACTCTAAGCTACAATTTAGTATTCTATTTACTGGTTGTAGTGTACTGAAACAGTAGCTGTAGTAAAGAAGGCGTAAAAAAGTATTATTATTAATCATTGATTCATTAATAGTAGTAGATACAAGTATTTAATAAGAACAAGACACCAGCTACTAATAGTTGTAATATAGTAAATGCAGTACTATTACTAGCATCAACCACTGTAGTAGTAGTAGTAGTAGTAGTAGTAGTAGTATGGTATAGATAAATTAAGAAATAGAAAAAAGATTAAGAGAATTTCAACAATTGCAAGGAAGTTGAATAAAAACCATTCACAATGTTATCGTTGTAGTAGTATTTTTTTACTACTAAAATACGAGAAGTGGCACAAATAGTTTAGTTTTAACAACAACAAAAAAGATATTTAACTTAACAAGAAAAAGGCTGAAGTAACCCATTTCTACACAATAAAATGGGGGGGGGGTCTAAAAAGGATTTGAAGTCTTAGAAAATAAAAATTTGTTTTTGAAGAGAGGACTTCTGTTTTTGGGGGTATTTGCTGGATAGAATTGTACACTACAAAATAATAAATATACAATAGAGTAAAAGACCGAATTTAAAAAAGGAAAAATTATTTGGCAACTAATCCTAACAGACCCTTTATGGCTTAAACAAAGAGAGAGAGAGAGGGTGAGGGAGAGAGAGAGAACTTTCAAATAGTTTCGTTTGGTGTTTGCAACCACAATAAAACTTTTTTCTATCACAAAATGTTAAGATATTCGATTTAGTCATCATTCAAAATTGAAATAAACTTATGGCATCCATATTTAAGTAAGGGTCCATTTTTCTTTTGTTACCCGGTCTTGAAGCGGAAAAGACCCTAAGATAAAAAGGGCCACACATCCTTTATGTCAGCCAGCCGACATTTAGAGACTTACACGCTAGAAATAACAGGATGCCCATTTTTGTTAAAATCAGAAAATTAAAAACAAATAAATGCATATTATTCATAAATTTTATTAATATGACGACAGGTTTACAAACAAAGCTTTTTTTCTTTCTTGATCTTTTTAAGCCGCTAAAAGAAAGAAAAAAAACTCGACATTAACAAATAAAAGTGCCCATATTTGTGGTTTTGTTATAAACATTAAAATATCAAGAATCAAACAAAAATAACACTTATTTTTTTAGTAACAATCTATTTAATTCAACTATTTTTAACGCTTTTCATATGTACATCTCAAGATAAAGAAAAATATAGTTCATTATTAGAAGTGTCTCTTCAATAGCAGCAGTCGAGGGAGAGGGGCTTTTTAATATCTTTTTTCAAGAGTGGCCCATTTGTTCAAATAGAAAAAGGGTGAACTTGAAGTAACAAATAAAAGTTGACAAAGGAAGAATTCAAGAAATCAAATGCGATATTAACTTCGTTTTGTTTTTAGATGCATTAAATGATAGAAAGAAAAATCAATCTTTTAATTGACTTCTGTAACATTAAATAAAAATTAAAGCCTCAAATAAAAACGGAAAATTTAAATATTTGAACAATTACACTTATAAATTAATTCTAACCTGTAGTTCGAATTGTAATTGAATATAAGTAATGACAATAATAAAAAGAAATAGTTTTGTTTGTTTTTGTTTGAAACAAGAAAACAGCATTCACATTGAAACCTCAAAACGTGTCGAGTTCATCATAGAAAAGACAAGAATAAATAAAAAAGTTAGTTTTGTTATAATTATTTAATTGCTATTTAAACAGAACAATCCATTGAAGCTTATTCATTAAGTTTCATTTTTTTTTCATTGTCTGTTTACTTTTGAGCAGGCATGGTAGAACGACCAGCGAATAGTAGCAAATGCACTTTAACTTGACTTTCTTAAAGAAAACAAACTGCACGCTTCATTAAATGCGTCTTTATCATCCAGGTGTTGGGACGACCAAGATGTTTGTCCCTCCTTCCCTTCGGATGATCGTTTGTTTTACAAGACAAAATATGGATCATAACACGTGTAGTCTGTTGTGTTGTGAAAGATGAGGAGGAAAACAAATGAAATAAAAAGCCTGGAAGAGACGTAACAAGGAAGTAGAAGAAAAGTATACGACGAGATATAGTATATATATATATGTGTGTGTGTGTGGCAAAGATAGGGGGGGGGTGATTTCCTCTATTGTGAGGTCGGTGTGTCGCACTATGAGGAGTAACAATTTTGCTGCATTTTAAAAGAAAAAGATCCTTTTCACATAAAAAACTGAGAATAAGTTTCGATATAATATTCGAGAAGCACAATAATTTAAATAAATCAATCTTTGATCTTTCCCCTAAAAACTCCCTTTTTAGCGAAAGGGGGGGGGGGACATTATTAAAAACGAAAACCGGGTGTTTTATCCCCTTATATTTGCGAGGGGTTTCATAATTTTGCAGAACCTAAAGCTTTTAATTTGCATCTAGTTTATTTAAGCAGATGACGAACATGGCCATGTGTCTAAAACAGTAAACAATTCACTTAGACATTCTTTATAAAGAGAAAAGATGAAAACTGATTAATAATACATTTTTATGATAGTCTCCCTAAAAATGGAGTATTTTTAACGATTTTAATTCAATTTGAAAACAAAAATTACGCATTAATATTAGATTGCGATGTGAGTCATAGTAAAAACAAATTCGCCTGTTAAAAAAAAAAGATAGTAGTTTTTATGAATGGATAGGAAGCCGTACGCTATTAAGCGCGTTTTATAGTAAAGAGTGCAGTTCGCGGGCCGCACAAAACCGTCAACCTATTAAAAGTGCAAGGTACCCGTCGATGTAAGGTTGCGCTTTTCTTAGTAACTTTACGCTACTACTTTCACTGTTATAGGTAATTCCCTGTACCGATTCACCTGTGTTTCGATCCTATTTATTTTCTTTCTTTCTTCAAATAAGAAATAGATAACAGAATGAAATAGTTCGAATCCCTATTTTTATCGTCTTTTCTTTGAAATTAAACTGGAACTTGAAATACTTCCATTATTTTCGGGTGAACGAGGGTAAGAGGGGAATCACAGTCAGTTTAGTTACAGTGCATAAACAAATAAACTGGTCAAGTACACAAGAAATAAAAATGAATAGTTAAAATTTTCAAAATTATCATTTAAATTTAGAAAAGTAAATAAATAAAGCTCGAACAACAGGATTTATTTCTCGATCATCGATCAAGGGTGGAAAAGACGATTTCTCGTTTCAATTTACTTAAAAGCCGAAGGTATTGAATTGGTTTGGGTACCGTAACACACAACAACAAAAGACAAAATGCTTTGTGCATATTGTCATAACGAATAAAAACAAAAGAAAGGAATATGGGTAAGAAAATGAGAGAAAAGAAAATACATTGGATTGCCAACAAGTCTAAAATAAATATTAGGTAATTAATTTATTAATCAATTTTTTTATATTTAATAAAATTTTAAATAAATCGTTTTTTTCTTTTAAAATAATCTCAAAAAACTAGATTAAAAGAAAAATAAATTGTCATTTTCAAAATAATGTTTGAATTTAATTTTTTTGTGCAACAAAATCCAAATTTTAACTTTAAATTTAAGATTATTAAAAATAAATGAAATTGGAAAGATAACTTATTTTTGTAAAGCATGTGTCCATTTTAAAAAAAATCTATTTTTAAAACATTTAAAAAAATATTTTTGAAACTATAATTCAAAATTAAAAAAAAAAATAGCGTTATTTTTTGTTGCTGGAAGTGTAGAAAAAGAAGAAAGGTTGTTAATTCCTTTGTGAGGGAAGAGGAGTTGTTGCGGATCGAAAGGGAGAGGTGCCGTGAAGTAAAAGTACTGTGACCAAAAAAAAAAAGAGACGACATCCAAAGTGCGACTGGTGGCACTAACCCACTGTCCCCATAGTCCACCCCGGCAACCCTTTCGACCGGTACCAAAAACACTCACCTTTGCTGTCATAGCTCGATGGGCCCCAGAAAAAGCTGCGCATTCACGCCGTTCCAATTTTACTACCTCTCCACGTTAGCACTCCGCCATGTTGGTTTAATAATAATGTTAAGAGTGACCCACATAATAAATCAGCTTCGGTTAATGATAGGTTAAACTAAAGACTGCGAGGGAAAAAAATCTGGGTCTCTCCGAGGATAGGGGGGACCCCTTCTTACGGACAGTCTTACACCACACTTACGACACTGATATTGGTATCAGGTGTCTAGATCAATAGCAGAGACCCCCAACGATCTCCCATAACTTTATTTTTCTCGTACAACGCTTGGGACTATCGAAAAAAACGAACATAAGAGAACTTGATTCAGCGGCAAAGCGTTCGTAGACAGCCATTTTACTGTTGCAGGGGGAGGCATTTGGAAAAGCGAGGTCAGATCTGTTGGAGGTCTGACTTATTCGTGACGAAGATCACTATTTTTTCGGTTCCAAAAGTTACCAAGTTTTTATATACTATTTAAAGAATATCTTCATAAGGTTTCTAGTGTGAAAGTGCAAAAGGAATCCTTGAAAACAGTCACCCGGTTTATCTTAACCTGTCCGAGGGAGTTGATATAACAGCCAGGATTAACCAATCAGGGTCCAAGTTCTCACACGCATTCAGTGTTTTAGTAACTAAATAAGAAGATCAAGTTTTTTTTCCTCTTCTAGAATTTTATTTTTTTTTCTTGTCCAACGAAAGTATATTTGTACTTTTAAGGGGCTCCTCTCCTAAATGTCCGTGCACTTTTAGCTAATATTTCTTCCTAGTATTGAGTTCCGACACTTTTTTCCAGTTCTAAAAAGCACTGATTTTTTTCCGCGCAACTGCCCCGATGCGTGTTGCGTACAAGTTAGTAGTATAAGCAGTTCTCTTATGCCAATTTCATCCTTTCTTTTCTTTTTTTTTTTTTTGTAAAAGTACTTAGTTAAAATACACTTCACTCTAAAAATGTATACCGCCTTTTTTGTTTTATAAAAGAAAATAAATACGTTTTCCAAACAACGATTTACAAAAACTAATTTTCCATCTAAACAAAATAAAGTAAACATTTATTCGCATAAAACAAACAAAAATTAACAGATTGGTGGCGTAGCAGTAAATACTGGTGTCGTTACACACACACACACACACACCTACATATCCCCCCTACTTACACTCTTTCTCTGTTTTCGTTAAATTCGTCCTAGGCTAGTTGCTTCTTTAAATTCTTTAAATGTCATTTATTTTATTAAAACACTAAAACTAATAAACAAAAACAAAAGCAACCATAAAATTAACATGTCAAAACTGAAACTAGTATTGCTATTGCGTTATAAAAAATGCTGATGATGCATATATTTTCCATATTAATTTTGTCATCATTTTATATGTAAATATTAATGGCAGTACATTATTAATAATATACCCCCTCCCTCTCTCTCTCTCTCTCTCTCTCTCTCTCTCTCTCTGATACTAAAATGTTTAACTACGATGTTTTGCTATGCTCTAAAATGAGAAAAATTAAAATATTTTTGCAAAAGGATGAAAATAATAATTATCCATTCTGCATAGATTTTAATTAAAAATTTATTGAATAAAAAATGTTAATTCAGAATTTTAAGAATTTTAGAATTATTATTCATCGTATATATTTGCCTTTTTTTAGATTTGATTGGCTTTGATTTCAAATTTAATGAATAAAAATTTTAATTTAGATTTGCATTATTTATTAGTCATCCCATAAGTTCTGTCCGGATTTTAATTCTCTGAAATATAATAAGTAAATGAAACTAAAGAATATTTATATATCATATTTTTTACAATTTTACTTTATTGAATTTTATTTTACAGGAAAAATCAATTAATATTTCACTGTTTAAACAATGGGTACCTCATGAATTGTCCGAAGTTGAGATCTTTTTCTGACAGGGTATAGGTTTGACAGCTTGTCTGGCTGCTGTTTCCAACTGGTAGTACAAGAGCCCTAACTCTTAGGTATGGCTAAAAGCGGCTGCTCTATCAAAAATTGTAAATATCAGGATAACCGTAGTGCTAGATCGCCCATAGAAAGGGACACTGCATTTATTTCCGGTGGGCATTCCCGAGGCCACAACCTCATAGATACAGATTCGGCTAATAGTCTACTTGTGTGCACTTTGTTTTTTGTTTTTACATACAACAAACACCCACATTTTCCAAATCCCCTCTATCAAAAACAAATGATCAAACAAGATGCCTCCCTAAAAACAAACAAATCTCCTTCACAAATATATTTCCTCCACGCAAAATCACCAGATATTCTAGCACTATGTGAAAAATATGCACGGGCTAAGACTAGACTCATGCATATATGTAACACCCTCCCCTTAGCTAAAGAACTTAGTCTAGAATCCAGGGGTCAGGTCCACATGTGCTTTCTTACTATATTCTGAGTGCTCAAATCGATGTATTTGGGGACTTTAATGCCCACCACAGCGATTTGCTCAGTTTCTCGAGCACCACAGACCCATGCATAGCTTCTCTATTGCCTATTCCCTTCTGTCACCTTCCCGACCCGCATTCTAGATCATAAAGGACCAGTAAGCATCACTTCTCAACCTATTCCTGATAACACTGCCCAAAACTTGTGTGACAGATGCCTATGGCCAACCCTGCAATGCTGATCACCTAGTAATAATGATTGATATCACCATAAACCACTCAAAACAACAAGATATTACGAATGTGCTAATTGGGAATCCCTCAACGATCTAATCAGAGATGCAGCTTGGAGTAAAACTGTTTCTCTCTCTGCTGAACAGTGTGCAGAAGAGGTAACTGAATGGGTCAAAGCAGACATAGAAGCATGTGTCCTCAAGCGGAAATTCCACAGCAAGCCTCACTCTCCCCAATGGTTTACTTTGACCTGTGCAACTGTTATTGCACATAGGCAGCAAGCATTTTGCCGTTTCAACAGCCACAAGTCATCTAAAAATCAACAAAAATTGGTAGAGTACAATAGTCGCAGCTAATAGTAGGTATACTGATCTGACTAGAAATCGCACCGCATCACAGAAATTACGAACTCACAATTTCTGGAAAATCTATAATAGCATGATGAACAATAGGAAATCAACAATTCCTCCACTATCTAAACGCCATGAAGTCGCTTCTACAGCAATAGACAAAGCCGAATTGCTTGCTCAGCAGTTTGCCCAAAACTCCACTTTGGACTACGCAAATCACTCCTCCCCAATTTTCCACTACTGACAGAAACCGCACTAGATGATCTAATCATCACCTCTTTCCATGTCCTAGATGTCATAAAAAACCTTGACACCTCCAAAGCATGTGAAACAGATCTTATCCCTGCTATAGTAATAAAGAAATGCTCTGCTGAGCTGATCCCCGTCCTCTCCAAACTCTATAAGAAATCCATTGCAGAATCCTGCTTCACTGATAGTTGGGAAATTTCCAGTTTTCAAGAACTCTGGCGAAAGAACTGACCTACAAAATTATTACTAAACTCTTTGAATCATTAATCAATCTGCTGATAGTTCAGCACCTTGAAAATGCTAAACTCCTCTCTGACTAATACTATGGATTTAGTCCATCTGTTCTACTGCAGATATCCTAACAGTCATCTCTGAACATATATACTGCATACTGGATAAGTTAGGTGAAGCTATGATGGTAGTGCGAGATATCTCAAAGGCCTTTGACAAGGTCTGGTATGGAGGTCTTCTTAGGAAAATCAACTCGTATGATATTACTGAATGAATATTTAATATAATCACATCCTTCTTATGTAAAAGAAAAATACAGGTCGTTTTTGATGGCCGTACATCCAAACAACACCTATATTATTATATCTGATCTTCATAAACGACCTCCTCAATGCAATCGCATCTGAGATGGGTATCTCAGATGCGATTGCATTTGCTGATGACACTACACTCTATTCCCAGCAAGAGAGCAAATCAAATGCCCGCACATGCAAGGCAATTGCTGCACCATTGAAAAATGACCTTCATTCTGTAGTAGAATGAGGCTCAAAATGAATAGTCACATTTAATGCTACCAAGACAAAGCTTCTTCCCTTTAACAACTATAAGAAACCATTCTAACCACCGATTGTCATGGCCAATAGCACCCTACCCAAGAGTCCAATGTTTAAACTCCTCGGCTTAAGATTCTCAAGCAACATGAATTGGAATAAGTACATAGAAGATGCTGCCAAGTCTGCTGCAAAGAAAGTAGGCTCCCTCTACCGAGCTAGAAAACTTTTCACACCTGCCAGTATCTTATATCTCTATAAAGCCACCATTCGTCTGTGTATCGAGTATTGTTCCCCCATCTAGGCTGGTGCACCAATATAACCATCGTCTATATCTCATCCAAGCCAAGATCTACGCTATAAGGCACTCTATTTTTAAGCTTAGGAATCATTTCAAGTTGTTGAAGATGACGATAAAAAGTTGTATGGTTTGTGGAAAACGTCATTGTCAATTCTTCAACTGATACTGCAGAGTTTTCTTTAAGTGATGCCACAAGAACCTTTTCATGCTAAACTAGACATCCTGTCGGTCTTTAGTTTTAAGCGTGAAATTTCCATTTCTGAATTTTGTAAGCCATCTTCTGCTTGAACTTTCATTTAGGCATTCTTCTCTATAAGCTAAGTGAATATTGAGTCGTTCAGATTAGAGTTGCCGTTGTTAAAAACTTTTGTGCCTCAAATGTTCCTTGGATACTATTGTCATGGCCTCCTTCGCGGGTATCAACTCCTTTTAATAACAAAACCGATGTTATTGGACAGACGATTGACTTTCACTTTGTGTGAATGAAAATGACTTGCAATTTTATTTCTGGTTTATTCCTAATTTCTGATTAACACGTCATTTTGAAATCAAATCAACATGCATTGAAAAAAGAGATTAGCCTAGGCAACATATAATATAACCATATTAAATATGTTACTTTACTTTATCATGGGCTAAGGATTTATTACTACAAGTTTTTATCTTTGGCTGATTCATCTTTACCGACCTGTTTGATTACAGATATGACTAGAATGAAGAAAAGTCAGCTGGCCCACAACTGTCATACTCATGGAGGATCCATTCTTAGCACAAAATCTGAAAGACCATTGGTTAGCATGGATTCAATACACCTCTTCTGTCGAGGTGAGTATCGTCTTGTGCTACATCTTGCAAGTAAATACCAGCTGTTCCGGTGCGTCTGTATTAGTCATAAACACTGACATTTCTTTCTTCTACCAGAGAGCAACCCCTGCGAGATAGTTTGGTCACACGATGACCAATCAGCATATTAATTTTGACCGAACCTTTGAAGAACTACATCCAGACCTTTTGGGATTTACAGAGCAGTCAAAGAGAGCTTCCAGGCACCAACAAAGAAAGATGTTGCCTTTCTCGCCCAGGTCAACTTGACCCCAAGCATGGCTATCCTCTGCTGGAAGATATACTGCTCAAGAAAATACTTTCAGTGTACGACGTTTCTTACTTTATTATTACTTCCTTCACTGTGACAACACTGTTTAAACTTTCGGCAATAACCGACATCCAACGGTGTAGGTCACTTAAATAAATACATACATTGTTGTTTGGGCTTTTTATTTTTATTTGACGAACTTTTTGTTACAAAATATTATAGGAGTTTGTCTTACAATCAATGCAAAGATAAGTTCCTATATGTCCGATTGTTGACTCAACAGTCCAGCAGCAGAGCCAGACATACCCTCATTCCACCATTCTATTTCTCCATCCCAGAAAAAGCCCGCCCCTTGTCAGGAAAAATTTCTACTACAATTTCATGTGAACCAATCTACCTTTTTCAAGGCAACTTACCAACTACATTTGCATTCCATCTTTCCCATAACCACTTGCTCTTCAGTCTGCCCAGCAGTCCTCCAACCTCAGTGACATTCACATTCGACCAGCAACGTTGGAGAACTAACCTTGATCGACCAGACCTACCGAGTTATTCCTCTAACCTCAGTGACGTTTAACCACCAATATTGAAGAAACAGCCCGTCCAGACACTCCTCGTCAAACCTTCCTGTTGAAACAAGCATCTTTTATTACCTGTACTTTTACAGTTTAACAAACAGGTTTATTTGTTATCTACAATTTAACTCCCGTGTTTGTCATCTTTCTTTGCCATTACCGTATTTGTCTTGTGTCTATAACAAAGTTGGAAGATCGACCACCATCATTGGCCCCTGCAACACTATCATGCTTTCATAGAATTAATATCTAAACAGAACTTATAGGGTGATCTGATATAAGAACTAATATAAAAGCTGATATAAAAACTGATATCTCTCTTAATTTCTGATATAAAAAATTGTTATTAATATTGTTTACAATCATAGTATCTCTTGGTTGCTATCGTAATTTTGTAAATCCCTTTATGTAGGGTATTTTTCGAAAAGTAATGAGAAGGTATTTGTATATTAACAAATACCTTCTCATTACTTTTCTCTCATTTTTCTTCTTAGAGAGAAAAATAAAATTGCATCTCTTGATACGCTGTCAAAAGTTTTCTCAAAATTCACAAAAGCAAAGTACAAGTTCTTCTTACTAAGATACTTCTCTCTCAGGATAAATCTAGCATCATGACTTTGCCTAAACATAAATCCAAACTGCATTTTATCTATATTTATCTGACTTCTTATATGTTGCTCAATTATTTTCTCAACCACTTTCAGGATCTAATCCATCAACTTTAAGCCTTGGTAATTACCTCTATCCAGAACTGGTCCTTTCACCCTTGTAGCAGTCCACAACTGTACTAAGACTCCAGTCTTTCGGAACATTCTTTTCTTTTATGATCTGATTTGTCAAGTCTGTTTTACCGGAAGACTGCGGGGGAAACAGGCATTGAGATGATCACAGACTTCACAAATCAGATCATAAAAGAAGCGGTTATTCCAAAAGACTGAGATCACTTGGTTATTATTAACTCGCAGGACCTATGTTTGCCATTGCCTGGGAAAATCAGGGACTGAAGAAATTCCTGCTCCCACCCCTGAATCCCATATAAATATTTTTTTTAGGCTTAATTAGTTGTTCAGGGAACTTCTGCCATTACTTCCAAGGGAAGACTCTATCAGACATGTGTGCACAGTGGGGTGATATATGGAAATTAAACCTGGCCAGTGAAGGTTGCACGAAGAGAAATGATATGAGAATGATACAACGGATGTGTAATGTGAGGCTTAGATCTTATAACTTTAGAGGAAGATTAAATCTGCACAGTATAGAGAGATGTGTGCAGAACAGGAGACTTCGTTGATTTGGTCACATTAAAATAATAAATGAGAGTTTTAGGATTAGTAGATGTAAAAATGTTGAGATAGCAGAGTCAGTTAGCAAGAAAACACGGTTGAATTTGAAAGAAAGACGTATAAAGATCTGTCCAAAGATAAGTTAGTTTGGAAGTCAATTTTCAGCATGTAAAAAAGACGTTAAACTGATGATGATGATGATCATGATGATGATGTTTTTATTCACATTTTGTGTAAATAAAGAATTTTTTCTATGTAGAGTTTCTAAAGAGTTTATTATATAAAAGAATGGGTTAATAGCTCCCTTTACGACTGAGCCTTTTAAGAGAAATAAAAATAAACTGCCAAATTAAAAGCTTGAATGTGAGTTCCATCCATTGGATTTGTTGAAAATTGTGTGACCGTTTACTATATGTTCGCTTGTAAAAACAAAATAGACTTTTTTCTCCTCTTTCCACATAGCTGCATGGGCTAAGGGTTTCAGGCTTGAGTTAAAAGGTGACAGTTATCTACACACTGACGATTCCCTAAAAGGATGAAACATATATGTATGTGAATAATAATTTAAAATATTTATTATAATATTATTATACTATGTATATTATTATACTATAATATATATATATATATATATATTTTAATGGAGAAGAGAAAAAACCCTGTATATATTTAAAATAAAAACAGCTTTATGGTATATGTACAATGGTGGATGTGTCTTAGAGACTAATCCTAATAGACATTCCATCTGTTTACAAATGTAAATGTAAATCATCTCCAAGATTTTCAGGTGATATAGCGAGTGAGCATGACTCAAGATGGTAAATGAGTCAATGCTGAAATTCCTTGTGCACGTCGGGTGTTTAATCAATGTGTGATGGAAGACCTGCATGTATTATTTAGAACGTCCATTGAACAGAAGTTTCCATTCCTAATTTTACTAGGTATGTATTGTTGGACTTTATTATTCAATCTCAACGTCGTCCTACGTAGTCTGCTCTGCAACCACATTAAAAATGATAAAACATCTTTTCAAGAGGACGCCAATAAAGGCTTTGTAGAGAACACAACATGCACATTCGAAGCAAAATAGCAATTTTCAGCTGTTAAGCTGATTTGCTTGGCGAATTTCTCACTTACTGTATCTAAACAAGGCAAAAGAATATAAATAGAACATTTATTCACCGTATTTGGTTTTATTTCGGAAAAATTAGTTATTTCCCTTTTGATGGCTAGCCATTATTAGACAAAATATTCGTAATGGTTTTTATTTCTTCGTCCAATTTTGATTGTAAACAAATCATAAAAGCTCTATGTGTCCAAATTAAGTTTAACATTCGTTTGTTAGGACAAAATGAATTCCAGCAAGTATACAGTCCTGTAAACATAGGTTTATGGTAGATTTATGTAAGGTAACTCAATGGGGTTTTCGTTACCAATACACCTATTTACTTGTGTCCCTATTTTGAAAACAATAGATATCTGTGTTGAGTTTTACTTTTAATCATGAATGATAAAATATGTCTTCCCTTCATGCTTGCAATTATATATATATATATATATATATATATATATATATATATATATATATATATATATATATATATATATATTGATAGAGAAAGAGAGATTAGTTGTATATGAGTAAAAAAGTGAAGACTTATTTTCAATAAGACGCTATTTTTAATGAACATAAAGATTGTATCCAATCAGAGACAGGGTGTGCGATCGGTGCATACCAACATTTTATCCTGTTAAATAGTTGTAATGGTGTTAAGTGGGAGAGTTGCAGTAGATCTTACATAAGGAGTGAAAAAACCTCCTATGAAAATGACTAAGTAAACGGAAAATATTGAGCAGAACTAAATGTCAAAATCAAAATAATTGATTTTAAGGATAATTTTTGCATTCGAAAACACAGACCAATATGTGGCAGAGAGCAGTGCGGAAACATATTTTTATGTAGCTTCTGTTTATTAGCCTATTCCAGCAATTGAAAGAGGGGAAAGTCTAACTTTACTTTATATATAAGATGAGTGAAATGTAATGTAATGATCCTAAAATACACAAAAGACTACAGATATGAATTGCGGGTTTCAGGAAAAAATCTGAGGAGAGGAACAAAGAAATCTATTGACAAGGGTTTGTTCTCGAAGTGAGCTATGTAAAAATTGGAAATACATGAACCACGAGGACTAGCCCTGGACATTCCGCCATTTTATCTGTAAATGTTACCAAACGATTATAAAATGGAAGCTGTATGGTGCATGCAAATAGACGTTACTTTTAATAAGAAGAATAAAATAATATCATTATTATTTAATGCTACCTTATTTATAATTTATATTTTCATAATGCCTTTGAGAATGATAGAATCATCATAGGAATTTCATCCTACCTAAATGTATATTTTACCCCAATAATGACCTACTTTTCCCTTTCTTTCATTTTGCAGTAAATAGTCATAAAACTAAATTAGTTTGGTGACATCATTATTATAAAACCACATTTCTCTTCTTGTTTTGCCTTTCTTTTCTTCTTTTTTTCTTCTTTTGCCTCTTTCTTTTTTTCTCCTACATTATTTGGGGCTCCCTCTAACCACCCACGCACATACATTCACATACGCATACAACCATGAAATAGACACGTAGTGACACACATCAAAGCATGAGAATAAAGAGATTGTTAAAGGGAAAGACAATCCAATGGTAAAAGCAAAGAAATCTAGACATTTTAATAGAACCAATACAGAAAACAAGGAGTATCAAAACATGAGAACAAAGAGTATCCAAACATGTGAATCAGGAGTATCAAAACACGAGAACAAGGAGTATCTATCCAAACATGAGAACAAGACAAATAATGAGAAAGATGAGTATCTGAGATGAGGGCAAAGAAATTTGAGATTTAGAGCAGGAAAAGGCAGATAGGTGAATAGAAAAAAAGATGAAAAACTAAGAGTACCAAAATCAGGGCCGGATATTCCAGTTGTAGGGTTAGGGTTAGAAGAGCATCCCTAAGCTATTCCGGTTGTAGAACCCCTCTAGAAATCAACACCCATGAAACTGGAGGAAGATGGAAAAATCTTTTTAAATAACATTTAGCGAAGTCGGATTGTAGTATGTTTGACAAGGCAAGGAAGAGTAGGATATGTTATTGACATGCTTAGCCACTACCTTTCCTTCTCTACTCGTCTAGCTTTACTCTATTGTTTCTTTTCTTTCCTTCCTTTTCTTTCTAAAAAGCAACACTCAGAGGAAGAGTAGTTGATGTACTTAGAACCATTGTTTCAAATACATTCGGAAAATCAAGTCATATGATAAGCTCGCAATTAAAAAATAAAATAATGCTTATTAAAAATCATAATGTTTTCTGCACAATTTATCAAAACAAGTCTTGGAGTCAAATGAAAGAAAGAGATTGCTGACTAAGAGAGGGCGAGGTTCTTGCTGACACCAGAGTGTTGACACAACTGAATGCTAAAGAAAGCTGTGAGTTTTCAAACCACATCTGATGCAGCAAAATGCTAATGATAACAGCGAGCGTTTGGACGAGACACCAACATAACTTCTTCAGAACGCTGGAAACGAAATAGCTAAATGTACATCCACACACGTTGAGCTTGTACATGTATTTGGGCCAAAAGGCTCTTAATAAACGCAACACACACAAAGTTCTGTACACCCAACAAAGCACACAAACACTGTTCACCGAATGCATATACACAATTCATACATACACTCTCTCACTGCCAAAACAAACACGTTAATATACACACACATTTACATGTCTATCCCATTTACACACATGTAAATGCACAAAAGCTGAAATGAACATGTCTACTCAATTTCTCCTTATAGACAAAACAACACTTCTTTCACTAGAACGTTCGTTGGACACTTTGAACTCTCAATCTTCACAAACTCTTTATCTTTTGTTATCTTAACACGTTATCAATAGAAATTTTTGTATGGATAGACGTTGTTATTCTTTCGTTTAATGTTGCCTTTCACTCTACACCACAAATCTCAGAATTAATTAAACTTTGTAAATATTTTCTGTTGAATGAGAAATAAATTTTCGGAAATGAAATTGTAAGTTAGTATTTTACGGAAGATATGACACTGAATGGGAATGTGGAGATTGAAAAGCCAGCGCACAAAAGAAAGTGCACAACATAAAAAAATGTCTGAGAAGAGCTGTTAGCATTCTCCAGTAGGCACACCTCAGGCGATTAGTAATAAACTAATCTCTTTACAAAGTGCTGGAAGGTAAAGCCAGGATTGAAAAGCCAGCCCACAAGAGGAAGTGCACTGTGGCCCACAAAAAATGCCGGTGCAGGTCTATCAGCATTCCCCGGTGCAAGTGCTTCAGGCAATTGGCAATAAACTAACCTCTTTGAGAAAAAAAACAAAAAATATTACAATAATTAGTGTGTGATTTTAATGGGGGGGGGGGATAAATCTGAAAATCATAACGTGAAGTTGTCTTTCTTCTCGGAATAGTAGGGTCGATGAAGTTTGCGTGAATGGCTTGTGGAAAGAAATGTGCTTATATTTTTGTTAATTTTGCAATTATTTATGTGTATATATATTAGTTGTATATTAGGGACAGTAGAGTCTGGGGGAAGGATGGACCACCTACAACTGCACACAACCATACCTCAACCTGTCAAAAAGAAAGCCACCGAGCTTCAAAAAGAATCACACTCTGTGGAACTGATTGTCGAGGACGTATCCTCAACTGGTATGAACAGCCTCTGCACAAAATTATTATATTTTACTAAAAAATATTTAGTTCACTTGTACAGCTGTGTTTGCAAGTAATCTTGTGATTTCGTCGAAGGACATGAAGATAAAGAAATTCATTAAGGAGAAGAAATAAATCTTCATTATTGAAAATACAAAAAATGATGAAAACAGGAACTATCAAAACAGGGAGTATCAAAACATGGAATATCAAAACAGGGAGTATCAAAACAAGGAGTATCAAAACGTTGGGATATCAAAACAAGGAGTATCAAAACAGGGAGTATCAAAACAAAGGAGTATCAAAACATTGGGATATCAAAACAAGGAGTATCAAAACAGGGAGTATCAACACATGGAGTATCAAAACATGGAATATCAAAACAGGGAGTATCAAAACAAGGAGTATCAAAACAAGGAATATCAAAACAAGGAGTATCAAAACATGGAATATCAAAACAAGGAGTATCAAAACAAGGAGTATCAAAACAAGGAGTATCAAAACATGGAATATCAAAACAAGGAGTATCAAAACAAGGAATATCAAAACAAGGAGTATCAAAACAAGGAGTATCAAAACAAGGAATATCAAAACAAGGAGTATCAAAACATGGAATATCAAAACATGGAGTATCAAAACAAGGAGTAGCAAAACATGGAATATCAAAACAAGGAGTATCAAAACAAGGAGTATCAAAACATGGAATATCAAAACAAGGAGTATCAAAACATGGTGTATCAAAATAAGGAGTATTAAAACAAGGAGTATCAAAACATGGAGTATCAAAATAGGGAGTATCAAAACAAGGAGTATCAAAACATGGTGTATCAAAACAAGGAGTATTAAAACATGGAGTATCAAAACATGGAGTATCAAAACAAGGAGTATCAAAACATGGAGTATCAAAACATGGAATATCAAAACAGGAAGTATCAAAACAGGCTTACAAATAAAATACTGCATTAGAAAAGAGAATACCAAAGATCTGTACAAACAAATCTACTGTCATAAAGGACATACATTGAAAGGAAGAGAATGCTAACAAAAATGTGGAAATAATTAAAATAAAACATATATGAGAAACAAGGAGTTTGAGAAATGATGATAATGAAAATCAGAGATAGAAAAAGATAGAAAATCAAACCAGAGAGTTTGAGTACTGAATACCGAGTACTGAATACTGAGTACTGAATACTGAGTACTGAATACTGAGTACAAGTAATATATAAAGACTAATGGGACCAATGGAGATTCCACAGTTGTATCCTTGTCTAATGTAGTTTTACAATATATTTGGTTATGAGGGGTCTATATCCAAAACCCTTGTAGGAGTCTGTGACATATTTCCATTCTATAGATGTGTAATGTGAATGCAGACCCCACTATATTGTTGTACCAGCAAAAGTTCGATTTTCCTAACAAACAAACAGTCGAGCACCTACCATGAAAATAATGATAGAGTAGAGAAAGCCTGGCAACGTCTCTTCTGTGAGAAAGAGGCTGTAGGGAGAGAAGAGGACATTACCCACCAGATTTCGAAGTCAATTTTGTACTCTGTCAAGGCAGGAAAGAGTGCTCCGAGCAGCACCTCCCCAGATGTGGCAACAGTACTCCATCTTAGGACGTATTTGACTCTAATACAGGTAGAGGATTGCGTCAGGAGTGAGAAAAACATTATTTGTGTTTATCTTCTTATTTAATTTATCTCTATATATAAAGTTAGGTATATATATATATATATATATATATATTATATATATATATATATATATATATATATATATATATATATATATATATATATATATGATAAATAAATGGAAATAATATTCCAACGTAATGGAAAATGAATAAAGGAAACCCAAAAATATTTATGTATTCATCAACGTTTCGTCTTTATTTCAAGACTTCCTTGGGGTGATTGATTTGAAGAGATAACACACAAGTACAAATATTTGAAAAAAGTTTGGTTCGTCTGTGATGTGGAATTGTTGATTTCAACTGGGGGAAAGTGAGGATCCGAGTGTTGGTGGTGGAAGGAGAGAAGCTTGGTTTTAGATGTATTAAAAGTAACCAGCCACTTCTTAAAACACAACCACAGATAAGAACAAAGAATACCAATGATAAAAAAGAGTATCTCAGATCATCGCCAAAGCATACATCATATGAGAACAGAGTAGACTAGATACATAATATATTACAAATGGGAACAAAGGAAATTCAAGAATGAGGATGAAACGAACGAGATGTAAGAACAATACATATCAGGCAACAAAGAGTGGCAGATATGAATAAAGAGAGCAGAATTGAGTAGGAGGAAGTTGAAAGACACAGAAAACTATATTAAAAAATAGGGAGAACAGAAATTAATAGAAGTTAAGACAAAGAAAACTAAATTAAAGAATAAAGAGAACATAGGTACATAGAGGAGCAGAAATGAGTATAAAATAGTTTAAAGACAGAGTAAACCAAATTAAGGAATCAAGAGTACATAGGTACATAGAGTAGCATAAATGAGTATGAAATATTTCAAAGACAGGGGAAACCAAATTAAAGAATAAAGAGTGCATAGGTACATAGAGTAGCAGAAATGAGTATAAAAAAGTTCAAAGACTGAGGAAACCAAATTAAAGAATAAAGAGTACATAGGTACATAGAGTAGCAGAAATGAGTATAAAATAGTTTAAAGACAGAGGAAACCAAATTAAAGAATAAAGAGTACATAGGTACATAGAGTAGCAGAAATGAGTATAAAATAGTTTAAAGACAGAGGAAACCAAATTAAGGAATCAAGAGTACATAGGTACATAGAGTAGCAGAAATGAGTATAAAATAGTTCGAAGACAGAGAAAACCAAATTAAAGAATAAAGAGTGCATAGGTACATAGAGTAGCAGAAATGAGTATAAAATAGTTCAAAGACAGAGGAAACCAAATTAAAGAATAAAGAGTACATAAGTACATAGAGTAGCAGAAATGAGTATAAAATCGTTCAAAGACAGAGGAAAGCAAATTAAAGAATAAAGAGTGCATAAGTACATAGAGTAGCAGAAATAAGTATAAAATCGTTCAAAGACAGAGGAAACCAAATTAAAAAATAAAGAGACATAGGTACATAGAGTAGCAGAAATAGGTATAACATAGTTCAAAGACAGAGGAAACCAAATTAAAGAATAAAGAGTACATAGGTACATAGAGTAGCAGAAATGAGTATAACATAGTTCAAAGACAGAGGAAACCAATTAAAGAATAAAGAGTACATAGGTACATAGAGTAGCTACATAGAGTAGCAGAAATGAGTATAAAATAGTTCAAAGACAGAGGAAACCAAATTAAAGAATGAAGAGTGCATAAGTAAATAAAGGAGCAGAAATGAGTATAAAATAGTTCAAAGACAGAGGAAACCAAATTAAAGAATAAAGAGTGCATAGGTACATAGAGTAGCAGAAATGAGTATAAAATAGTTCAAAGACAGAGGAAACCAAATTAAAGAATAAAGAGTACATAGGTACATAGAGTAGCAGAAATGAGTATAAAATAGTTCAAAGACAGAGGAAACCAAATTAAAGAATAAAGAGTACATAGGTACATAGAGTAGCAGAAATGAGTATAAAATAGTTCAAAGACAGAGGAAACCAAATTAAAGAATAAAGAGTGCATAGGTACATAGAGTAGCAGAAATAAGTATAAAATAGTTCAAAGACAGAGGAAACCAAATTAAAGAATAAAGAGTGCATAGGTACATAGAGTGACAGAAATGAGTATAAAATAGTTCAAAGACAGAGGAAACCAAATTAAAGAATAAAGAGTGCATAGGTACATAGAGTAGCAGAAATGAGTATAAAATCGTTCAAAGACAGAGGAAACCAAATTAAAGAATAAAGAGTGCATAGGTACATAGAGTAGCAGAAATAAGTATAAAATAGTTCAAAGACAGAGGAAACTAAATTAAAGAATGAAGAGTGCATAGGTACATAGAGTGACAGAAATGAGTATAAAATAGTTCAAAGACAGAGGAAACCAAATTAAAGAATAAAGAGTGCATAGGTACATAGAGTAGCAGAAATGAGTATAAAATAGTTCAAAGACAGAGGAAACCAAATTAAAGAATAAAGAGTACATAGGTACATATGGTAGCAGAAATGAGTATAAAATAGTTCAAAGACAGAGGAAACCAAATTAAAGAATAAAGAGTGCATAGGTACATATGGTAGCAGAAATGAGTATAAAATAGTTCAAAGACAGAGGAAACCAAATTAAAGAATAAAGAGAGCATAGGTACATAGAGTAGCAGAAATGAGTATAAAATAGTTCAAAGACAGAGGAAACCAAATTAAAGAATAAAGAGTACATAGGTACATATGGTAGCAGAAATGAGTATAAAATAGTTCAAAGACAGAGGAAACCAAATTAAAGAATAAAGAGTGCATAGGTACATATGGTAGCAGAAATGAGTATAAAATAGTTCAAAGACAGAGGAAACCAAATTAAAGAATAAAGAGAGCATAGGTACATAGAGTAGCAGAAATGAGTATAAAATAGTTCAAAGACAGAGGAAACCAAATTAAAGAATAAAGAGTGCATAGGTACATAGAGTAGCAGAAATGAGTATAAAATAGTTCAAAGACAGAGGAAACCAAATTAAAGAATAAAGAGTGCATAAGTACATAGAGTAGCAGAAATAAGTATAAAATCGTTCAAAGACAGAGGAAACCAAATTAAAAAATAAAGAGACATAGGTACATAGAGTAGCAGAAATAGGTATAACATAGTTCAAAGACAGAGGAAACCAAATTAAAGAATAAAGAGTGCATAGGTACATAGAGTAGCAGAAATGAGTATAAAATAGTTCAAAGACTGAGGAAACCAAATTAAAGAATAAAGAGTACATAGGTACATAGAGTAGCAGAAATGAGTATAAAATAGTTTAAAGACAGAGGAAACCAAATTAAAGAATAAAGAGTACATAGGTACATAGAGTAGCAGAAATGAGTATAAAATAGTTTAAAGACAGAGGAAACCAAATTAAGGAATCAAGAGTACATAGGTACATAGAGTAGCAGAAATGAGTATAAAATAGTTCGAAGACAGAGAAAACCAAATTAAAGAATAAAGAGTGCATAGGTACATAGAGTAGCAGAAATGAGTATAAAATAGTTCAAAGACAGAGGAAACCAAATTAAAGAATAAAGAGTACATAAGTACATAGAGTAGCAGAAATGAGTATAAAATCGTTCAAAGACAGAGGAAAGCAAATTAAAGAATAAAGAGTGCATAAGTACATAGAGTAGCAGAAATAAGTATAAAATCGTTCAAAGACAGAGGAAACCAAATTAAAAAATAAAGAGACATAGGTACATAGAGTAGCAGAAATAGGTATAACATAGTTCAAAGACAGAGGAAACCAAATTAAAGAATAAAGAGTACATAGGTACATAGAGTAGCAGAAATGAGTATAACATAGTTCAAAGACAGAGGAAACCAATTAAAGAATAAAGAGTACATAGGTACATAGAGTAGCTACATAGAGTAGCAGAAATGAGTATAAAATAGTTCAAAGACAGAGGAAACCAAATTAAAGAATGAAGAGTGCATAAGTAAATAAAGGAGCAGAAATGAGTATAAAATAGTTCAAAGACAGAGGAAACCAAATTAAAGAATAAAGAGTGCATAGGTACATAGAGTAGCAGAAATGAGTATAAAATAGTTCAAAGACAGAGGAAACCAAATTAAAGAATAAAGAGTACATAGGTACATAGAGTAGCAGAAATGAGTATAAAATAGTTCAAAGACAGAGGAAACCAAATTAAAGAATAAAGAGTACATAGGTACATAGAGTAGCAGAAATGAGTATAACATAGTTCAAAGACAGAGGAAACCAAATTAAAGAATAAAGAGTGCATAGGTACATAGAGTAGCAGAAATAAGTATAAAATAGTTCAAAGACAGAGGAAACCAAATTAAAGAATAAAGAGTGCATAGGTACATAGAGTGACAGAAATGAGTATAAAATAGTTCAAAGACAGAGGAAACCAAATTAAAGAATAAAGAGTGCATAGGTACATAGAGTAGCAGAAATGAGTATAAAATCGTTCAAAGACAGAGGAAACCAAATTAAAGAATAAAGAGTGCATAGGTACATAGAGTAGCAGAAATAAGTATAAAATAGTTCAAAGACAGAGGAAACTAAATTAAAGAATGAAGAGTGCATAGGTACATAGAGTGACAGAAATGAGTATAAAATAGTTCAAAGACAGAGGAAACCAAATTAAAGAATAAAGAGTGCATAGGTACATAGAGTAGCAGAAATGAGTATAAAATAGTTCAAAGACAGAGGAAACCAAATTAAAGAATAAAGAGTACATAGGTACATATGGTAGCAGAAATGAGTATAAAATAGTTCAAAGACAGAGGAAACCAAATTAAAGAATAAAGAGTGCATAGGTACATATGGTAGCAGAAATGAGTATAAAATAGTTCAAAGACAGAGGAAACCAAATTAAAGAATAAAGAGAGCATAGGTACATAGAGTAGCAGAAATGAGTATAAAATAGTTCAAAGACAGAGGAAACCAAATTAAAGAATAAAGAGTACATAGGTACATATGGTAGCAGAAATGAGTATAAAATAGTTCAAAGACAGAGGAAACCAAATTAAAGAATAAAGAGTGCATAGGTACATATGGTAGCAGAAATGAGTATAAAATAGTTCAAAGACAGAGGAAACCAAATTAAAGAATAAAGAGAGCATAGGTACATAGAGTAGCAGAAATGAGTATAAAATAGTTCAAAGACAGAGGAAACCAAATTAAAGAATAAAGAGTACATAGGTACATAGAGTAGCTACATAGAGTAGCAGAAATGAGTATAAAATAGTTCAAAGACAGAGGAAACCAAATTAAAGAATGAAGAGTGCATAAGTAAATAAAGGAGCAGAAATGAGTATAAAATAGTTCAAAGACAGAGGAAACCAAATTAAAGAATAAAGAGTGCATAGGTACATAGAGTAGCAGAAATGAGTATAAAATAGTTCAAAGACAGAGGAAAGCAAATTAAAAAATAAAGCGTACATACGTACATAGAATAGCAGAAATGAGTATAAAATAGTTCAAAGACAGAGGAAACCAAATTAAAGAATGAAGAGTGCATAAGTAAATAAAGGAGCAGAAATGAGTATAAAATAGTTCAAAGACAGAGGAAACCAAATTAAAGAATAAAGAGTGCATAGGTACATAGAGTAGCAGAAATAAGTATAAAATAGTTCAAAGACAATGGAAACCAAATTAAAGAATAAAGAGTACATAGGTACATAGAGTAGCAGAAATGAGTATAAAATAGTTCAAAGACAGAGGAAACCAAATTAAAGAATAAAGAGAGCATAGGTACATAGAGTAGCAGAAATGAGTATAAAATAGTTCGAAGACAGAGGAAACCAAATTAAAGAATAAAGAGTACATAAGTACATAGAGTAGCAGAAATGAGTATAAAATAGTTCAAAGACAGAGGAAACCAAATTAAAGAATAAAGAGTGCATAGGTACATAGAGTAGCAGAAATGAGTATAAAATAGTTCAAAGACAGAGGAAAGCAAATTAAAAAATAAAGCGTACATACGTACATAGAATAGCAGAAATGAGTGTAAAATCGTTCAAAGACAGAGGAAACCAAATTAAAGAATAAAGAGTGCATAGGTACATAGAGTGACAGAAATGAGTATAAAATAGTTCAAAGACAGAGGAAACCAAATTAAAGAATAAAGAGTGCATAGGTACATAGAGTAGCAGAAATGAGTATAAAATAGTTCAAAGACTGAGGAAACCAAATTAAAGAATAAAGAGTACATAGGTACATAGAGTAGCAGAAATGAGTATAAAATAGTTTAAAGACAGAGGAAACCAAATTAAAGAATAAAGAGTACATAGGTACATAGAGTAGCAGAAATGAGTATAAAATAGTTTAAAGACAGAGGAAACCAAATTAAGGAATCAAGAGTACATAGGTACATAGAGTAGCAGAAATGAGTATAAAATAGTTCGAAGACAGAGAAAACCAAATTAAAGAATAAAGAGTGCATAGGTACATAGAGTAGCAGAAATGAGTATAAAATAGTTCAAAGACAGAGGAAACCAAATTAAAGAATAAAGAGTACATAAGTACATAGAGTAGCAGAAATGAGTATAAAATCGTTCAAAGACAGAGGAAAGCAAATTAAAGAATAAAGAGTGCATAAGTACATAGAGTAGCAGAAATAAGTATAAAATCGTTCAAAGACAGAGGAAACCAAATTAAAAAATAAAGAGACATAGGTACATAGAGTAGCAGAAATAGGTATAACATAGTTCAAAGACAGAGGAAACCAAATTAAAGAATAAAGAGTACATAGGTACATAGAGTAGCAGAAATGAGTATAACATAGTTCAAAGACAGAGGAAACCAATTAAAGAATAAAGAGTACATAGGTACATAGAGTAGCTACATAGAGTAGCAGAAATGAGTATAAAATAGTTCAAAGACAGAGGAAACCAAATTAAAGAATGAAGAGTGCATAAGTAAATAAAGGAGCAGAAATGAGTATAAAATAGTTCAAAGACAGAGGAAACCAAATTAAAGAATAAAGAGTGCATAGGTACATAGAGTAGCAGAAATGAGTATAAAATAGTTCAAAGACAGAGGAAACCAAATTAAAGAATAAAGAGTACATAGGTACATAGAGTAGCAGAAATGAGTATAAAATAGTTCAAAGACAGAGGAAACCAAATTAAAGAATAAAGAGTACATAGGTACATAGAGTAGCAGAAATGAGTATAAAATAGTTCAAAGACAGAGGAAACCAAATTAAAGAATAAAGAGTGCATAGGTACATAGAGTAGCAGAAATAAGTATAAAATAGTTCAAAGACAGAGGAAACCAAATTAAAGAATAAAGAGTGCATAGGTACATAGAGTGACAGAAATGAGTATAAAATAGTTCAAAGACAGAGGAAACCAAATTAAAGAATAAAGAGTGCATAGGTACATAGAGTAGCAGAAATGAGTATAAAATCGTTCAAAGACAGAGGAAACCAAATTAAAGAATAAAGAGTGCATAGGTACATAGAGTAGCAGAAATAAGTATAAAATAGTTCAAAGACAGAGGAAACTAAATTAAAGAATGAAGAGTGCATAGGTACATAGAGTGACAGAAATGAGTATAAAATAGTTCAAAGACAGAGGAAACCAAATTAAAGAATAAAGAGTGCATAGGTACATAGAGTAGCAGAAATGAGTATAAAATAGTTCAAAGACAGAGGAAACCAAATTAAAGAATAAAGAGTACATAGGTACATATGGTAGCAGAAATGAGTATAAAATAGTTCAAAGACAGAGGAAACCAAATTAAAGAATAAAGAGTGCATAGGTACATATGGTAGCAGAAATGAGTATAAAATAGTTCAAAGACAGAGGAAACCAAATTAAAGAATAAAGAGAGCATAGGTACATAGAGTAGCAGAAATGAGTATAAAATAGTTCAAAGACAGAGGAAACCAAATTAAAGAATAAAGAGTACATAGGTACATATGGTAGCAGAAATGAGTATAAAATAGTTCAAAGACAGAGGAAACCAAATTAAAGAATAAAGAGTGCATAGGTACATATGGTAGCAGAAATGAGTATAAAATAGTTCAAAGACAGAGGAAACCAAATTAAAGAATAAAGAGAGCATAGGTACATAGAGTAGCAGAAATGAGTATAAAATAGTTCAAAGACAGAGGAAACCAAATTAAAGAATAAAGAGTACATAGGTACATAGAGTAGCTACATAGAGTAGCAGAAATGAGTATAAAATAGTTCAAAGACAGAGGAAACCAAATTAAAGAATGAAGAGTGCATAAGTAAATAAAGGAGCAGAAATGAGTATAAAATAGTTCAAAGACAGAGGAAACCAAATTAAAGAATAAAGAGTGCATAGGTACATAGAGTAGCAGAAATGAGTATAAAATAGTTCAAAGACAGAGGAAAGCAAATTAAAAAATAAAGCGTACATACGTACATAGAATAGCAGAAATGAGTATAAAATAGTTCAAAGACAGAGGAAACCAAATTAAAGAATGAAGAGTGCATAAGTAAATAAAGGAGCAGAAATGAGTATAAAATAGTTCAAAGACAGAGGAAACCAAATTAAAGAATAAAGAGTGCATAGGTACATAGAGTAGCAGAAATAAGTATAAAATAGTTCAAAGACAATGGAAACCAAATTAAAGAATAAAGAGTACATAGGTACATAGAGTAGCAGAAATGAGTATAAAATAGTTCAAAGACAGAGGAAACCAAATTAAAGAATAAAGAGAGCATAGGTACATAGAGTAGCAGAAATGAGTATAAAATAGTTCGAAGACAGAGGAAACCAAATTAAAGAATAAAGAGTACATAAGTACATAGAGTAGCAGAAATGAGTATAAAATAGTTCAAAGACAGAGGAAACCAAATTAAAGAATAAAGAGTGCATAGGTACATAGAGTAGCAGAAATGAGTATAAAATAGTTCAAAGACAGAGGAAAGCAAATTAAAAAATAAAGCGTACATACGTACATAGAATAGCAGAAATGAGTGTAAAATCGTTCAAAGACAGAGGAAACCAAATTAAAGAATAAAGAGTGCATAGGTACATAGAGTGACAGAAATGAGTATAAAATAGTTCAAAGACAGAGGAAACCAAATTAAAGAATAAAGAGTGCATAGGTACATAGAGTAGCAGAAATGAGTATAAAATAGTTCAAAGACAGAGGAAACCAAATTAAAGAATAAAGAGTGCATAGGTACATAGAGTAGCAGAAATAAGTATAAAATAGTTCAAAGACAGAGGAAACCAAATTAAAGAATAAAGAGTACATAGGTACATAGAGTAGCAGAAATGAGTATAAAATATTTCAAAGACAGAGGAAACCAAATTAAAAAATAAAGCGTACATAGGTACATAGGTACATAGGATAGCAGAAATTAGTATAAAATAGTTCAAAGACAGAGGAAACCAAATTAAAAAATAAAGAGTACATAGGTAGCAGAAATGAGTATAAAATAGTTCAAAGACAGAGGAAAACAAAATTAAAAAATAAAGAGTACATAGGTAGCAGAAATGAGTATAAAATAGTTCAAAGACAGAGGAAACCAAATTAAAAAATAAAGAGTACATAGGTACATAGAGTAGCAGAAATGAGTATAAAATAGTTCAAAGACAGAGGAAACAAAATTAAAAAATAAAGATTTCATTGGTACATAGAGTAGCAGAAATGTGTATTAAATAGTTTAAAGACAGAGGAAACAAAATTAAAGAATAAAGAGTACATGAGTAGCAGAAATGTGTATAGATAGTTCAGAGATCGAGGAAACAAAATAAAAAAATAAAGAGTACATAGGTAGCAGAAATGAGTATGAAATGGTTCAAAGACAGAGGAAACAAAATTAAAAAATAATGAGTACACAGGTAGCAGAAATTAGTATAAAATAGTTCAGAGACAGAGGAAACAAAATTAAAAAATAAAAAGTACATAGGTAGCATAAATGAGTATAAAATAGTTCAGAGACAGAGGAAACAAAATTAAAAAATAAAGAGTACATATCTAGCAGAAATGAGTATGAAATAGTTCAAAGACAGAGGAAACAAAATTAAAAAATAAAGAGTACATAGGTAGTAACAATGAGTATAAAATAGTTCAGAGATAGAGGAAACAAAATTAACGAATAAAGAGTACATAGAGTAGAAGAAATGAGTATAAAATAGTTCAGAGACAGAGGAAACAAAATTAAAAAATAAAGAGTACATAGGTAGCAGAAATGAGTATGAAATAGTTCAAAGACAGAGGAAACAAAATTAAAAAATAAAGAGTACATAGGTAGTAGAAATGAGTATAAAATAGTTCAGAGACAGAGGAAACAAAATTAAAATATAAAGAGTACATAGGTAGCAGAAATGAGTATAAAATAGTTCAGAGACAGAGGAAACAAAATTAAAAAATAAAGAGTACATAGAGTAGCAGAAGGGAGTATAAAATAGTTCAGAGACAGAGTAAACAAAATTAAAAAATAAAGAGTACATAGAGTAGCAGAAATGAGTATAAAATAGTTCAGAGACAGAGGAAATAAAATTAAAAAATAAAGAGTACATAGGTAGCAGAAATGAGTATAAAATAGTTCAGAGACAGAGGAAACAAAATTAAAATATAAAGAGTACATAGAGTAGCAGAAATGAGTATAAAATAGTTCAGAGACAGAGGAAACAAAATTAAAAAATAAAGAGTACATAGGTAGCAGAAATGAGTATAAAATAGTTCAGAGACAGAGGAAACAAAATTAAAAAATAAAGAGTACATAGAGTAGCAGAAATGAGTATAAAATAGTTCAAAGACAGAGGAAACCAAATTAAAGAATAAAGAGTGCATAGGTACATAGAGTAGCAGAAATAAGTATAAAATAGTTCAAAGACAGAGGAAACCAAATTAAAGAATAAAGAGTGCATAGGTACATAGAGTGACAGAAATGAGTATAAAATAGTTCAAAGACAGAGGAAACCAAATTAAAGAATAAAGAGTGCATAGGTACATAGAGTAGCAGAAATAAGTATAAAATAGTTCAAAGACAGAGGAAACTAAATTAAAGAATGAAGAGTGCATAGGTACATAGAGTGACAGAAATGAGTATAAAATAGTTCAAAGACAGAGGAAACCAAATTAAAGAATAAAGAGTACATAGGTACATATGGTAGCAGAAATGAGTATAAAATAGTTCAAAGACAGAGGAAACCAAATTAAAGAATAAAGAGTGCATAGGTACATAGAGTAGCAGAAATGAGTATAAAATAGTTCAAAGACAGAGGAAACCAAATTAAAGAATAAAGAGTGCATAGGTACATAGAGTAGCAGAAATAAGTATAAAATAGTTCAAAGACACAGGAAACCAAATTAAAGAATAAAGAGTACATAGGTACATATGGTAGCAGAAATGAGTATAAAATAGTTCAAAGACAGAGGAAACCAAATTAAAGAATAAAGAGTACATAGGTAGCAGAAATGAGTATAAAATAGTTCAAAGACAGAGGAAACCAAATTAAAGAATGAAGAGTGCATAAGTAAATAAAGGAGCAGAAATGAGTATAAAATAGTTCAAAGACAGAGGAAACCAAATTAAAGAATAAAGAGTGCATAGGTACATAGAGTAGCAGAAATGAGTATAAAATAGTTCAAAGACAGAGGAAAGCAAATTAAAAAATAAAGCGTACATACGTACATAGAATAGCAGAAATGAGTATAAAATAGTTCAAAGACCGAGGAAACCAAATTAAAGAATGAAGAGTGCATAAGTAAATAAAGGAGCAGAAATGAGTATAAAATAGTTCAAAGACAGAGGAAACCAAATTAAAGAATAAAGAGTACATAGGTACATAGAGTAGCAGAAATGAGTATAAAATAGTTCAAAGACAGAGGAAACCAAATTAAAGAATAAAGAGTGCATAGGTACATAGAGTAGCAGAAATGAGTATAAAATAGTTCAAAGACAGAGGAAAGCAAATTAAAAAATAAAGCGTACATACGTACATAGAATAGCAGAAATGAGTGTAAAATCGTTCAAAGACAGAGGAAACCAAATTAAAGAATAAAGAGTGCATAGGTACATAGAGTGACAGAAATGAGTATAAAATAGTTCAAAGACAGAGGAAACCAAATTAAAGAATAAAGAGAGCATAGGTACATAGAGTAGCAGAAATGAGTATAAAATAGTTCAAAGACAGAGGAAACCAAATTAAAGAATAAAGAGTGCATAGGTACATAGAGTAGCAGAAATAAGTATAAAATAGTTCAAAGACAGAGGAAACCAAATTAAAGAATAAAGAGTACATAGGTACATAGAGTAGCAGAAATGAGTATAAAATAGTTCAAAGACAGAGGAAACCAAATTAAAAAATAAAGAGTACATAGGTAGCAGAAATGAGTATAAAATAGTTCAAAGACAGAGGAAAGCAAATTAAAAAATAAAGAGTACATAGGTAGCAGAAATGAGTATAAAATAGTTCAAAGACAGAGGAAACAAAATTAAAAAATAAAGAGTACATAGGTACATAGAGTAGCAGAAATGAGTATAAAATAGTTCAAAGACATTGGGAACAAAATTAAAAAATAAAGATTTCATTGGTACATAGAGTAGCAGAAATGTGTATTAAATAGTTTAAAGACAGAGGAAACAAAATTAAAGAATAAAGAGTACATGAGTAGCAGAAATGTGTATAGATAGTTCAGAGATCGAGGAAACAAAATAAAAAAATAAAGAGTACATAGGTAGCAGAAATGAGTATGAAATGGTTCAAAGACAGAGGAAACAAAATTAAAAAATAATGAGTACACAGGTAGCAGAAATTAGTATAAAATAGTTCAGAGACAGAGGAAACAAAATTAAAAAATAAAGAGTACATAGGTAGCAGAAATGAGTATAAAATAGTTCAGAGACAGAGGAAACAAAATAAAAAAAATAAAGAGTACATATGTAGCAGAAATGAGTATGAAATAGTTCAAAGACAGAGGAAACAAAATTAAAAAATAAAGAGTACATAGGTAGTAACAATGAGTATAAAATAGTTCAGAGACAGAGGAAACAAAATTAACGAATAAAGAGTACATAGGTAGCAGAAATGAGTATAAAATTGTTCAGAGACAGAGGAAACAAAATTAAAAAATAAAGAGTACATAGGTAGCAGAAATGAGTATGAAATAGTTCAAAGACAGAGGAAACAAAATTAAAAAATAAAGAGTACATAGGTAGCAGAAATGAGTATGAAATAGTTCAAAGACAGAGGAAACAAAATTAAAAAATAAAGAGTACATAGGTAGTAGAAATGAGTATAAAATAGTTCAGAGACAGAGGAAACAAAATTAACGAATAAAGAGTGCATATGTAGCAGAAATGAGTATAAAATAGTTCAGAGACAGAGGAAACAAAATTAAAATATAAAGAGTACATAGGTAGCAGAAATGAGTATAAAATAGTTCAGAGACAGAGGAAACAAAATAAAAAAATAAAGAGTACATAGAGTAGCAGAAATGAGTATAAAATAGTTCAGAGACAGAGTAAACAAAATTAAAAAATAAAAAGTACATAGAGTAGCAGAAATGAGAATAAAATAGTTCAGAGACAGAGGAAATAAAATTAAAAAATAAAGAGTACATAGGTAGCAGAAATGAGTATAAAATAGTTCAGAGACAGAGGAAACAAAATTAAAAAATAAAGAGTACATAGGTAGCAGAAATGAGTATAAAATAGTTCAGAGACAGAGGAAACAAAATTAAAAAATAAAGAGTACATAGGTAGCAGAAATGAATATGAAATAGTTCAAAGACAGAGGAAACAAAATTAAAAAATAAAGAGTACATAGGTAGTAGAAATGAGTATAAAATAGTTCAGAGACAGAGGAAACAAAATAAAAAAATAAAGAGTACATAGAGTAGCAGAAATGAGTATAAAATAGTTCAGAGACAGAGGAAACAAAATTAAAAAATAAAGAGTACATAGGTAGCAGAAATGAGTATAAAATAGTTCAGAGACAGAGGAAACAAAATTAAAAAATAAAGAGTACATAGAGTAGCAGAAATGAGTATAAAATAGTTCAGAGGCAGAGGAAACAAAATTTAAAAATATAGAGTACATAGGTAGCAGAAATGAGTATAACATAGTACAGAGACAGAGGAAACAAAATTAAAAAATAAAGAGTACATAGAGTAGCAAAATGAGTATAAAATATAAAATAGTTCAGAGACAGAGTAAACAAAATTAAAAAATAAAGAGTACATAGGTAGCAGAAATGAGTATAAAATAGTTCAGAGACAGAGGAAACAAAATTAAAAAATAAAGAGTACATAAGTACATAGAGTAGCAGAAATGAGTATAAAATAGTTCGAAAGCAGAGGAAACAAAATTAAAAAATAAAGAGTACATAGGAACATAGAGTAGCAGAAATGAGTATAAAATAGTTCAAAGACAGAGGAAACCAAATTAAAGAATAAAGAGTACATAGGTACATAAGGTAGCAGAAATGAGTATAAAATCGTTCAAAGACAGAGGAAACCAAATTAAAGAATAAAGAGTGCATAGGTACATAGAGTAGCAGAAATGAGTATAAAATAGTTCAAAGACAGAGGAAACCAAATTAAAGAATAAAGAGTACATAGGTACATAGAGTAGCAGAAATGAGTATAAAATAGTTCAAAGACAGAGGAAACCAAATTAAAAAATAAAGCGTACATAGGTACATAGGTACATAGGATAGCAGAAATGAGTATAAAATAGTTCAAAGACAGAGGAAACCAAATTAAAAAATAAAGAGTACATAGGTAGCAGAAATGAGTATAAAATAGTTCAAAGACAGAGGAAACAAAATTAAAAAATAAAGAGTACATAGGTAGCAGAAATGAGTATAAAATAGTTCAAAGACAGAGGAAACCAAATTAAAAAATAAAGAGTACATAGGTACATAGAGTAGCAGAAATGAGTATAAAATAGTTCAAAGACAGAGGAAACAAAATTAAAAAATAAAGATTTCATTGGTACATAGAGTAGCAGAAATGTGTATTAAATAGTTTAAAGACAGAGGAAACAAAATTAAAGAATAAAGAGTACATGAGTAGCAGAAATGTGTATAGATAGTTCAGAGATCGAGGAAACAAAATAAAAAAATAAAGAGTACATAGGTAGCAGAAATGAGTATGAAATGGTTCAAAGACAGAGGAAACAAAATTAAAAAATAAAGAGTACATAGGTAGTAGAAATGAGTATAAAATAGTTCAGAGACAGAGGAAACAAAATTAAAAAATAAAGAGTACATAGGTAGCAGAAATGAGTATAAAATAGTTCAGAGACAGAGGAAACAAAATAAAAAAATAAAGAGTACATAGAGTAGCAGAAATGAGTATAAAATAGTTCAGAGACAGAGTAAACAAAATTAAAAAATAAAGAGTACATAGAGTAGCAGAAATGAGTATAAAATAGTTCAGAGACAGAGGAAATAAAATTAAAAAATAAAGAGTACATAGGTAGCAGAAATGAGTATAAAATAGTTCAGAGACAGAGGAAACAAAATTAAAATATAAAGAGTACATAGAGTAGCAGAAATGAGTATAAAATAGTTCAGAGACAGAGGAAACAAAATTAAAAAATAAAGAGTACATAGGTAGCAGAAATGAGTATAAAATAGTTCAGAGACAGAGGAAACAAAATTAAAAAATAAAGAGTACATAGAGTAGCAGAAATGAGTATAAAATAGTTCAAAGACAGAGGAAACCAAATTAAAGAATAAAGAGTGCATAGGTACATAGAGTAGCAGAAATAAGTATAAAATAGTTCAAAGACAGAGGAAACCAAATTAAAGAATAAAGAGTGCATAGGTACATAGAGTGACAGAAATGAGTATAAAATAGTTCAAAGACAGAGGAAACCAAATTAAAGAATAAAGAGTGCATAGGTACATAGAGTAGCAGAAATAAGTATAAAATAGTTCAAAGACAGAGGAAACTAAATTAAAGAATGAAGAGTGCATAGGTACATAGAGTGACAGAAATGAGTATAAAATAGTTCAAAGACAGAGGAAACCAAATTAAAGAATAAAGAGTGCATAGGTACATAGAGTAGCAGAAATGAGTATAAAATAGTTCAAAGACAGAGGAAACCAAATTAAAGAATAAAGAGTGCATAGGTACATAGAGTAGCAGAAATAAGTATAAAATAGTTCAAAGACAGAGGAAACCAAATTAAAGAATAAAGAGTGCATAGGTACATAGAGTGACAGAAATGAGTATAAAATAGTTCAAAGACAGAGGAAACCAAATTAAAGAATAAAGAGTGCATAGGTACATAGAGTAGCAGAAATGAGTATAAAATCGTTCAAAGACAGAGGAAACCAAATTAAAGAATAAAGAGAGCATAGGTACATAGAGTAGCAGAAATGAGTATAAAATAGTTCAAAGACAGAGGAAACCAAATTAAAGAATAAAGAGTGCATAGGTACATAGAGTAGCAGAAATGAGTATAAAATCGTTCAAAGACAGAGGAAACCAAATTAAAGAATAAAGAGTGCATAGGTACATAGAGTAGCAGAAATGAGTATAAAATAGTTCAAAGACAGAGGAAACCAAATTAAAGAATAAAGAGAGCATAGGTACATAGAGTAGCAGAAATGAGTATAAAATAGTTCAAAGACAGAGGAAACCAAATTAAAGAATAAAGAGTACATAGGTACATAGAGTAGCTACATAGAGTAGCAGAAATGAGTATAAAATAGTTCAAAGACAGAGGAAACCAAATTAAAGAATGAAGAGTGCATAAGTAAATAAAGGAGCAGAAATGAGTATAAAATAGTTCAAAGACAGAGGAAACAAAATTAAAAAATAAAGAGTACATAGGTAGCAGAAATGAGTATAAAATAGTTCAGAGACAGAGTAAACAAAATTACAAAATAAAGAGTACATAGAGTAGCAAAATGAGTATAAATTATAAAATAGTTCAGAGACAGAGGAAACAAAATTAAAAAATAAAGAGTACATAGGTAGCAGAAATGAGTATAAAATAGTTCAGAGACAGAGGAAACAAAATTAAAAAATAAAGAGTACATAGGTAGCAGAAATGAGTATAAAATAGTTCAGAGACAGAGTAAACAAAAATAAAAAATAAAGAGTACATAGGTAGCAGAAATGAGTATAAAATAGTTCAGAGACAGAGCAAACAAAATTAAAAAAGAATAAGTACATAGATTAGCAGAAATGAGTATAAAATAGTTCAGAGACAGAGGAAACAAAATTAAAAAATAAAGAGTACATAAGTACATAGAGTAGCAGAAATGAGTATAAAATAGTTCGAAAGCAGAGGAAACAAAATTAAAAAATAAAGAGTACATAGGAACATAGAGTAGCAGAAATGAGTATTAAATAGTTCAAAGACAGAGGAAACCAAATTAAAGAATAAAGAGTACATAGGTACATAAGGTAGCAGAAATGAGTATAAAATCGTTCAAAGACAGAGGAAACCAAATTAAAGAATAAAGAGTGCATAGGTACATAGAGTAGCAGAAATGAGTATAAAATAGTTCAAAGACAGAGGAAACCAAATTAAAGAATAAAGAGTACATAGGTACATAGAGTAGCAGAAATGAGTATAAAATAGTTCGAAAGCAGAGAAAACCAAATTAAAGAATAAAGAGTACATAAGTACATAGAGTAGCAGAAATGAGTATAAAATAGTTCAAAGACAGAGGAAACCAAATTAAAGAATAAAGAGTGCATAAGTACATAGAGTAGCAGAAATGAGTATAAAATAGTTCAAAGACAGAGGAAACCAAATTAAAGAATAAAGAGTGCATAAGTACATAGAGTAGCAGAAATGAGTATAAAATCGTTCAAAGACAGAGGAAAGCAAATTAAATAATAAAGAGTGCATAAGTACATAGAGTAGCAGAAATGAGTATAAAATCGTTCAAAGACAGAGGAAACCAAATTAAAGAATAAAGAGTACATAAGTACATAGAGTAGCAGAAATGAGTATAAAATAGTTCAAAGACAGAGGAAAGCAAATTAAAGAATAAAGAGTGCATAGGTACATAGAGTAGCAGAAATGAGTATAAAATAGTTCAAAGACAGAGGAAACCAAATTAAAGAATAAAGAGTGCATAGGTACATAGAGTAGCAGAAATGAGTATAAAATAGTTCAAAGACAGAGGAAACCAAATTAAACAATAAAGAGTGCATCGGTACATAGAGTAGCAGAAATGAGTATAAAATAGTTCAAAGACAGAGGAAACCAAATTAAAGAATAAAGAGTACATAGGTACATAGAGTAGCAGAAATGAGTATAAAATAGTTCAAAGACAGAGGAAAGCAAATTAAAAAATAAAGCGTACATACGTACATAGAATAGCAGAAATGAGTATAAAATCGTTCAAAGACAGAGGAAACCAAATTAAAGAACAAAGAGTGCATAGGTACATAGAGTGGCAGTAATGAGTATAAAATAGTTCAAAGACAGAGGAAACCAAATTAAAGAATAAAGAGTGCATAAGTACATAGAGTAGCAGAAATGAGTATAAAATAGTTCAAAGACAGAGAAAACCAAATTAAAGAATAAAGAGTGCATAGGTACATAGAGTAGCAGAAATGAGTATAAAATAGTTCAAAGACAGAGGAAACCAAATTAAAGAATGAAGAGTGCATAAGTAAATAAAGGAGCAGAAATGAGTATAAAATAGTTCAAAGACAGAGGAAAGCAAATTAAAAAATAAAGAGTACATAGGTAGCAGAAATGAGTATAAAATAGTTCAGAGACAGAGTAAACAAAATTACAAAATAAAGAGTACATAGAGTAGCAAAATGAGTATAAATTATAAAATAGTTCAGAGACAGAGGAAACAAAATTAAAAAATAAAGAGTACATAGGTAGCAGAAATGAGTATAAAATAGTTCAGAGACAGAGGAAACAAAATTAAAAAATAAAGAGTACATAGGTAGCAGAAATGAGTATAAAATAGTTCAGAGACAGAGTAAACAAAAATAAAAAATAAAGAGTACATAGGTAGCAGAAATGAGTATAAAATAGTTCAGAGACAGAGCAAACAAAATTAAAAAAGAATAAGTACATAGATTAGCAGAAATGAGTATAAAATAGTTCAGAGACAGAGGAAACAAAATTAAAAAATAAAGAGTACATAAGTACATAGAGTAGCAGAAATGAGTATAAAATAGTTCGAAAGCAGAGGAAACAAAATTAAAAAATAAAGAGTACATAGGAACATAGAGTAGCAGAAATGAGTATAAAATAGTTCAAAGACAGAGGAAACCAAATTAAAGAATAAAGAGTACATAGGTACATAAGGTAGCAGAAATGAGTATAAAATCGTTCAAAGACAGAGGAAACCAAATTAAAGAATAAAGAGTGCATAGGTACATAGAGTAGCAGAAATGAGTATAAAATAGTTCAAAGACAGAGGAAACCAAATTAAAGAATAAAGAGTACATAGGTACATAGAGTAGCAGAAATGAGTATAAAATAGTTCGAAAGCAGAGAAAACCAAATTAAAGAATAAAGAGTACATAAGTACATAGAGTAGCAGAAATAGGTATAAAATAGTTCAAAGACAGAGGAAACCAAATTAAAGAATAAAGAGTGCATAAGTACATAGAGTAGCAGAAATGAGTATAAAATAGTTCAAAGACAGAGGAAACCAAATTAAAGAATAAAGAGTGCATAAGTACATAGAGTAGCAGAAATGAGTATAAAATCGTTCAAAGACAGAGGAAAGCAAATTAAATAATAAAGAGTGCATAAGTACATAGAGTAGCAGAAATGAGTATAAAATCGTTCAAAGACAGAGGAAAGCAAATTAAAGAATAAAGAGTACATAAGTACATAGAGTAGCAGAAATGAGTATAAAATCGTTCAAAGACAGAGGAAAGCAAATTAAATAATAAAGAGTGCATAAGTACATAGAGTAGCAGAAATGAGTATAAAATCGTTCAAAGACAGAGGAAACCAAATTAAAGAATAAAGAGTACATAAGTACATAGAGTAGCAGAAATGAGTATAAAATAGTTCAAAGACAGAGGAAAGCAAATTAAAGAATAAAGAGTGCATAGGTACATAGAGTAGCAGAAATGAGTATAAAATAGTTCAAAGACAGAGGAAACCAAATTAAAGAATAAAGAGTGCATAGGTACATAGAGTAGCAGAAATGAGTATAAAATAGTTCAAAGACAGAGGAAACCAAATTAAAGAATAAAGAGTGCATAGGTACATAGAGTAGCAGAAATGAGTATAAAATAGTTCAAAGACAGAGGAAACCAAATTAAAGAATAAAGAGTACATAGGTACATAGAGTAGCAGAAATGAGTATAAAATAGTTCAAAGACAGAGGAAAGCAAATTAAAAAATAAAGCGTACATACGTACATAGAATAGCAGAAATGAGTATAAAATCGTTCAAAGACAGAGGAAACCAAATTAAAGAACAAAGAGTGCATAGGTACATAGAGTGGCAGTAATGAGTATAAAATAGTTCAAAGACAGAGGAAACCAAATTAAAGAATAAAGAGTGCATAAGTACCTAGAGTAGCAGAAATGAGTATAAAATAGTTCAAAGACAGAGAAAACCAAATTAAAGAATAAAGAGTGCATAGGTACATAGAGTAGCAGAAATGAGTATAAAATAGTTCAAAGACAGAGGAAACCAAATTAAAGAATAAAGAGTGCATAGGTACATAGAGTAGCAGAAATAAGTATAAAATAGTTCAAAGACAGAGGAAACCAAATTAAAGAATAAAGAGTACATAGGTACATAGAGTAGCAGAAATGAGTATAAAATAGTTCAAAGACAGAGGAAACCAAATTAAAAAATAAAGCGTACATAGGTACATAGGTACATAGGATAGCAGAAATGAGTATAAAATCGTTCAAAGACAGAGGAAACAAAATTAAAAAATAAAGAGTACATAGGTAGCAGAAATGAGTATAAAATAGTTCAAAGACAGAGGAAACAAAATTAAAAAATAAAGAGTACATAGAGTAGCAGAAATGAGTATAAAATATAAAATAGTTCAGAGACAGAGGAAACAAAATTAAAAAATAAAGAGTACATAGGTAGCAGAAATGAGTATAAAATAGTTCAGAGACAGAGGAAACAAAATTAAAAAATAAAGAGTACATAGGTAGCAGAAATGAGTATAAAATAGTTCAAAGACAGAGGAAACAAAATTAAAAAATAAAGAGTACATAGGTAGCAGACATAAGTATAAAATAGTTCAGAGACAGAGGAAATAAAATTTGAAAATAAAGAGTACATAGATACATAGAGTAGCAGAAATGAGTATAAAATAGTTCAAAGACAGAGGAAACAAAATTAAAAAATAAAGATTTCATTGGTACATAGAGTAGCAGAAATGTGTATTAAATAGTTCAAAGACAGAGGAAACAAAATTAAAGAATAAAGAGTACATGAGTAGAAGAAATGTGTATAGATAGTTCAGAGATCGAGTAAACAAAATAAAAAAATAAAGAGTACATAGGTAGCAGAAATAAGTATGAAATGGTTCAAAGACAGAGGAAACAAAATTAAAAAATAAAGAGTACATAGGTAGTAGAAATGAGTATAAAATAGTTCAGAGACAGAGGAAACAAAATTAATGAATAAAGAGTACATAAGTAGCAGAAATGAGTATAAAATAGTTCAGAGACAGAGGAAACAAAATTAAAAAATAAAGAGTACATATGTAGCAGAAATGAGTATGAAATAGTTCAAAGACAGAGGAAACAAAATTAAAAAATAAAGAGTACATAGGTAGTAGAAATGAGTATAAAATAGTTCAGAGACAGAGGAAACAAAATTAACGAATAAAGAGTACATAGGTAGCAGAAATGAGTATAAAATAGTTCAGAGACAGAGGAAACAAAATTAAAAAATAAAGAGTACATAGGTAGCAGAAATGAGTATGAAATAGTTCAAAGACAGAGGAAACAAAATTAAAAAATAAAGAGTACATAGGTAGTAGAAATGAGTATAAAATAGTTCAGAGACAGAGGAAACAAAATTAACGAATAAAGAGTACATAGGTAGCAGAAATGAGTATAAAATAGTTCAGAGACAGAGGAAACAAAATTAAAAAATAAAGAGTACATAGGTAGCAGAAATGAGTATGAAATAGTTCAAAGACAGAGGAAACAAAATTAAAAAATAAAGAGTACATAGGTAGTAGAAATGAGTATAAAATAGTTCAGAGACAGAGGAAACAAAATGAACGAATAAAGAGTACATAGGTAGCAGAAATGAGTATAAAATAGTTCAGAGACAGAGGAAACAAAATAAAAAAAAAAAGAGTACATAGGTAGCAGAAATGAGTATGAAATAGTTCAAAGACAGAGGAAACAAAATTAAAAAATAAAGAGTACATAGGTAGCAGAAATAAGTATGAAATAGTTCAAAGACAGAGGAAACAAAATTAAAAAATAAAGAGTACATAGGTAGTAGAAATGAGTATAAAATAGTTCAGAGACAGAGGAAACAAAATAAAAAAATAAAGAGTACATAGAGTAGCAGAAATGAGTATAAAATAGTTCAGAGACAGAGGAAACAAAATTAAAAAATAAAGAGTACATAGGTAGCAGAAATGAGTATAAGATAGTTCAGAGACAGAGGAAACAAAATTAAAATATAAAGAGTACATAGAGTAGCAGAAATGAGTATAAAATAGTTCAGAGACAGAGGAAACAAAATTAAAAAATAAAGAGTACATAGGTAGCAGAAATGAGTATAAAATAGTTCAGAGACAGAGGAAACAAAATTAAAAAATAAAGAGTACATAGAGTAGCAGAAATGAGTATAAAATAGTTCAGAGACAGAGGAAACAAAATTAAAAAATAAAGAGTACATAGGTAGCAGAAATGAGTATAAGATAGTTCAGAGACAGAGGAAACAAAATTAAAATATAAAGAGTACATAGAGTAGCAGAAATGAGTATAAAATAGTTCAGAGACAGAGGAAACAAAATTAAAAAATAAAGAGTACATAGGTAGTAGAAATGAGTATAAAATAGTTCAGAGACAGAGGAAACAAAATTAAAAAATAAAGAGTACATAGGTAGCAGAAATGAGTATAAAATAGTTCAGAGACAGAGGAAACAAAATTAAAAAATAAAGAGTACATAGGTAGCAGAAATGAATATGAAATAGTTCAAAGACAGAGGAAACAAAATTAAAAAATAAAGAGTACATAGGTAGTAGAAATGAGTATAAAATAGTTCAGAGACAGAGGAAACAAAATTAAAAAATAAAGAGTACATAGGTAGCAGAAATGAGTATAAAATAGTTCAGAGACAGAGGAAACAAAATTAAAAAATAAAGAGTACATAGGTAGCAGAAATGAATATGAAATAGTTCAAAGACAGAGGAAACAAAATTAAAAAATAAAGAGTACATATGTAGTAGAAATGAGTATGAAATAGTTCAGAGACAGAGGAAACAAAATAAAAAAATAAAGAGTAGATAGAGTAGCAGAAATGAGTATTAAATAGTTCAGAGACAGAGGAAACAAAATTAAAAAATAAAGAGTACATAGGTAGCAGAAATGAGTATAAAATAGTTCAGAGACAGAGGAAACAAAATTAAAAAATAAAGAGTACATAGAGTAGCAGAAATGAGTATGAAATAGTTCAGAGACAGAGGAAACAAAATTAAAAAATAAAGAGTACATAGGTAGCAGAAATGAGTATAAAATAGTTCAGAGACAGAGGAAACAAAATTAAAAAATAAAGAGTACATAGGTAGCAGAAATGAGTATAAAATAGTTCAAAGACAGAGGAAACAAAATTAAAAAATAAAGAGTACATAGGTAGCAGAAATGAGTATAAAATAGTTCAGAGACAGAGCAAACAAAATTAAAAAAGAAAGAGTACATAGAGTAGCAGAAATGAGTATAAAATTGTTCAGAGATAGAGGAAACAAAATTAAAAAATAAAGAGTACATAGGTAGCAGAAATGAGTATAAAATAGTTCAGAGGCAGAGAAAACAAAATTAAAAAATAAAGAGTACATAGGTAGCAGAAATGAGTATAAAATAGTTCAGAGGCAGAGGAAACAAAATTAAAAAATAAAGAGTACATAGAGTAGCAGAAATGAGTATAAAATATAAAATAGTTCAGAGACAGAGGAAACAAAATTAAAAAATAAAGAGTACATAGGTAGCAGAAATGAATATAAAATAGTTCAGAGACAGAGGAAACAAAATTAAAAAATAAAGAGTACATAGAGTAGCAGAAATGAGTATAAAATATAAAATAGTTCAGAGACAGAGGAAACAAAATTAAAAAATAAAGAGTACATAGGTAGCAGAAATGAGTATAAAATAGTTCAGAGACAGAGGAAACAAAATTAAAAAATAAAGAGTACATAGGTAGCAGAAATGAGTATAAAATAGTTCAGAGACAGAGCAAACAAAATTAAAAAAGAAAGAGTACATAGAGTAGCAGAAATGAGTATAAAATAGTTCAGAGATAGAGGAAACAAAATTAAAAAATAAAGAGTACATAGGTAGCAGAAATGAGTATAAAATTGTTCAGAGACAGAGGAAACAAAATTAAAAAATAAAGAGTACATAGGTAGTAGAAATGAGTATAAAATAGTTCAGAGACAGAGGAAACAAAATTAAAAAATAAAGAGTACATAGAGTAGCAGAAATGAGTATAAAATAGTTCAGAGACAGAGGAAACAAAATTAAAAAATAAAGAGTACATAGGTAGCAGAAATGAGTATAAAATAGTTCAGAGACAGAGGAAACAAAATTAAAAAATAAAGAGTACATAGAGTAGCAGAAATGAGTATAAAATAGTTCAGAGACAGAGGAAACAAAATTAAAATATAAAGAGTACATATAGTAGCAGAAATGAGTATAAAATAGTTCAGAGACAGAGGAAACAAAATGAAAAAATAAAGAGTACATAGAGTAGCAGAAATGAGTATAAAATAGTTCAGAGACAGAGGAAACAAAATGAAAAAATAAAGAGTACATAGAGTAGCAAAAATGAGTATAAAATAGTTCAGAGACAGAGGAAACAAAATTAAAAAATAAAGAGTACATAGGTAGCAGAAATGAGTATAAAATAGTTCAGAGACAGAGGAAAAAAAATTAAAAAATAAAGAGTACATAGGTAGCAGAAATGAGTATAAAATAGTTCAGAGACAGAGGAAACAAAATTAAAAAATAAAGAGTACATAGAGTAGCAGAAATGAGTATAAAATAGTTCAGAGACAGAGGAAACAAAATTAAAAAATAAAGAGTACATAGGTAGCAGAAATGAGTATAAAATAGTTCAGAGACAGAGGAAAAAAAAAAAAAAAATAAAGAGTACATAGAGTAGCAGAAATGAGTATAAAATAGTTCAGAGACAGAGGAAACAAAATTAAAAAATAAAGAGTACATAGGTAGCAGAAATGAGTATAAAATAGTTCAGAGACAGAGGAAACAAAATTAAAAAATAAAGAGTACATAGAGTAGCAGAAATGAGTATAAAATAGTTCAGAGACAGAGGAAACAAAATTAAAAAAGAAAGAGTACATAGGTAGTAGAAATGAGTATAAAATAGTTCAGAGACAGAGGAAACAAAATTAAAAAATAAAGAGTACATAGAGTAGCAGAAATGAGTATAAAATAGTTCAGAGACAGAGGAAACAAAATTAAAAAATAAAGAGTACATAGAGTAGCAGAAATGAGTATAAAATAGTTCAAAGACAGAGGAAACAAAATTAAAAAATAAAGAGTACATAGGTAGCAGAAATGAGTATAAAATAGTTCAAAGACAGAGGAAACAAAATTAAAAAATAAAGAGTACATAGAGTAGCAGAAATGAGTATAAAATAGTTCAAAGACAGAGGAAACAAAATTAAAAAATAAAGAGTACATAGGTAGCAGAAATGAGTATAAAATAGTTCAAAGACAGAGGAAACAAAATTAAAAAATAAAGAGTACATAGAGTAGCAGAAATGAGTATAAAATAGTTCAAAGACAGAGGAAACAAAATTAAAAAATAAAGAGTACATAGGTAGCAGAAATGAGTATAAAATAGTTCAAAGACAGAGGAAACAAAATTAAAAAATAAAGAGTACATAGAGTAGCAGAAATGAGTATAAAATAGTTCAGAGACAGAGGAAACAAAATTAAAAAATAAAGAGTACATAGGTAGTAGAAATGAGTATAAAATAGTTCAGAGACAGAGCAAACAAAATTAAAAAATAAAGAGTACATAGGTAGCAGAAATGAGTATAAAATAGTTCAGAGACAGAGCAAACAAAATTAAAAAATAAAGAGTACATAGGTAGCAGAAATGAATATAAAATAGTTCAGAGATAGAGGAAACGAAATTAAAAAATAAAGAGTACATAGGTAGTAGAAATGAGTATAAAATAGTTCAGAGACAGAGGAAACAAAATTAACGAATAAAGAGTACATAGGTAGCAGAAATAGGTATAAAATAGTTCAGAGACAGAGCAAACAAAATTAAAAAAGAAAGAGTACATAGAGTAGCAGAAATGAATATAAAATAGTTCAGAGACAGAGGAAACAAAATTAAAAAATAAAGAGTACATAGGTAGCAGAAATGAGTATAAAATAGTTCAGAGACAGAGGAAAAAAATAAAAAAATAAAGAGTACATAGAGTAGCAGAAATTAGTATAAAATAGTTCAGAGATAGAGGAAACAAAATTTTTCAAAACAGTGAGTTCATCAGTACAGGGAGTCTTCTAAGATAGGCATTATTTGAGTATGAATAAGATCAGAGATATAGAAAACCAAATTAAAAACAGCGATTGCTAGAAGACAGAGAGTACGAGAAATGAGTATGAAGAAGTACAAAGACACGAAAGAACAAATGAAAGAACAGAGAGTATACAAAAACAGAAAGTATCAGAAATTAGCATAAAGAAGTTTTAAAATAGAAGGAAAAATAACAAATTCAAGAACGGGGAGTAAACGAGAATAGTGAGTACCAGAGATGAGTATCAAGAACTCTGAAATGCGAATAAATACTACCAAAAGTATCAAAACAAATTTTCTTTCAAAATTATATAGGGATATAAAATGTCTGTAATATTTTAAAATTCTTAAAAATTGTGTTCGTCTAATTTGTAATCCAATGAGTTTTCCCAGTGTTTTTAATGAACAATTACTAATTAACGAGTTAAAATCTAATTTTGGAATTTTCTCCATTAATTAATATGAAAATAATATTTAGCCGTGCAATTATCAAACCAGATTTGCAATATTTAATTAACTGTTGATCTATGTCTTTTGACTGGTTAATTGTACTATTTAATTAGTGCAATATGCATTTAGTTAATTAATCTACATTGATTTGCAGACATTCTTAACAAGATTTCTTTTACTTTTCATTATTTGATTCCAGTCTGCATTCTTTCCTCGGATTCTGTGAAAACAAAAAAAGGTTTTATTCAAATTAATTTGCAACCATTTCCGTTTTGACTGGTGTTCATTCGGTTCAAATTAGATCGATAGACCTTTTTCTTTTCTTTTTTCCAAATTAGATAAAAGTTTTACAAGTTAGTATTAAAAAAAGAAGAAACTTAAATTATATGCATTATTATCAAACTGTTTTCCCTCATCTTCACACCGTATCAACCGTTGTACTCTTCAGCCTTCTTCAGGTATCTTTTGTCCTGACAACATTTCAATCATTGTACGTAAGAATCTGCTGCTGGAATTTGCTCCTATACTTACAACGTTATTCAATCGTTGTATAAAAGAGAAAATACTTTACATCTCTTTGGAAAACTTTGTTGGTTTACCCGACAAACTTAGTTTAACTTAGTTCATCGGCCCAGGATTTAAAAATAATGGTGATCAGTCTTCTGCATCTCAGTAGAGACCAATCAGTCTTTTCTGTATCATGAGTAAATTGTTTTAATCTGTGATAAATCAAAAAATTGTCAACTACTTAGTGACAAGCAATATGGATTTCGTCCTGCAAGGTCAATATCACATAGGATCAGTGAATCTCTTGATGGGAGCTTTGTTTCTAAAGCAATAGCACTCGACATATAGGCCTTTGTTGGGTCTGGCAGAAACTTACAAGCTATGGAATATCTGATAATATATCCACAACCCTGAGATCTTTTCTCTATGATATAATATATATATATAGAAGTCTGAAGCATATTGCATCAATGCTGGCATGCCTCAAAGGTCTATTCTGGCCACCCTTTCCTGATCTTCAAATCATATTCTGAGATCATTTCTTGACATTTACACAGACGACACAACTGTCTATGGCAGCATCTCGAAGAGCACTGGTGATCAAGTTCTCACCGATTTTCTCTTTTCTGCATGTGATGCAATGCTTGGATCCTTTTTTTTGCTCCAGTCAAAATGAATGCATTTCTCTTTGAGGAATCCCCTTGTTTTGATAAGTTCTTAGGACTGACTTTCCCTCCAAATCTAAAATAGAAGACTTATACCCAATCTGTTGCTAATGTCGCTGAAAAAGTAGTTGGATCATTGTACAACTCCAGAAAGTACCTGACTCCTGATGCAATCATTTACATATATAAGAGTCAGATACGTTTTAAAATGGAGTACTGCTGTCACATCTGCACTTTTCTTGCCTTAACAGAGTACAAAATCGACTTTGAAATGTAGTGGGAGATGATCATAGTTAGTCTCTCTCTACTCTATCGTTATTTCCATGAAAAATGCTCGATTGAGCACCAATCTCTGGTTCCTCCTTGTAACTCATTTTCTGGAAAAAACTGTAAAAAAACTTCTATTTCTTCCTAAGTCTGCCTAACAGAACTTTTTTTGCAAGGACTTCCCGTCTTTGGAACACATTTCCACTTATTGCTTACAAAATGGATGTCTTCTTCAAATCCAATGTCGACAAATATATGTCATAAACCGTCTCCATAAGTAATCAAACTTCAATCTTCTCATAATATTCTTCATTATTTAACTGACAATCATTGCATATCATTAACCATTATCCTCGAGTAGCTTTTGGCTTTGATAAGTAGTAACTTAGTTCTTTACACGTATTTCAAAACGAAATTCATCAAGTCTAGATATGAGCAAAAAAATGTCAGTTGTTGTTCTCTCATGGTTCATTTCAAACAAACAACGTTTCTTCTTCTTCATTTAAAATGTCTTTTACACATTAGATGTGGGTTGCACGTTAGTCATGGCAGCACGAAGTGACTTTCTCCATGAAATATAATGTAAGATGGACTTATCAAACATTTGTAGAGATCTCCAAAAACACATCAACTATATGGATATAGATAGAAAGGAGACTGACCGCATGTTGTCTGAAAGGCACCTCAAACGAACTGGTCTGAAAGAAGAACGACTGACTGCATGTCAACATAACTGGTTTGGGCAGAGAGGAACAATGAACAAACAACGTATTTTCGGTTTGAACACTCAAGTGTTCAAACCGAAAATAGGGGAAAAAGAGGAAGTGAACTTGTGAGTCACGCTTTTTAAGTTTGTAACATATTCTGGGATTCAGTTATTTAAGTGTTTCGGTTTCAAACATCATACGCTTTCTGCAAGATTACCCAGCTTGAGCTGATCAGACACAAGCTCACAAACACTAAAATTCTTTCTGACATGTTTAACTTGTAAATTGTTGGTGGCTTCCGTTTTGAACGATTTGACCGTTATGAAATCAGTAAAACGCAAAAGCTATGCAGGAAGTGGATTCCAGTTTCTCACGAGTTACAAATGTTGTAAGTTTACTATTTACTGTTTTCACTCCAATCATCATCATCATCATCATCATCATCATCATCATCATCGTCGTCACCATCATCATCATCATCGTCATATTCAGTTTACATGCTGGTATGTGTTGGACGGCTTTTGGAAATTGACGTCCAAACTAACCTATCTCTGTCCAGGTCTTTATTTATCCCTCTTTCTCTCAAGTCCACTTTATCACTTCTTCCCATATTTTCCTTGGTCTTCCTCTGTGAACTAAACCTACTACCTCAACTGTTCTACATCTACCAACCCAAGAACTCTCATCTATTATTTTCAACATGGTCATACTATCGAAGTTTCCTGTTCTGCACACATCTCCCTATACTGTCCACATTTAATCTTCCTGTGAGGTTATCAAATCTAAGTCTGTCTTTGGCTCACATTACACATCCATCATATCCTTCTCATATCATTTCTCTTGGGAGGTGACGGTGGCTAAGTGGTTAATGACACGGACTGACAACCTGTATGTGCCAAGTTTGAATCTAGTTCATTCCACAGAAACACTTTCACTCAGGATGTTGGAAACCTTCACGTGGTCCCTCCTGTAAGTACCCGATGTCTTTCTAAAAAGAATTCTAACTAGAAATCAATGTCAACAATAGAATCATCTGATTCATACAAAATGAACGAATGAATCATTTCTCTCCATGCAACACATGTCCTCAACCAGGTTTCACTTCCATACATCATCACACTACGTAAACATGCCTGATAGACTTTTCCTTTGGTTGACAGTGGTAACGCTCTGCTGGTTATAAATGGCAGAGTTCCTTGAACTTACTTCATGCACTCCTAACTCTTGCAATCATACTAGCAAAACTTTTGAACAACCTCAATAGCTTCGCCATCCAAATATATTTTCTCCACATCTTTTCTTATCCGTCTCCATTGTCTTGCACGTCTTGTACACAAACTGGTTATCACCTCTCAACCTACTAGTAATTCCCTGCACTTCTTGCGTACCCAATGCTTACAAGTACCAAAACAAAAAATTGACTTGCACCCGACTCCTTTCCCACAAACTAAACTTTCCTCTTTCTCGAGACTTTCCAACACTGCAATCACTTTGGTCTTAGTAACATTCAATTTCAGATCTTGACTTTCCATAGCATTCCTCCAAATTTTTAATACAACACACGATTCACAAATGTGGAAACGTGTATAAATGCAGTTTCAGCTGCCATTTTTCCCGTTGATATATTCTTTGTGATATTATGCTACCAGAATTAATGAAGTTGGGGTCTTTCAGGCAAGATAGTCTGATGTTACAAACCTTGAAACATTCAATGAACCTGGTTATGGTAATTATAACATCACCAACGATGCAGGCCAGCAAACCGTTTAAATGTGCCATTCAAAATATAGAAATGGTTCAATTTCTAACATGTTGATCACTTTGTTATGCAATAGCATCTGATTTTGACCTCTTTTGAATTTAGTTCAATTATTCAAAGTTCATTCTTGGTTATATTTGTTTCAAACATCATTATTATTTATTTATTTTTGACTGCATAACATTTGACCTCTTTCATAAGGAAAGCGTTGTTAAAAAACAGCCAAACCAATGCGACCAATATCGAAATTGCATTCACAGTAATTGAGTGGAATGTGCACAGTGAGAAAAATGAAACAAATAATTAAATTATAATTATTGCCATTACTTCATTGAGTTCTTTCTATTTTAATTAAAACAAATATTTATAGATGTACATAAATACAAGACGTACATAAATTCCCCCTCCCTCAAAATAATATATATCAATAACATGAAAAATGAACTTCTCATAGTTGTAATAGATCCGATCTAAGATAGCAGATCCTGCACAGACTACTATCTTCGCCTGAAGATAGTTGCTGACAGACTACCGGCAGCTCTAAGAACTTCCTACTTTCCTCTTCCTCTCTCGGACACTGTCCAACTTTCTTCCATCTATACCAAACGGTATAGGTAACCTTTTTGAATAGACCCTTTTCCTTGTTGTTATATATATGTGTTGTATCCCTGAAAAGGGTTACAATATACAAGGTTGTTCATCTAATGGAAAGAACAACCAATACGATAGTAGAATGAAGAAAGAAAAGTTTATCGCAATAGAGACTACAATGAATAGATAGACAGAGTTTGGTAAGACACTACTAATCTCCAAAGACAGATAGCAGTGAATGCGGTTCTCACTATATTATAGTCCTCTGTATTAGTAAGTCCACATATGAAAAAGGGGCTGCAGGATATTCCATTACAACAATATGTAAACATGTTAGAAAAGCATTCTTGGTCTTTTTGTAACTCTACAAAATGGCTGACATTGAATTCAAAATGATTTTCAGGTTAAAAGAAATAATTTTACTTATATTCGAAATGAAATCATTTTGAAAAGTGGGAAATTTAAAAAAATCTTTAACTGCTTGAATTCACGCAAGATGCTAAGAATATCACATCCCGCATGGCGAAGGGTACCTCACTTAATAATTGTTTAAATTCGTGTAGAATGTGTTTAATGTAATTAGAGTAATTAGGGATGTTGAAAAGCAGACGATTTCGAATACGATCTATTGTCTCTCAAGATCAAATCTGCCAATGCACACCAGGCAATTGGTTTTCCTTCTTTTTTACATTCCATTTCTAACTTCTACTGACCAACGTTATGATAGATATTTTAGGGATATATGATCCCTCAATAAACTACTACAACCAGTTTTAATAGTTATATTAAATATATATTAAATTAATATAAGAAAAGAAAATCCGAGTTTTGGAAATGTTTTAACCAAAAACCTCGATTTTCTTTTCTTATATTTGAATTCTTGTATTTATGGGCCATTCTTATAAATAGTAAACATTATCGTTGAGCTTTCGCCCCTTCTTTGTATGACTTTAAAGAATACTATATATATATATATATATATATATATATATATATATATATATATATATAGTCTTGGAAGTTTCTCAACCATTAAAACTATATTAAAAAAAACAAAAAAAAACTAAAGTCCCAAGTCGTTCAGTGGAAAATCACTCATGTAAGTCAATGTAACTTTTTCAGTTATTATATTAGTTTGCTTCTAACATTATTTAAGGGATCATCAGTTGTGTACCATGAAAAACTGTTTCGGGAATTTAAATATATATATGAAAAAGGAAAAACCAAGGGATGTTTTTTTTTTTTTTTTTATATATTCATCAACGTTTCGTCTTTATTTGTAAGACTTCATCAGGATGATAATTTTAAGATAAATGTCATGCAAGTACATCGAAATATTGGGTTGACATGATGGGTTGATGAGAAGAAGTAGTAGCCGTGGCTACTGAGAGCGCAGGACCAAGGTCCGGGCTTGGAGAAGGCAGTGGCAGAGAGTGAAATGAATGTGGATGGCTGTGAGTGACAAAAACCTCAGTATCCCCTCCCCTCTCTCCCACCCTAAGACAAATTCACTAACACTCCCACCACTCCCATATTGTATTTTAGGGGATTCTTTAGAACAAAAAAAAAATTAAATGTCAAACTGTTGGCATGAAAATGAATAATGTTTGGGTTTGGAATTGAACAAAGTCTCTGTGAATGAAAAACGATTTAAAAGGTACTTATCTTTTTAGACGAGATTGGCGCCGGTCACTAAGGCAGAAGGTGAGTGTCCACTTATGTAGTTGAGATGATCGCTGGCAGAATTTGAAGAACAATATCTTCGTTTATATATATATATATATATATATATATATATATATATATATATATATATATATATATGGAAAAGACACAAGACAATTTCTTTTGTCACGTGCGTAACTATTTAAAAAAATATACGGCGCGTGCGACAAAGATGTTAATTGGGAAAAGAAGGGGGGAGAAAAAAAGGAAAAGAGCAAATGAAAACATCGATGAAATTCAGTAAAAGCAAGTACTTTAACCGGGATCGGAGTTTGTTATGCAATGGCGAGGTATATTGCATTGCTTGAGTGCGATTTTTGCCAGATGTTTGGTTAAGGAATCACATGGGAGAGAGGATTCAGTCTTAACGAGGATGCAAGAGTGTTCCTGTATATGACTGTGCGTTAGTGCAATTGTTGCGTTTGATGTCCCGTTTATGTTTGCAAATGTGAGATTTGATATTTTTGGCCGTCTCGCCAATATAAAACATTGGACATGAGGCACATTTTATTTTGTAAATGTCGACTAGAGAAGAAGTGTCCTTAGAGGTAAGTGGATATGGGTTTAATGTTGAGTAAATCTTTAATTGTTTTAGAAGTTGATGTCTGTTGTGACCCTGTAAAGGGTTCGGAAGGAAAACACGAATTCAATGTTTAGAGGAAACAAGTATATAGAAAAAAGTACAATACAACAGAGAACAAGAGTGGTTGTACGTCATTCTTGACTTCCAGTATACACTGGTGTAGTTCCCAGTATTTACGGTGAGTGGAAGAGTCCAAGTAGTCCGTATAGATAAGGTACCATAACACCACCACCCCAAGCCTAACCTCTGCAGGAGTATCAGTATCGTTTCCTTTTTGGATTGATCACGATAAGTTCCGGAGACTTCTGTTTCCTTTTAGATTGTCACTTTTCTGGGGCTGCTTGAGGTACTTGTATGTCGAAAGTATTGTATATGGTATCCATAACTTCTTCATCTTCCTGTCAGTGTTGTCCGATAGTTGTTTCCTAATTTGATTTAGGTGTCTCTTATGTGAGAACTGAGGGCCTTGTATTATGTAAACCATATTTCCAATTCACTTTTCTGTCGTACCAAGTTCCCAGCAAGATATGTGAGATTTTTAAACATCTTGAAATATACTTTATACCTTGGGATGTAGCGTTTGTGGTACAATAGAGGTTCGTCCTTGTTTGTTTTGTTTTGGCAGCAATTTTTCAGAAAACTGATCTTATTTTATGCACAAACATTATTTGTGCAGGAGATACTGCGGGTTTTGTGTTAACATTTTGCGTGATCCTGTATACTTATAAAAACTGCTGTTGGGCCTTTTTCGTGGGAGTTCCGCAAGCTTTTTTTCAGGGCGATTTTTTTTAAAGTGTCCACAAACCTCCCCACCTGGCCGTTTGACCTAGGATGGTACGGTGGAGTCGTGGTGTGTCTTATCTGGAAAATCTCACAGAATTCTTTAAAGCTGGAGGACGTAAATTGCGTTCCATTGTCACTGACCAAACAATCGACCACCACAAAACGGGCAAACAATTTGTGAAGGAAGTTCATCGTTACCTCCGTAGTAGGCTTTTTACATCAGAACACTTCGGGCCATTTGGTAAAACTATCTACTACAATTAGATAGTAAAATCTCTCCAGCAGGCCCGCAAAATCCACATGTATCCTTGACCAACGTCAGTCCGTTTTGGTCCACAGACTATGTTTAATATGAGGTGCCTTTACCGCCAAGGCACAACCTTTACAGGTATTGACGATGTCCTTGTCCATTTTAGGCCAGTACACGTAGCTGCGCATTAAACTTTTCATCCTATTTGTCCTCGGATGGCCAATGTGAAAATCCTTCAGGATTCTCTTCTGTAGTTTTTTTTGGATGACGACTCTCTCGCTGTATTGTCACATAAGTACCTCGTCACATGATGAAAAACTGTCTGAAATATGTTGGTACTTATCATACATTTTTGTTCTTGAACTCATCATCGAGGGCTTCTTTTTTAATTTCATGGAGTTTTCTTACTGTGTTGCACAACATAGCTTTTATTTCCCTGTCCGTTCGTAGGGAAGAAATCACGGAATTTTCTCGTGGCTCTTTATGTCTCGGAACCAGTCTATATAATCCATCAGCGTGATAGATATTTTCGACAGTAAGTATTCCATTTAAAAATTGTAATTTAATAAAATTGTCCCTCATCTCTGTAGTCTATTTGTCGTGTATACGAGCAGACCTTTTTTGAACCGAAAATGGTGATTAACGGTTTGTGATCCGTCTGTAACGTGAACAATCTAGCATGTATGTAACGGTGGAATTTTGTTACTGCAAAGTTTATTCCTCCTGTTCGATTTCGGAGTAATGCTTCTCTGCTGGAAGCGATGGGCTTGATAGTTCCGTCTGCCATTTTATGAAGAATGGATGTTTCTATTCCATATGAGCTTGCGTCGTTAGCAACTATGATGTTTAGATTCGGGTCATAATGTGTGAGGAATAAATCCGATGTTAGAATTTTAATAGTTTTGTCGAACGCCTCCTGGCATTCGGGTGTTCACTCCCAAACCTTATCCTTTCTTAACAATTCGTTCAGCGGAGAACGGAGGTGATACATATTTGGAATAAAAGCTTGGTAAAATTTGCCAGTCCCAGAAAACTCTGCAGTGACCCATTTTGGATCCGGCCTTCTGCCGTCTTTATCTGTGACATGACCCAGATATTTGATTTCTTCTAAGATAAAATCACATTTTTCTTCTTTAACTTTGAAGCCATAGTCCCGGGTTTGCGAAAACACTTTGTAAACATGTTCCCGGTGTTTTTCATATTTTTGTTATTTATTAGAATGTCATATAGATATGCAACCGTGAAATGCAAGTTCACCCAGAAACTTGCTGAAAAATTGCTGGAGCAACCTTGACCCTGAAAGCAAGCCTTTCAAACTTGTATAATCCTTGTTTATACATAGTAATTTAGAACTTTTTGGAGGTACGCTTCACTAAGATCTATTTTTGAGAAAAATTTGCCTCCATTTAATTTTGTAAAAACTTCTAGGCTTGGAAGTGGATAATGGTAGTCCTTTAGTGCTGCATTTAACCTGTCAAAAAATCTGCACACACGCTGATTTCTTTAGATTTCTTTTTTACATAGACAGTGGGTGCTGTTCATTGACTATATTCCACTTTAGATAAAATGTTGATCCTTTCTAATCTAATTCCTTGTTTATTTTTTCTAACGAGGTGAAAGGCACATTCCTTATTTTCTTAAATACGGGTTGGACGTTCTCGTTTAGTTAAAATTTAGTCAACATCTTTTTACATCGACCAAGACCGCCAGAAAAAAAAAAACAGAAAAGTTTTTTTCAATTCCTTCTTTAGTTTTTCTGACAAAACATATTGATTGCTAAATTCTATAGATTGAACTGTTGCATCCAGTCTGTGCCAAATAAATTATTGGTGATTTTAATACTAGCATTTTCAATTTGTTGGTAGTTCCATTTAAGGTAACGTTGGTAATGATTTCACCCTCAAATTTAATTATTCACCAGTCATCGTTCTGGCTATTTGGTTGGCTCTTAGCATAGTCAGTTTATCCAACCTTTTCCATGTATGCAGGTTGATTATCGAGACGTCTGAACCCGAATTTAATTGTAATTTTACATTTTTATTCAGGATTTTTACCTGTACATGTGTTCTTATATTTATGCAGTCCTGCTTGTTTGTTCTTGTGGATTGAACCAGAGTTTTATTTCCACTATACGTTCTGCAAATTGAACTCTTGTGTCCGACTTTATTACAAGTTAGACAGGTTTTAAAACGGTATGGGTAATCTATAACGGAAACAGGGGCTATGTGGTACTTTATCCTGTTTTTTATTGGTCTGGCTTGTTTTTGTAGCAGCGTGAAAATAATCCCTCTTTTTTTTAGTTGTTTTTGAAGGAGGGTTGAATTGTGATTTCTGACGTACATTTCTTATGTGCGCAATGCCCAACTCTTTTATGTCTTTAGAATACTGTTTAACATTTACAAATCTCTGGCATTTTTTGGCTAATTTCTGTGATGTTAAATTTGGCTCACTTTCTAACTTGTTTAGAACCCTACGTCTGATTTTTGTGTTTTTTTTCGTGATACAAGTCCTTGCACGAAAATTAAACATTTAAAGTTATCCGTGCTAAGTTCAGCTAATTTGAAATCGTCACAGTGTTTAACGATTGACGCGAAAGTTGCGTAGTCTTCGGCATCTTTTTTTTACTACATTCAAGCACTTCCACCGGTTGTGGAACAGAGAAGTCTTAGGGCTAAATAATTCTGTTAAAAGTTTAACCGCCTTAGAAAAAGTCAAGTTGCTAGTTTTTTTAGGTAAAATAAAGTTTACAAATTTATTATGTTCGGTGGTCCCTAATTTTGGGAATAGTAAGCAAACTTTTTTAGAGTTTGCCAAATTTTCACAATCCATTTTGTATAGATCCTCATACCTTCTAAAATATGAAGCGAAGGTTTTATCCTTGTCTGGGGAATAAGTGAAATTGGTAATTGCACTTCAAATGGCATTCTGAGAAAAAGCATATTCGTTCTCAGTATTTTGACCCTTATACGATATTATTTGCATAAATACTTCCATTTTTTGATGGGTTTCTTTTTTTTGTTCCCAAAGTCTTTCTTCTGTTTTTTGTAGCCTTCTGCCAGCTTCTGTTTTTATTTTTAATTTTCAGCTTCTTTTTTTGTTCCAGTAGTTTTTTTTAATTTTGTTCTAGTAGTTTTTCGTCGGCTTCTTTTTTTGTTCTAGTAGAAGCTTTTGAAATCTTTATCAGCTATCTGTTGCATTTGGAAATTTACAAGTTATGTCATTATTGTTTTAAAATCTTCCATGTTTAAAATGTGTCTTTATAGCATACGGCTCTTAAAAGTTCTTTCTTTTATATTACGCTGCTAACGTAATCTTAGTCGTAAAAAGAGAAAGAGAGTATAAACCCTTATTTTTCTTCAGCCAAAAAAAATCACTTTTTTTAGTATGCTTTTCATGTAACTGTAGAATTTACGGTCAGCACTTTAGTCAACAGAAAAAAAGAAGACTTTTCTTTTTTGGAGAGAAAAGAAAATATCATGTATTTCCTTCTTGTTAAAAATTAACAAAGTACCGGAATAACAATACCAAAAAAAATCACTGATCGTTCTTTGAGAGAAAATAAGTTGGTCTTTTACGTGTTTTTTTTCTTTTTGGTCTGCCAGTAAAGCCAGTTTTTAGAACTTGGATGCTGTCAGGTGAATTTGCCATTGATTTCTCCACGTTTGTCCTTTTTTAAGGTTCTAAAAAAAAACCTTTAATATACTTCGTCGCCAGTTGTGGCATCCATTTTATGGTTCTCAAGAATCCCTTACTGTACCTCGTTGTTTGGCCCTGTACAGGGTCAGGAAGAAAAACACGAACTCGAAGTTTAAAGGAAACAAGTATATTGAAAAATGTATAATACAACAGAGAACAGGAGTGGTTGTACGCCAGTCTTGACTGCCAGTATAGACTGGTGTGGTTCCAACCCTGAGAAGCCAGTGCTCCCAGTATTTATGGTGAGTGGAAGAGTTCAAGTAGTCTATTATAGATAAAGTACCATAACACTCCCCCTCCTAAGCCTAACCTTCGCAGGAGTATGAGTATCATCTCCACTATTTTTATATCAGATTTGAATTGTTTTTGTAAAAAAGTAGATATGGGATAATTGAAGAGAACTATATAAGATTTATTTTTATCAATCTTGGCGGTGTTATTTGTGCTGGTGGCATTGTTGTGAGGGGAAATTTTTGTAATGTTTTTTGCTGTGAATATTAAAAGTTTTGCATTTAACGTTGTGGATGAAAAAGTGAGGATATTTTAAAGTTTTGTAAGTGCTCTCGATATAGGTTTCTTCATTGTGAAGGTAAGCGGGGCTGCAAATTCTGAGAGTTTTGAGGAACGAGCTTATGATCATTCCGTATTTTATTCTGTTGTTGTGATGGGAGTAGAAATGTATAAAGTGATTTGTAAGGTAATAGTGTGTTCAATTTTATTGAGTTTGTCAACAATGTCAGTAAATAAAATTGAACACACCACTTCCATCACCTCCGAACTAGAAAATAATCACGTCCGCAACTTCCTTGATATCACTCTGCACAACACCCCCAAACGGCCTAAACTTCTCGGTCTATAGAAAATCAACAAATAAAAATGGCCACTTGCATATGGACCATTAAAAAAATTCTATTTTAATGTCACACTGTATGTCACAACAATGACTCACGTAAGAACTGTAGATGGAAAGAAAATATGCCAAAGTCTATCTCTACAAAATAATCAATTTTATTTAACAACTTGTTAAGACAACGAAAGATAAAGAGTTTGTGATGAATGAGAGTTCAGCATATCTGAGAACGTTCCAGGTGAAGGAAGAGTTGTTTTTCATGTAAGGAGAAATTGAGTACACATGTTCATTTCAGATGTCACCTTGTGCATTTACGTCTGACAGTGTGTGTAAATGGTGTGCCTGTTTTGTTCGTAAGAGAGTGTGAGTACAAAGTGTGTAAATGAGTTTTGCTAGCAGTGTGTATATGCTGTCGCTATGTTTTGTAGTTCGTGTGTGTCTCCCATCATGTGTGTGCTACTTTCCAAAGGCCTTTCGGCCCCAAAGAACCACAACTGGATTGTGATGTACTCATGTCTTGTGTCTCTGGGGAAAGATAGGAAAGCAGAAGAAAAACCCTGTTTTTTGAGTGTTTATATTTCACACAAAATTTTGGGAGTGAATATTTCTTGCATTGTGATTGGTTGGAAGAAACTGCTGATTGAAGCTTTTGTCTGATCGAGAGTCGATATGATAAGAAATGAATAATAATGTAATCATATTTAAAACGGTTAGCAATACTGGCTCAATTAAAGTTAACTTAATTCCTTTATTTACCACAAATGTAATTTTTAATTTATGAAAATAAAAAGAGAAACTACGAAATATTGAATGATTGAACAGACAATGAACCATTTTAGTTTTGTTTCTGCCATTATGAATCAGCAGAACATTACCATTATTGACTGAGGTCTATCAGGCATATGTATGCAGTGTGATGATGTATTTCCATTGAAACTTGACTAATGGATGGACTTGAGATAAAGAGGGATTAATAAAGATTTGGCCAGAAATCGGTTAGTTTGGAAGGCAATTTCTAAAAGCCACCCAACACGTGCCAACATGTAAAATGGACATTAAACTGATGATGATGGTGATGACAACACTGACTCAATTAAAGTAGAGTTCTAACTAGAAAAACATTGGGGAAACTAATGCCAACACTAGAATCATCTGATTCACACGAAATAATAAGAAGCTCAATTCCTTCATTTACTATAAACATAATTCTTAATCTACAAAAATAAAAAGAGAAACTACAAAACTATGAAACATGAACACGTCACTCAATAAGTTGCGTGCCTAATGAACCAACAACTTTTAGGCAAAATTCAACCTTATTTATCAACATACACTGATTCCAACGCTTCTCTAACAATTCTATTTTTTTGTAGAACGATTTGTCTTTGGCCTCAAAATACGTCTCAGTTTCCGATATAACTTCTTCATTGGAGCTAAATCTCTGGAGCATTCTTTTGGGATCTGCAAGCAGCTAGTAGATGCTGGGGGCCAGATCTAGAGAATAGGGTTGGTGTGGAAGCAATTTGAAGTGCAATTTATGTAGTTTTACCATCGATGCAGTTGACTTGTGACATATATTATCTTGTGCTCTATAATGTTTGCTATCTGCTGCTGTCCACTCAGTTGACTGCCGATTTAACTCTGGAGCTAAGTGGTGTATCCATGTTTCATCCATTGTCACATATTAATGCAAAAACTTTTTTGTTGCATTGAAACAATTACAAACAATGCTCTGAATCGTCGACGCATTGTTGTTTTTGATTTACAGTCAACACATACAGCTTACTCTTTGACAAATGTTCATGCAAAATGGTGACTATACTACCTTCTGATACCTCCACCTCCTCTGCTATCTCATGCAACTTCAATTTATGATCGGCCAAAACGAATTAGTGGACTTTGTGATGTTTTCTTGGACAACTGTTGAATTTGGGCAACCTGAACATTCAGCATCATTTGGATCTGTACGACTGCATTTAAAGTCAGCATACCACCTCTTAACCATTGTTTCTGATGGAGCAAAGTCTGAATAACTCCTATTAAGCCATTGCTTTGGTTGAACAATATTTTGTTCCCATGAAGAAAGCAATGCTTTATCAACACACGAAATTCAAATATATTTATTGTTCTGAAAATTTGCAACAGTTTACTTCTTAAATAAGTGTAATTTGTAGAGCTGAGGTGTATGCGACTTACGTCTTTCCTTTCATCTTTTATCGACTGGCTGTACTACCCCTGCCTGCGGACTGCCTTTTGGTTTCTACGCGCTTGCTTTTCTCACTTATTTGAAAGAGAGGGAAACCGTATGTTCATAGATAGATCTGTACTCAGCATTCAAGCAAGGAAAGCTTGGGAATGCCGGATCTGACAAGTCATAGACATACCGAAAAATTGGCTTTTCTAGGTCACTCTTTGACAGAAGATGTCCCTGCGGTTGAGAGAGCCTTTCCCAAGTTCATACCCGGATCCCCGGTCGAATCCCATCATAAACCGAGGGGGTAACAAAAGTTCTACACTGAATGCCGAACCGCGCTTAAAGCACTGCCAAGAACCAGGGCTCTTATACGGCCTAGGAAGAAATTATATCGGGATCTAGTGGAGAGTACCACTTCGGATCCGGTTGAGGAGCAGCTGGGATTGTCGGAGGAGGAGATTCGCCCTCAGCAGAGTTGAGCGCCAAGCCAGAGTTATCTTAACAACTCTGAGTACTCTCTGACCTGGCGATTGGTCCAGAACGCGCTGCCACTTTATGACAAGCTAACCAGAGATGGAGTGAGGGCGAATCCTTACTGCCCGCACTGTGAGGGTAACAAAAGAGAAACGGCCGAGCACCCCTTTTTTACTTGTAACAAACTTTGGCGACTCTGGAAGTATGTCAGCAGGGTAACAGCTTTAATAGATGCCGAGCACATGATGGTCATCCACAACGTAGCTTTGCCTTGGCCTAGCGAGAATGGTGATGTGGGTTGTCTACTTTAAACATTAGCTTAAAGTGAAAATCAGATGCGATTGGAGGAGATTACATCGCAAGGAGGTGGGCGTGTGACACTAGTTTGTGCATCCATCGAGGAGCTGGGTACGAGTTTGTGTTCCCTGCATAGACATGGCACGCACGGTCCTAGGATCACCCCATAAATTTAAAAGACCCTTAGCTAGTGGGGTAAATAAATCCTGTCCCTGCTTTGTTTTTTAGTATTAGAGATCCTTCAAAGACGCTCACTCCCTACATTTATTTTGCACCCAGTCACCCCTAAACTGTTGTATTATATCTTGGAGGATACCATCAACTCCTACATTCCACCCCAATCTGTTTTATTTTTTACATCTCACTTAGCCCTCACTCCCATCTAGAGACCGAACTGCTTGTTTTCGGAGCACCCAGAAAACAGTGGTCGGCCTAACACTTAGCAGAAGGTAGAGAGAGCCTACATTTTTTATTTCTTTTTTTAATATATTTGTGAATGTTGTCCCACGATGAATTTTTTGTAAATAAAATCCATTCAAAACAAATTAGGGATCATCTAGGTAAAATCAAGCCACAAAGTAAATGTGGTATTTTGATGAGTGTCTAGCGTAGGATAAGCCCAAAAGATTTGACAAAATGTGATGACCATCGACCCCCCCCCTCTCCCCAAAAACGATTCGGGCTTCATGATTATTGTTAAAAAAAACTTTGTTGTGAATGTATATTTTTTGCTTCAATAAAATAACTGTAATTTGTAAACTAATAATCCGATTGGGCTAAAATTTTGACATGTGAAGGTTAGTACTTTATAAAAAGCATATGGATTTTTTTTATTAGTAACACCATCTATATGTCAGGCCTGTTACTTATTGAGTGTTAAATGATTGAGCAGACAATGAACAATTTTAATTTTGTAGTGTCACTGTATGTTTATCAGTTTTATGTTTTATTGTCGCACACTTTCTGGCACGATTGTAATAATCTCAACGATTGTAATAATGATTGTAATAATCTCAACGATTTTAATAACGATTGTAATAATCTCAACGATTGTAATAACGATTGTAATAATCTCAACGATTTTAATAACGATTGTAATAATCTCAACGATTTTAATAATCTCAACAATTGTAATAATCTCGACGATTTTAATAACGATTGTAATAATCTCAACAATTGTAATAATCTCAACGATTGTAATAATCTCAACGAATGAACAACGGACAAAGCGAATGCACACCTGCGTCAAAAATGAGGGAAAGAAAATTATCCTTTGATAGTGTTTGCACTTAATATTCATATTTATATAAAATTACGATGAAGGTAAATAAAAGAAATAAGAAAGAAAACGTCTCAGACTGGAAAGTTTTAAAAACGCAAAAGGAAAGAAAAAGCGTATAAATCAATATAGAAAGCAGAAAGAAGACAAAGAAAACGTCTCATTATGGAAATAGATTGAAGGCAGGGAGTTGTCTGACTTGTTATTTGCTTTCTCAATTCTCCTAAATACTTGAAATAGATTTGTCCGGCAACTGTTTTTACTCACTAACTTTTGTGTGTCGGATATATATATATATATATATATATATATATATATATATATATATATATATATATATATATATTGCTCTTTATTATAGAGTGGAAAATAATAACTTTATTTTATTTTTACTTTTATTCAACAAAACGAAATTTTACAACAGATTTTCTCATTTTTCTTATTTCTTTGTACTCTTGTTTCGTCCCGTATTGTTAGTTTAGTTTGTTTGGGGCTTGTGGTTGAAGGTTTTATGTCATATCAACCCTTTTGTGGGTTATGTAATGCTAAAACACTAAGTCTGTGCATGGTCATGTTCATCAAGCAGATCGAAATAAAACAATTTTTTGATTAAATATTTAATGAAATTTTCAGCATTTATTCATTTGCATACAACATGATGTCAGTTGATATTAACTTTCAGGCTATTCCATTTTATACATTTTTTTTCTTCATCACGGGCGCCGCCATATTGGATCGGAAATAAACAGGAAAAAGACAATGATGAAAAAACGGTTGTGGCATATTATGAACAGACTTATTTTCCTTCCGTCCGATTTATTTATTTCGGCCATATTTTAAACATTCACTGTGACAAGATGTGTGTCACCATTTTGCATGTTCAATTCAATTTGCTATAAGTTATTGTTTTTTTTATAACCATATATAATCGTTTTATGCAATAAGTTTTTTTTTAAATAATGCCGAGCAGCATTTTTTAGCATTCTCAATGCACCAGGCAGCATTTTTAGTGACTTGCTGCATATTTGCGCTGAATGTGAATAGCAGACTTGCTGCATGTTTGCGCTGAATGTGAATAGCAGACTTGCTGCAAGTGAGTGATATTTAACAAAGAGAAGACAGACCACACAGAAGATTGGAAATATGTCTGATCTGTAAGTTTGGACCATCCGGAATTCCATTTGTCTACTTGAGAAAATAATGTTTTTCAGATAAGAGGTTCCCTGCTGTGGTTATGAACAACTTGAGATTTTGCTAGGAATAATGGCAAAGACAACCTGGGCATTGGGTTTTTGATGTTCATAGATTGATAACAGATTGGCCATTTCAAATGGTTGATGGCTAGCCATTATCTCAAGAGGTCAGTTTCTGGGTGGTCGGATGAGGATGAAATGAGAAGAGAGATGGGGTGTAGTCAGTTACGGTGAAAGTAGAACAAGGAAAGGGGGGGGGGGTGATCGGAGCTGGCCCTCCGAGCGTGACACAGTTTGTTTTTTTGGAGTTTAACAGTCAGTGGAGTCTGTGTGCCTCTTCAAGCAAAATGGGCCCTTTGGCTTATATTTTGATTATTTTTATTTAGTATGAATGTTTCAATAAATAAATTAATTAATTAATGAATTGCAAAAAAGCAGAGTAGAAAATGTTGTTATGGAAGGTTTGAGGCGTAGAAGTGGTGACTGTGTTATTTTAATTTATTTTTGAATCACATGTGTGGGTGTTTATTTGTTTTGTCTTTTAAGAAAAACCAATAAACTAAAATATTTTATATATGCCAAAAAAAGTTATTATTTTAATTAATTACATACACTAATACTAATCTCTCTCTCTTTCTCTCTCTCTCTCACACACACACACACACACTCTCTCTCTCTCTCTCTCTCTCTCTCTCTCACTCACTCTCTCTCTCTCTTTCATTTGATGTTTAAACATTTTTTTAAAGTCAACACAATTAAATAATGGAAACTTTTATTTAAAATATAAAATATTGTGATTCTGTGATTTTCAAATCCAGAAGGAAATTAAGCATGTCTTTATTGAATGAATACGAACCGCAAATAAGAAAATATGTGTTGCGTAAATCTGTAATCTCAGTTTTCAGCAATTCCTTTGTGATTCGACCAAAATGTAAAGGTTCTTTGCAAAATCTTACAGCTTCTACATTTTCCTGAAATAAAATAGAATGAAGAGGATATATTATTATATATATATATATATATATATATATATATATATATATATATATATATATATATATATATATATATATATATATATATAACAATACACTCAAATTTAAATCAATTAGAACATTTTTTTGGACTACAAAGATCAATCACCAACTTGCAAACACCAAACAGCTCAATATTTATTTAGATAGAGCCGAGTATATTTATGTATTTTTAACAATTTCAATTATTTTCAAGTCATATTCTAAATAAAAAGTATATTCAAAGGTATTAAAAATGGTTTTCACCTGTTTCAAATCGATATTTATTTTTAGTCATACATAAAAATTGTTCAAATAGCGACTCTCTTCAGAACTTATTTACATATGTATCAAGAAAAAGTAACCAAAAAAGTTCGAAAAAAGTTCATTATATATATATATATATATATATATATATATATATATATATATATATATATATATATATATATATAGAATTATAAAAAGAAAAATAATACACACATTAAGGTTGTACGCATAATAACTTATTTCGACCCCTTTAATTAGGTCTCCTCAGATGTATCTGAGGAGACCTAATTAAAGGGGTCGAAATAAGTTATTATGTGTACAACCTTAATGTGTGTATAGTTTTTCTTTTTATAATTCTGTTTTGCTCTGTTTAAATTACATTGAGCTCTGTTATTCAGATTCTCTACACAAAATTGAAATCTACACACTATATATATATATATATATATATATATATATATATATATATATATATATATATATATATATATATATATCACTGAATAACAACACAAGCTCTAATATAATACACACTTATAAAAATTCTAAAAGAACATATGCACACTCGTACACAGACACAAACGAATATATCAATAATGATAATTACACATACATACACTTAAACAAACACCCACCCAGACAAAATCCTAAAAGATATTTTAGTATTAAAATTGATCTTCAAAATCCAGACAGTACTTTTCTTTCTTATTTAGATTAACTTGTGTATAATATAATGAAAGACGGTGACTTTAATTTTTATCCTCATTATATCATATTTATTTAGTGATTGCAGTTAACCGTTTTTTTTATTTATTCAATTTATATTTACTGTATTTAATAAGAAACTTATATTTATTATTTAAACAACCAGAACAAACAAGAATTTAACTGTCAGCTTACAACATTTTAAATAATCATATAAGTATGCAAACATACATCAGAGGAACCACACCGACACATAAAAAATTCTGTAAAAATTAATGCAAACACGTGCACAAATATACATTAATACATCTATAACCATATTTACATAAATATGCATGTAAATTTATATTCACAAAGATAAAGCTACATAAAGGAATAATAGCGCGTTGAAAACTCGAAAATTCTAAATAAAAAAAATTAACTTGTGTATACTAACTATAATGGAAGTAAAACGAATGATATTAAAAATCAGATTCTATTCTATTCATTTATAACTATTTACTGCAGGCCTTTTATTTATTTATTTGTCTATTTAATTATTTATTATATATATAACCTGCATTTAATAAACCTGTAGAAGCTTACATGAAGGAACTCTTTTCTATTAGCGGTGAGTTGTGATTCGGCCTGGCTCTTTACCAGCCATACGTCTAGCACGTTTACATGTAACGAGATTCTTCTTGGCACAAGAGCCGGATCACGTGATCAGCAGAACACTCCAGTTTGTGACTCTTTCCCAACCAGACAAGATGTGATCCTGTGTTCTCTGCCAGGCCGATGGCAGTGAATCTACGAACTCCAGGAAATGATTATTTCGCCTTGTCAACACATACTCAACCCAATGTATTATCTTTTGTT
>OY744548.1:43335125-43337625 GCA_963556195.1 Sepiola atlantica
TTTAGCAAATCATGACAAAATATGAATCTCTATTTTTTTCCTAATCTAGAGAGATCACAGTGCTACTAAACTTTTGGTTTAATTTGTCAATGAGAATACTGAACAGGTCCTTGTAAACATTACAAAAATAAGTTTTTTATTAAAATTTATAAATTAGTTATTTATTTTTCACAGAAAATGTAAAAAACTGCAAAAAGAGGGTGAGAGAAAGGAGCTGAGAGAGAGAGAGAGACAACCACATTCTCCCTCCCACTTCCCCTTTCTCTTCTACCTCGCTCGTAGCAAGCCACAACCTTCGGAAAGGTCGTCAGCAAGCACATGGAGTTAAAACTTAAGGTGTTTTACTTAGGTTTCCTATTTATTTATTTATTAAATAACTTTAATTACCGTTAATATAGACGAAACTATTGAATATAGATAGCAAACATAAGCCAATGCAATTCCAAATTAATAATACAAAACATTAATTGATTATGAATTGTTTAAAAAATAGTTATACTAATTAGGCAGTCAAAAGATTATCTCTTAATCTTTTATCTCCACTATATATACAGAATACTAAGATGTTATGTTGTATTATTGATTTAAGTAACAATAACCCTTTTTATTTTAATATAGGAGTGATAAATGAAAAATTCTTGCATTTATTCATTTAGATATATATATATGCATATATATATACATACATAATAATAACACACACACACATGAGTAGAATAACTGTTCTAAGACAGGTCTAAGCAATGAATATAGCATTAGATTTAAATTTTAATGAGTTTTCCTTTCTGGGGGGGGGGGGGGGGTAGTACGGTTTCAGTAGCACCCCCCTAAATGCTATAGTTTACAAAAAAAGTAAATAATGTGCCCACGTTACACACCATGTTGCCTCGAATACATATTCCATAATTCATCATAAGTTCAATAGTTTAGGATTTTACCAATCACAGACATATTATTGATGTGCACCGATCCTTTTAAAAATGTATTACTTAATGCAATACACATTGTATTACTTAACTCAATACACATGAAAAACTTGAAATTGCTTAAAATATCTCAATAATGCCATACATAGAAAAACTTGGATGATGTAAGAAAGAATCTTTAAATTTTTTAAATCTGACTACAAATATATATATATATATATATATATATATATATATATATGTGTGTGTATGTGTGTGAGAGAGAGAGAGAGAGAGAGAGAGAGAGAGATGGTAACCAGTTTGTGTACAAGAAATGTAAGATAATGGAGATGAATGAGAACTCAGATGTGGAGAAAGTATATTTGGATAGCGAGGCAATTAAGGTTGTTCAGAACTTTTGTTACTTTGGTGATACCATTGGAAAGAGTTAGTGTGATTGCAAGAGTTAGGAGTGGGTGGAGTAAATTCAGAGAACTTCTGCCATTACTAGCCAGCAGAGCTTTAGCATTGTAGATCAAGGGAAGAGTTTAATAGGCGTGTGTATGCAGTGTGATTATCTATGGAAGTAAAACCTGCTTAGTGAAGGTTGAGGACATGCATTGCATGGAGAGAGATGATATGAGAATAATATTAATCTTAGGCTTAGATCTGATGAACAATAAAATAAATGAAAAGAATACTTGCTCTCTTTTAGACTAGAATTACTCTTAGCTAAATTTTATTTTAGCCATAACTTTCTTAAATTCCTGTTGATATTTTACACAGAAATCAATTATTTATTTATTGCAGGAGAAGGCAGTTCTTTCCTTTCATTATCTATGCGCTTCAGTCGACCATTTGTAATTGTGCAATGTATCATAGATTGGCCATCCATGTTCTAGGATGTCTTTGATCTGCCATAATAAAATTATCTTGACACATGAATAAAAAAAGTTTTGCGTTTCACACAAAAATCTCAAATGAATAGAATCAAAACATTTTGGAGCCAAAAAACATATAAAAAAAAATGTGCCTGACTTTAACATTAAATATTTTTTTGTTCATATTTTGAACTTGGTGGAAAAACCATTTCGTAAACAAATTTGTTTTTGTTTAATAACTTTTCTTTTAGCCATTTAATTTTTTTTATCTAATTTTTACAATTTCACAAACAACATTTTTTAAACATTTCACAGCGTTTTTATTGTTCATCAAATTTAGTGGCATTAAAATGTAAAGAAAATTCTTTTGAAAAATATATTTTATTAAACACACTTGTAAAATTTTTTTTTTTAAATGAAATTTTTTTAAAATGAAATTTAAAAAGTTTTCCAGAAATTACACAAATCAAGCAACCAAACAAAACTATTACACATGACATTTATCACCATTTTATTGAAACTGTAAATGCACATAGGTGAAGAATTACGAATTTCAAAAGGCAGCATTGACTCACATGTTTGACATTATCGAACATTCTGATAGTTGCTAGTCGTCTTCTCTACATAAGACCCTTAAAAATTGTCCCATCTATATAGTTCTTTTTGTGACTGAAACCCATGTGCAGAGTATTTAATCGAATCACTCAGAATTTT
>OY744548.1:43342625-43387625 GCA_963556195.1 Sepiola atlantica
TGTCTTGTGTACATCTGTCTGTCTCTGTCTCTCTCTAATCCGGCATCATGTTGACTTTCTGTGCGTTCGAAATAGAACGTTATACTTAATAATCAGAGAACGGGTAACCAAATGTTGGAATCGACGCCGGCTGTTCCATCATATTCCATTACAATCTAATTTAATTACGTAACTCAATTATATAGATAAAAACAATGTCTTTAATTAATTCTATTTATAAGTTTTATTAAGATTATTATCGAGGAAAATATTTTAAATACATCTGGAAATCTGAAGAAAAAACAATCATGGGTGTATATTTGCGAATATTAATTTATTAGAAGCTTTAAAACAAATTAATTATGTAAATTTGAAAGACGCGTGATGTTTGGGGAAGTTTTGGAATGGGTATATATAGGAGCTGATAAGTAGATATAAAAAGAGATCGATCAAAACTAATAATATAGTTTCGGCGTCAGACAGACAGATACATAATCTCCATTATTAATAGATATATAAACAATGTTTATTTATGCATGCTCTGGAGTTAAAAATGAATATCAACTGAAAATTTGGCTACAAATAATAATAATAAATTATATATATATATATATATTAGTTTGGAAACACGAAGTGCATGATGCGTTCTTCCAGACAAGTCACCATGCGCTGTTAACTTCATGTTTTCAAACTTAGACACACACATATATCATCTGATAATGTGCTCCTATGTTACACCCGATTTCAGATTAATCGAATATATTAGATTCATAGGAATGTTTAACCAACTTCTATGAACAAAACTACACCTGGAATAAGAACATACAAACACCTTTCACAGGTGTTTTTCAATGCATGCGAAATAAATGATCATTTTTGTCATGTTAACACGAGTATCATTGGTAAACGACACGGCTATTCTTTCTTTGTATCAAATGTGTACTGTACAGTTATTCCAAAAATAAATGAATATAATTGTTTTTGGTTTTTTTTGTTGTTTGAAAAAAAAATATTAAAAGCGAAATAAATTTGAGAGCATGGAATTAATAAAAGGCAGATTAGTGTGAATCTGGTTGCGCGCTCGCGTGTGTGTAAAACTACAACAACATTTACTTTCATAAACATGCATAGCAAGTGACACGATATCCGTGTGCACTGATTTAACTTCTCTTTTTAGACGAAAAACATTTACCATTTTATGTTTCGATTACTGCATAAAATGAGAAAAGAGACGAAGAAACTTAAAGATGAAAACAACAACAATTCAATGCAAAACAAAGAATAATGGAGACAGAAGAAAAAAATGAACGCATTAAGCAGGCTTTCTCGCTTTTCTTTTAGCAATATTAGAAGGACATGAAATAACAGCTATCATAATAACAATAATACCTCGTAGTGTCACGGCCGGAGACGATAAATGTTAGTGTGTTAACATCAGCTGATTTCCGCAAGGACCCCGTTTACGAAGGCTGTTTTGTTCACAGCTGAAGTCCAGAGGGATGGGAGAAAGAGAGAGAGAGAGAGAGAGAGAGGGAAGGGGGGGGTGCGCGCGGCTACTGTGCGCGCGCTGTACAAGTGATGCCAATGCGGCCGCGCAAAACCGTGGTAATTTTTAGAGTAGTTCGTTGTCGACTGACCTAACCAAACAAAAAAACACCGGCATCAGGATTGCGGTAAAGAAGATAGCTTTTTTATGCAAATATATCGAAGAAATTAAAAACAAAATGTTTTTTCTATCCGTTCTCTTGTTCATCATTTATTGCTGATTGTTACCGCCAATAATGATCCTTTCGTTTCCTTTCTTATCAAAACAATATTTCCATTTTTTTCTCGTTTTAACCCAACGTTTTTCCGTTCGTCCTTTTCTCCTTCCCCGCTGCTCTTAATTCATACTCTTTCCATTTTCTATTCCCAATCTCTCTTTCGCTTCCCTCCTTTTCAATTCTCAACCTCCTTTCTTTTAACTTCTCAGACATTATTCATATTCGTTTTATATAGTACACCCCCACCCCCTATATTGTTTTCTTAAAATATTTTTCAAAGTTCAACCATTTTTCATCGCTTTTCTTCCTCTTCTTTCATTTTGAAAAAGAAATAAATTTTCATCAGTTTTCTATTTCCTGCTTTTCATTCACGATTTCTTCCTCTTTTGCAATCTTTCACTTTTCTTTTTCACCGTATCATTTTTTAAAAGTCGACAGAAGAATGTAAAATTTTTTTTTACATTCTTCTGTCGACTTTTTAAAATTTTCTTTTCTTCTCTTTTTTAAATTTTTTTTTACTTTTAAAATTTTTATTTTCTTCTCTTTTTTTAATTTTTTTTATTCAAGTTGTTTTTCTATTCTTCTCATCATGCCAATTCATTTATCCTTCATTTTATTTATTTATTTTTCGACTTTTTCCTTAGTTTTTCATCCCCTTAAATTTGATTTAAAAATGTATACCCCCCCCCCCCTACATTTTCTTTTTCCGGACTGACTTTTTCTTCTTTGCATTACCCCCCCCCCCATCATATTCTCACCTTTGGGGTAGCTGGATTCTTCACTATAAACTGACCTCGTGTCTAACATCACTACAGGAGGCTAGTATTTTTTGTTATGTTTTGTGTACTTCATTATTTTCTTCTTCATTCACATCGAACCTTTCCTTTTTACTCACCCTCCTCCTCTTCTCTCTCTTTCTCTCCTTCCTTTTCAACATTTCCCAGTAGTTTTCTTTACCCCCACCCCCTTCCCATCACTTTCTATTTTCGCTTTGCAGTGATTGGTCGGTTTAGTTGGATTTCATGAATGAACTAAACTTGGCCAACTTAAGAGATCGGGTGTAAGGGAAGTGAAATGTTCAATAAATTGCATTTCTGACTACTTTGCTCTTTTTCCTTTTTCCTTCCTACTTTCTCTATGCAAATTACTTAGTTTTGAAAGCAGTTCTTTCCTTTAATTAAATATTTACCACAAAAAACAAACAAAAAATGCATTTATTTTTATTAGAAAACCCTCTAGGAAATGCTGCAAGGAACTTTTTATGAAATGGCAGTGGTCCCTACTTTGTTTAATAAGGTTTTATGAAATGACACAGATCCTTTCCTTTGTTTAGGAATGCCGTAGGAAATGTCTCTGACCTCTTCTTTGTTTAGAAAGGCTTTTGGAAGTGCCAGTGAGACATATTTTGCTTAGGAAGAAATGTGACTGATGTATAATTTGTTTACAAATTTGTTGGGACCAGAATTATCTCCCTTGAAGAGAATTGCCCCCCCCCCCTTCACATAAAAACACCGCGTGATTGAAAATTAAAAAAAACAAGACTTCAGCCTCTTTTCTAGTTCTAGCTTCAAGTAGACGAGACATGTCTACTGTTAAGAAAATCTGTTGGAGGAAATGTACGTTTTACACTGTACAATACACATGGTTCCCATTATTTTTTAAAAATAAATAACATATATGCATTTTTTTAATCTCATGGGAACAATTGTTCTTTAGGATTCATTTCTGAGTTTTTTTTATTGTGTACCCTTTGTGTATTACATTCTTTTCTTACTATCTTTTAATGCTTGTCCCAGACAAACTGTTAATAAACTAAATGCCATTGTTATTCCATGGTTTGTTGCATGTTTATAAATCAATAGACACATCTGTATTACGAACAATATACAATGCTTGCCCATGAGTGGTAAGAATAATCTATATTCTCTGCACGTATGCAACTAAATATGATAAAATAGAATATAAAACGTTATTTGGATTATTCAGGCTACTGTTCTCATTTTGGATGTTATTCTCACAACGTTTCAGCCGATGTAACCTTCGAGCTTCTTCATGTGCATCTATACAGAATTCCTGAGTTCATCAAGATGCACCTGAAGAAGGTCGAAGGTTACATCAGCCGAAACGTTGTGAAAATAACATTCAAGATGAGAATAATAGTCCTCCAAATATTACACAAATTATCAATCGTCATCTAAAAATTTTCGACATAAAACGTTCCAATTTTTCAGGAAGACCAAAATGCCACTGCTGATCCTTTGATGGAGGATTTAAGAATACCACCCACCTCTACTAAAAGAACACTGATCCCTTCTTTGTTTAGGTAGGATCTGAGAAATGCCAGAGATCCATACTTGTTTTAGGCAGGGTCTTGGAAATATCATTGATCTCTACTTTGTGTTGGAATGATCGCAGAATTGCCACGGATCTCTAGTTTATTTAAGAAGTCTCTAGGAAATGCCAGTGATTTGTACTTTGTTTAGGTAGGCACTAAAAATATCACTGATGCTTACTTCGTTTAAGACACTTCATTTAGGAATGTCCTAGGGAATGCCAGTGGTTAGGAAGACTGTAGGAAATGCCAGCTTTCCCTTCGCTGTTTTGGAAGGCTCTAAGAAACGTCACTCATCTCAACTTTGGTTTGTATATAATATCTATATCTTTGATAGGTTTTAGCCATATCGTTGACCCTTTGTTCTCTTCTTTGCCCTAATGTTTCGCTATGTTGTATTTGTCTTGTTTGCTTTGTTGGCAGGAAACCAGAATAATTGTTCATATACAAAGATGGAAACATTTACTTTTTAGTTTAAAAATTTCTACTCTAGAATAATAAATGATCGCTAATTTTAAGTTTAGGAGGAACTAGTTTTCTTGATTGACACCCAGCGTACAATCTTCAACCATATTGTACTTCTAGGATCACAAGTTGTCATGTGTGTGAAGGAATTCTTTCATCTAACGAGGTGTTTCTGTTAAGATAAGAAGTCATGACACACAAATAACAAGAGAGAGTTTTTTTATAATTTTTAAATACCAATGAGTGCTAAAGTTGTAGGAAATGACAATGATCCTTAGTTTGAGGAAGTATTTGAGGAAGTATTTACGAAAACCGGCGATCCCTACTTTGTTTAGGAATGCTACAGATCCCTATCTTTTTGAAGGCTCTAGAAAAGTAATTCTATGTTTAGGAAGAAATGCCACTGAAACCCACTTTCTATAGGAAGACTCTAAGAAATGCCACTAATATCTACTTTGCTTTAGAAGGCTCTAGGAAATATCAGTGATCTCTACTTTGTTTAGGAAAATGCTACTCATCTAACCTTTGTTTACGAAGGCTTAAAGAAATGCTACTGATCTCTACTTTGTTTAGGAAGGTTCTGGGAAATCCCTGTGACCCTGGTTGGGAAGTCTCTAGAAATTATCTTTTCTGTTTGGAAACACACAAAAATTGCTGAATATATTTACTTTTAGACTGAGTAATACACATGTGTAAATTCATCCATCCATATACAGATTCCGGGGAGCTTTACCAATCAACTAGTTGGCTTCTAATATATAATATGCATACCAAAAATAATGGACTGTTAGGTGTAAAAGTACTAATTCAGCAAAAAGGTACCAATCGTAATTTTATGAATTATTCGAAAATACATTTTGACTTATCTGACAAATTTGATAATGCTACACTGAGGCATGTTTTTGAAATTTTACTTCTTTTATAAAGTGTGTGGGGGGTGTTAATGGGGAGGAGGTGGACCAGACTTGCTTTGTGTCTTATTCTGGATCTGTGCTCATTTGGGTCAAAATCCAATAAAAAATGGTGACAATGTTTGAAAATAACATAATTTTGTGTTCATTATAGGATTTTGTTTTGCAATCTGTTTCTTCTAAGCGTCGATTCATTTTATGGCATCATTATCCAAGTGAGATAACCCGACGTTGTCTGTATAACACAGAGTTAATTATCTTTTATTGGAGAAGAATTAAAGACAGAAAATGAACTTTTAGGCTTGAATTCTTTTGCTTTGCATTCAATTTGGTTTTGTGTTGCAAATGAAATGAAAATTATTGAAAACCTCAGAGAATTGATGTAGAGAGGTTTAAGATGAGACAGATGATGGAAGAGAAGGAGGAAAATAAGAAGACGGTTGATCTCTAATAATCTTTAATGTCTCCTCATACTGACAGAAAAGAGGGAGAGAGAGAAACAGCGAGTCCCTATTTATTTGCCTCCCCCACGAGGTCTGTTTTTATGTTGGGATATCCAGCCCTTCAAAAAGGGGCACTCTGGGTGAGACAAAAATTTAAATTGTCTCAGTCAAAAAGGATTTCTCCTCCTCTGACCGAGGACAGAACAAATACATGCCCCCAAATCCCAGCCGAAAACCAAGGAAGTTATTTCTCTTATTCTGTCACTATATAAGAGTGTGGTAAATAAAAGAGTTGAAATATTAGAAGATATAAATAAACATTGGTATGACAGAGTGCTTGCACACATCCCTCCACCTAATTTTCTTGATTGACACCCAGCGCTACACAATCTTCAACCATATTGTACTTCTAGGATCACAAGTTGTCATGTGTGTGAAGGAATTCTTTCATCTAACGAGGTGTGTCTGTTAAGAAGTCATGAAACACAAATAACAAGAGAGTTTTTTTAAATAATTTTCAACTACCTTTTATTTGTTTCCAATAGTTTAGTTGGTTTTTATTCTACCATGAAGCAGTAATTTGCAGAGAGGGAGAAGGGCTGGATCCTCTTCAGAGATGCTGAACTGCTCTTAACGAGATGTCCAAACTTCTGTGCAACTGAATCAAACTACTTTTGTCCTTTTTGATTTTGATAATGTTTTACCTCCATAAGGTTTTCATGAACATCCCCGAACAGGTCTTAATAATTTCAAGCAATCAGGACAACCTCTTTCACAGGAACTAGATCTCAAATCTGTGTTAAAATCCAAGGCCAATGGGTTAGAGTTTATGCATTTTCGTTCTATATATCCTATCTTAAGTAGATTTTTAAATATCCTCTTTCTTAAATACATTTCACCTTCGTCAAATAATGTTTAGTGCATTTATTTCAGTTTATCAAAGTTGAACCAGACTTTTATGGATGCTGATTTGGTGATCTTCCTTGGAACTATTTTGAATGGTATCACATGATCATGGTTGCTCCCCAAAACTTTGGATACATGTGTAATGTTTACTCTCAATCCAACTCCTTTAGAAACCAGGATATTGTTGATCCTAGTTATGGTGATCAGCAGTGTTGTGTGCCATGTCATTCTGCTTAAAATTTTGTGAGCTCAAAAATGTTTTAAACTTTTTCGTTTATTTTAGGGTTGCTGAAAAGTACTGGTACGATGGTAGTTGGACCATTTGGATGGCTTTCTTGTGCGTTTCATTAATCAATTCTGTCGGCTTGAAAAATAGAAATGTTGAAGAGTGCTTTATTTAAAAAGATAAGTCCGCTAGAAGACGTTTGCAAAGAGCTTCATGCATGTCTTGTCTTCTACCATAACATTTCACAGAGGCCTAGTATATTCCAGCAGTACCGACTTATTTTGAGAGACAATTCTTCAAGTTTCCATAGTTGAATGTTTTGGTGTCCCATGTGACTATAAATAAGTTTCTCTGGTACATAGATAATTTTTTGAGAAAAATAATATACTTCAAGTTCAAGAACTCAGAAGAAAAGATCCTACATTCAGGGCCTAAATGAAAACACAACCCTGCACCCAGAAACAGTTTATAAAGGGTTAAAGAAATTCTCCTCAGCAAGAAATCTTAAACTTTAGTAAAAAGGCTTGAATAAAGAAATTATTTTGTAGAAAACATTAACATATATAAAAGATTGAAATAAATGTTCCTTTGCAGACGATGAAATTGTCTGAAAGAAAATCGAAATAGTTTAATAAAACAGCAGATCTGGTATTCAATAAATCAATAAATCGGCAAACATTCGTCTTTTATTCTTAATAAAACAAATCGATTTTTATGCTGACGAACACGATTGGAAAACTCTCTGAATGTAGATGGACACAATGGAGTGAATACGATATCATAGAGCGATAAAAAACAATAATTTAATATTTAAGGTTGAAAAAGAAGAAGGTTGCATAGAAGGGGGGTAGAATATGAGAGAATCTCTGCCGTTTTATGCATTTCGGAAAACATTGAATTCATAAGCTTTTCTAATCTAATGTGATTATATGAAAAAGGGGGTTTGAAAGTCTATCAGATAAGCGTTTTCACTCTGACTTCAATGTGGCCGTTAAACATAAATTTCATTGAATTAAATGAAAATAATCTACTCAGTTAAAAGTAATGCTTCTCACAGCTCGCTGGACGTTTTCTCTCACTTTTCTTTTTAAGTTTTACTTATATTTACATTAGATTTTCGTTTTTTCTATACATAAATTACGAAGAATGATTTGAAAACGATTATTTACTAGAGATTATGCACTTTTAGCCAAGTTATGCAATTTGCAAATTTCATATGTAAAGTTTGTTTCTGGTTGCTGTTTCACATTTATATTGTGGTGTCTGCGTTCATGACGAGCAACCATAAACAGCAAATAATTAAATAATTCAAGGTTGAGAACAGGAGTTTTTTGGGTTACTCTACTTTCTCAGGCAATACAAGGACAGGGGGCCACTAATATATTTATAAAGTCGGGAAGTTTATCACACTGACAGCAACATTAAAACCTTAATTTCATATACTAAATAGAAGTTCAGCTTCTTAATATACTGAGCAGATCCATGCGATTAATGTATTCAGGCAAACTAAGTTGAATATTGATTTGCAAAATTACATCTCATTAATTCACTCTAATTCAACAATGTTTTAATTTTATTAATACACAGTTCTATTCAGGCATATTTTTCAATTCGTGGATAGAAAATTAGCATTTTGGGTGAAAAGAGTTGGACTCTTCTGGGATTTGCGATTCGATTGTATATTTTAAACGATATTACCCTCAAACATGAAAACACCCACACCCCGTCGCAAAACAAATGAGTCAGTGAGTATCCCTGCTACATTTAATTTCACTATGCAATTAAATTCCATCATAATGCATTTCGATTCTTTTGTACACCAGTCACCAATATCATTCTTGTTATATTGTAAATTGAAACCAAATATTTATTCTGCCAACTTCTGTTTTTTTTGTTTACTTCATCAATCTACCAATATCACTAACATTTAAAAAAATATATAGTTATTTTTTCGATAAAATTATCATTAATCAAATCATTATTCAAAGAAAATATCTATCCGATCCGATCAAGACATAATTTTCTAGTTATGAGAAGTTCTGTCCTTAGATGAAAACATAGAAAACACATTTTAAGTCGGTAGTTCTGTCTTCCTACCATTCAAAATGATCAATGATGCCGGTTTTCTAATAAGCATTTGACATTTTAATGGAATTTATTGCCCTAAAAAAAGTGATAAAATATTGCATGACAGATAGATAGCACCAATAGCAAGAGTCAAGTCCTGTAGTTGTGCCTGATTAATTAATCTCTAATTTCTCACTATAATTGGAAAAGTAATATGTTTTATAGAGAAGAATCATTAGATGACAATTTCAAAGAATTGGAGAATTGTGAGGCCAAAAAATTGAGATTTTATTTACTTCCACAAAACATTTATTTACATTTAATTCTTGTAAATTAAATGAGTGATACTTCTTCTTAGCTGAATAAAATCTTTGTTTTTTAAATTTTATTCCATTTTATTTTAATCATAACTATTAAAATAAAAAGCATTGAAGTGTGTGTGTGGGGACCATAAGCATCTGAAGATCAATACAAGTTCAACTATTGCTACAAATAAATATTAACAATCTTTACCAGTTTTACTCAGGATTATCAAACAAAGATACCAATAGTGTGTTGTTGCATCTTTAAATATATCGAAGCTTTTGAATTAGTGACTGAGCAGTCTCTGTGTAAACATATCTGTCAGATATCGACCAGTTGGCAAACAGCAAAAGCTAAATAAAACATTAACCAATTTCTTTTTAGAAAATTGGATAAATTGAGGATGAACTATAATTTTTAGGACCATAGTGCATAGCAGTGTGACAACGTGGCAGTGTGCGCCCTTTATAATTCATCATCATCTACTCATAGTAGTCACGGATCTTCCTGACTCATGCCATCTCACTATCCTCCATCACAGCAGGTAAATCTTCATAGGTGCATTTGACATTGCCAGGGATTATTAAATCTAACACAGGCGTTATTTTATAAATAATAAGAGGGTAATATCCAGAGTAGTAGTTACGTGTTTTTAAAAAGGAAAATTTATCTTTGTTAAAAAAATTGTGAAGCTGTATCTACCCTTATGAGTCTTCATAATTTGATTTTTGTTTTACCTTTTTTTCTTTATAAGTAGCATAAATACTTCAGAGATTTATAAAACTCTTAAATTTAGTCCGGCATTGGCTGGGTGAAGACATGTTAGCTAGAGATTGGCCTAGAGAAGAGGAATGCAACATGTAGTCAATGTTACAATTTATATTTTTTTTAATTCGATTCATAAGTATACATTATAGGCATATTTTAATTTTTATTCCAATATAAATAATACTGTAATATTTTTGGTATAGTGTTTTTTTGCATTGTAGCAAGAAAGCTTAAAAAAGAAACAGACATTAAAAGTTGGTTTTAAATAAATGACAAATGTGCATTCAAAATAACCAAAAGGAGTTAGCTGCCTTGCTCTTAAATATTTTGGTCGACTATGTTGGCAAATCAGAAATCAGAAAAAAATCCACACTTGGATATAAGAAATAGATTGGTTTGTAATTTAGAAAAAGCAAATTAGTGTGTATTTGTGTTATTAACAGAACTAAAATTAGTTTTTGTTTTTAATGCAAGAATTTTAAAGAAATTATTATTTTTTAATATCACTACGTAAATGACTTATTTTGTTTCTTATGGTAGAAAGCGAAACAAAGTAAAAGGGTTTTGTTATGAAAAAGGGAGAAGGATAAAAGTAAGGAAAATGTAGAATTATGAAATTGAATTATGCTAAATCGATTTCTATCAGCAAAAGCAAATAGCCAAAGAATATGTAAAAAAGTATGCATAAAAATTTTATGTAATAATCATATTTTAAAGGAAATTTAGTTTTGGTGTGTATACATAAGATGTGTAAATTTGTACATGTCGTACCTCTGTGTGTGTGCCTTAAGATTCATTTTTTTTAAATGTGGGCGAAAATCAATCGAAAAAGGAAGGAGGGTGAGGGGCAATTCCAACGATATATGTGAAATTAATACTACTACTACTACTATAACTACTAATACTAATAGGAAATATCTGAGGCATAGAATAAAATTGAAATACACAACAAAAACAAAGTAAATAATCAGTAAACTAAAAGAGGAAGTAACTACTTAACCATAACCCCAACCCTAACTACTTAACATTCGCTCGCTTATTATTTAAAGTCAAATGGTTTTTTGGCAGCGAACAGATTGTGGACGTCATTTTCATTTACCGATTTTAACAAATGGAGCGATTTCATTGGATACTCATCTCTGTTGAATTTCCAATCAAAATCAACAGTGAATCTTTAAGTGTCTGAGAGAATTATCAGATCGAATAGAATATGTTATCAATGAAATCGAATGGAATTTCTTGTTGTAAACATAAAATGTACAAATATGTTTTTGAAAAATTGAATTATACAATAAAATTACATTTAAAAATATGTAAAATATAACATAGCTATTGTATAAATATATATAACAAACCAGCCTATTGAATTTAGTCGTCGGTACTCAGCTGACTGGCCAGTTGATCAACTAAATAAACTAAGACAGAAGTCCAGAAATCTGGTTTATAAGAAGGCTGGAACGTTCCATGTGAAAACGAGTAAATATAGTCAAATTCCCTTCAATTTCAACTTGCCATATCTAGTTCATTTTTGAAGTTGTTTAGATAAAATTTGGATATAAACAAAATTTAACTCATCTCTTATAAATGTACAATTTTTCTCTTATGGTATTAGTTTTTTTTCTTCAGGTTACTTAAAGTTGGGGGTAGAGCGATTTATTTTTATATAAAAAAAAATGTTGGTGCTTTTGAAATTTGGTGCACGCACTATTGCGTGCCTCTATGCATATAAAGATAGTCCCATCTTAAAGGAAAAGGGAGACTTGTCAATATGGTAGGCCACCCAAAAATTCAAGTTGAAAAATTTAGTGAATAAAAAAACTAAAGAGATTCAATTTAAAAATTCACGAAAATGGCAGCTTTTTGTAGTGAAATATCTCGCCTGTTGGTGTTATACTTCTATGCTAATAAATCAAGTGATACACTCAATAAAAGTGAAGGTACTATTCAAGATTTACAACTCAACATAGTAAACTCAACTCGCGGACGAAATTAAGTTCAACAAACTAAACATATTCTATCGGATATTATTATTATTAACTTGAATATTTAGTTAAATTATTTTAAATTAAACTGGGTACATTTTATATAAAAAATAAACTGAAAAATGACGCACAAATAAAAAAAAAAATTAATTTTACTCTAAAAAAAAAATATGTTGCGGTTACTTCTTTATTTATTTAACTTATGGTACCTACCCGGCATTGCCTGTGATTTGTTTTTACTCATAATCAAAAGTATTATTAGTAGTATTAATTTCAACTTCAGTCTATGAAGTGGTCTTCACTCCACCCCCACCCCAAACCGACTTATTAACATAAAAAATAACAATTGTTATCAGCATTATCAAAAAAGCTTTTTCAATATTTTTAAACATTTTTTTTGTAAGTTCCTATTTTAATCACATAAATTATTTAGAGTGAATAAATGAATAAATTAACTTTTGTTGGCCAATTACACTGAAAAAAAAAAACTATATAAAAAAATCTGACTGTAAATGAGAGGAAGTGCAAAAGCAATTTAATCTGCCTCAAAATGGTCAATTGAGATAAAAAATATTTTTGAAGTTTAAAACAATAAGCATTTCTTTGAAAAAAAAATGGATTGTGATTCTTTTTGGGTAGCAAATTTGTAAATTTTGTGGTTATCAGCCCTTTTGGGGGCAAGTTAAAAACTGAATAAATTCACCCAAGTTAAAATATATATATGAAGACAAACATTTTTTTTTAATTTCTTATCCAAAGACTAGTAAAATGGCAAAGTTTCAAGCTTGTATCTCCAATGGATACTTATGTCTTTATACTAAATTTCATAACGTATACTTTTGACTCATTTTTTATAATCAAATTGTCTTTAAATATGATTTTACATGGTTCAAATCTGAGATTTTTATTGATTTACTATTTAAAGAATATTAGCTTTATCTCGAATGCACTATGGATCATATTAAGAAGATTCCTGAGGTAACTGTTGAAGAGAAACTTATATGGATAGTCAAAGTTGTGTTTCCATGTCATTTTAGCACGTTTTTTTCGGGGGGGGGGGGGCATTTAGAATGATTTGATCTAATAATTGCTTCCATTATTATTAATTTTCATTTATCACAAGACGACATTACATAATTTTTTTATATGATGTAAAATAAAAATTACTGTACCATTTATTCACTTTATGTCACCAGAGACAAAGTTAGTTTTCTTGAGAAAAAATTACTTTCTTTTATTGTTACTGGTAATTGTTCTAAAAGAACACTAAAACTAGGTCAAACAGTCGGCTGCTGATGATTTTCCTGCTTTCTTTCTTTCGATTATAATACCAAAGTTTTCACATGGATGAGGGATGGAGAGGGAGAGGCAGTCAGAGGGAGGGATTTGTTCAAAAAGTAACCAGACTGGGGATGGTAGCATGTAAGAGTGAAAGAAAAGTTTTAAAAGGAAGATGTTACACTTTAAAAAAAACTTTTCTATTTTCTTATCCATGTTTTGGTCAACGCCGAGTAATTCTACAGTATGATGTAAATGATTATTATGATGTAAATGATTATTATGATGTAAATGATTATTATGATGTAAATGATTATTATGATGTAAATGATTATTATGATTATTATGATATAAATGATTATTATGATGTAAATGATTATTATGATGTAAATGATTATTATGATGTAAATGATTATTATGATATAAATGATTATTATGATGTAAATGATTATTATGATGTAAATGATTATTATGATGTAAATGATTATTATGATGTAAATGATTATTATGATTATTATGATATAAATGATTATTATTATGTAAATGATTATTATGATGTAAATGATTATTATGATGTAAATGATTATTATGATGTAAATGATTATTATGATGTAAATGATTATTATGATGTAAATGATTATTATGATGTAAATGATTATGATATAAATGATTATGATGTAAATGATTATTATGATGTAAATGATTATTATGATGTAAATGATTATGATGTAAATGATTATTATGATATAAATGATTATTATGATATAAATGATTATTATGATATAAATGATTATTATGATGTAAATGATTATTATGATATAAATGATTATTATGATATAAATGATTATTATGATATAAATGATTATTATGATTATTATGATTATTATGATTATTATGATGTAAATGATTATGATGTAAATGATTATGATGTAAATGATTATTATGATATAAATTATTATTATGATATAAATGATTATTATGATATAAATGATTATTATGATGTAAATGATTATTATGATATAAATGATTATTATGATGTAAATGATTATTATGATATAAATGATTATTATGATATAAATGATTATTATGATATAAATGATTATTATGATGCAGATAGAACTAGAGTCACTAGTTTAATTGAAAATACTTTTTAAAAGGTTTAATAGTTTAGCTTCAGAATCATTTTTTACTGAGTATTGCAAAATTTCAGTCAAAATATAAAACTTTGCAATTCTGTAAAGAGAGATTTTTAGAAGACTGTTAGAAATTTATTTTAACAAAATGGGATTGCAATTTAAAAAAATTGTAATTATATGATTTACTTAATGTTGAAAGTTTTAATTTTTGCTTTAAAACTGAGTATTTTACAAGTAAATCTGAATATTGCACTTTACAAATTGTACAAATTGCTTTCCCAGTCCCCCTTCCAACAAAGACTCCTTACCACACACATCTTTTCTTTATTTTTTTTAATCAAAATGATAACAAATGTATGCACACACAAATGTAGATATAAGTTTGATCAAACAAGTGTGAATTTCTGGACTTGAATCAAAACTTTTGATGAAATCTCCTTGCCAAATCTGTCAGCCATGCATAAAATCATGGCAAAGATAGGAATCGATGATTAATGCCCATATTCAATAAACTGACCGCAAAACTTCCACCTCGTGTTCACTTTTCACCGTTTCTACAAGATTTTATAGAATGAAAGACAAAAGCTCAAGAACACAGTCGTTTGGTTATCTATATTAATAAAATATGAATGCTGTCTGTCAGAGTTTCACATTTTTCTGTGTACTGCAAACCAAAAGTCATAAATTTCAATGTCCTTCGGATGATTTGTAAAGAAAAAGGATTGAGATCAACAGTGATATCTAAACTGACGTCATGTAAATAGTAACCCTTATCATCATTAATAACAAAGATTGCTGCTGTCAGAGGGTCCTGATCGACCAAGACAAGATGATATTGATTATGTTCCCTTTCTTTTCAATCAGACCATCACTCGGTTAACAGTGGAAAGTGGAATTCCGAAGTTTGCAACAATTTGATGCTGCTTATGTTTACCTTCAGATTGATCTATAATATGGCTCCACTGAAACTGACAATTCTAATGCTTCTCTGGCCCGTGTTACACTTAAATGGTGATATATATATATATATATATATATATATATATATATATCTGAAAGACAACACATGTTAATTAGTATAAAATATCAATGTTTCAAACGTTTACTACTGCTTTGTACGGCTCCAGGTGTTGGCCGTTGAAGGAGGAAGCAGAAAGAAGAGTATCGATCAAGGAGACAAATATGTTGCTTTGCGCTTCTGGTCTGATCAAACTCAAGCATGTCCAAAATGATGCTGATATCATACAAAATGAGGGAAAATCATCTGCATTGGCATGAACATGTAATGCACACAGACGACAATATCATCGCGAAAATGAGATTCGCAATGGAGGTTTCTTGAAAAAGGCCGAAAGAATGGCGTAAAGAAAGTTGGTTGGATATCATAAAATAAAATCTTGAGACAGCCGGACTTCGTCCTAACCAAGTGACTGTGAAATCTAGTGCAAAACCTTCTTCATGGGATAAGAAAAGGAGAAAATGACGAATGTATGAATACTTTTGTCATGTCTCTGTACTGTTGCGGAGTTCAATTTACAATCTAAACGCTGATCAGTGATTTCTTATGACACTGATTGCCACTTTCCAAATTTTGATAATGTAGTCTTGATTTTCTTAATTTTAAACTAACCCTGATTTTATTCAGATTCAGAGTCATAATGGCAATAAAAATACTTTTTGTACCCCTCGCAATGTTGTGGTCCATTTACAATGAAGCACTCCTGATCTTGGCTTGGTTACAATTCACCACTTTTTATTCATAAACTGGATATTGTTGGATTGACGAATCCCTTTCACTTTTCATTCCTGACTAGTTTTGACATAAAATCAACACCCAAAGAGAAATTAGCTTAAGCTATACAGTATATAAGATCCAGGTGTAATATCTATTTCAGCCTATGTTATCATGGCCTCATGATTAATTACCTCTCATTAGCTTTTTTCACGGGTCTGATTTAACATAATACCCAGCACTGAGGAAAAGGATCTTCAACTACTGTACTGCACAAATCTGACTTTGGCAGCTGTTATGGTCACGTTACTCAGGGACAAGGAACATAGGTAAATCCATGCAGCATGGATCCGACTTTGGCGGCTGTATTGCACGGATTTTCCTGTGTTCCTTGTCTCTGAGTAATATGACTGTTTCTTCAAATATTGGCTCTTACTCGATGACCCACCCCGTGACCGTATTAAATGACTGGCTCAATTTATTTTTCAGTCTGGAAACAAGACGCTTGTGATAGTTTGGCCAAACTTTAATAACCAACAAGTCTGGTTATGATTAACACCGTTCTTTGGTCTACCATCGACTTGGTCAGATGCTCCTGCTGATATGTCTGACTACTATGTCTGGTTGCTACTAGCGCTTCTGTTTCTGGTGACTTTGACTTTCTACTCCTGCTGATGTTCTGACGACTTCATCTGACTATTGGGAACCTCTCACCTGTCCAGCCATTGATCAGACCAGCCCATGAACCGAGCATAGCAACCAATGTCCCGCTTTCCTGACCAGACACTGGCATTCTATTCGTCCTTTTCAGAACAACTTATGAACTTCATTTTAATATGCCACACGTCTTTCCCAGGACAACTTCCTTTTCAATCTGCCTAGCAATCATCCAATCTTGGTGCGATGTTCACATCTAAGTAGAATCCATTGGAGATAGTGGCTAGACCTATCGAGCTGTTTCTCCAACCTCAGTAATGTCCACATTCCGCTCACTAATATTGGAGAAGTAAACCGACTAGACACCTGATACCTACAACCCCGTGACGCAGGCAGCTGATCAACTTCATCTACCTGTACTATTTGTATGGCATAATAAACTGGTTATTTGCTATTTACAAATTTAATTCATATATTTGTCATCTCTCTTTGTCATTGCCGTATTTGTCTTGTGTTTAAGTTGTAAGACAGATTACCATTATCAGCCTCTACAACAGTAAGGTTGGGTCTTTTAACTGTATTCACTAAGGCGTGTGTATTAAAATGTACTTTTCACAGAGGCTCTAGTAGTATCTGTTTCAGAAGATTTTTCATACATTTCTTAAACTTTGTTCAAACAAGATTCATTGTTCAGAACTTCTACAAGATTCATTGTTCAGAACTTCTACAAGATTCATTGTTCAGAACTTCTACAAGCAATGAACCTTTCAAAAATGTTAAAGTTATAAAGGATCGTTACAATATATTGATTATAGACATTTCAACTATAAATACAATTTCATATATAATAGATAAAGGAAAGTCTGATTTCTGTTTGTATGCATATGTTTGGCTAAAACTAAAAAAAAACAATTGAAAACAAAGCCCTATACCAAGATCAAACTTTTCCGAGTAAAATTTTACAAGGAATCCAATGTTATTAATTTTGTTGTTTTGTTTTCTACATTCACACCAGACATCCATAAACAGTAAAAACGACACTTAACTTTATTCTTATTTTTTTAATTTCTATAATTTTCAATTTTTTTTAGTTATAAATAAAATAAAAATGATATGAGATTCAGGGTGTTTACAAGGGCCCTCATTTATTACAGGCAATACAGAGATGCCTGCTAATTCAAAAATAAAATTGATATGGTTTTGTTTTTAATTAACAAATTATATAACTGATGCTCTTTTTCTCATTATGAAATTAAGTGTGGCTTCTAAGAAGTGAGCATTAACATATTAATATCAATGAAGTAGCTTCATGCACAGAAATGCAGTTAAAATATCATTGTAAGTAATGTGGATTTAGTGTAGACGTGATCTCTCAAAATCCTTTTTTGGCATTCCATGACTCAAGCAAAATAAATATGCTATTGATAAGTTTTTACTTTTTTGCCACCATTATCATTAATTATCAGTGTAATTATGCATGAAAGTGAAACCTGGCCAGTGAGGGTTTAAGATATGTGTTGCATGGAGAAAAATGATACGATGGATGTGTAACGTGAGGCTTAAAGTGATAAGGGTGGACTTTTGAGAAAGTGGGATAAATAACGACCTAGCAGAGATAGGTTAGTTTGGAAATCAATTTCTAAAATCCGCTCAACATCTGTCAGCATGTAAAACACATATTAAACTGATGATGATGATGATGATTTAATGAATTCTATTAGTTTGTACCAATATACATCATGACATAGGTAGGTAAGTAGGTAGTGGGAATGGCATTATCATATAAATGATCTAATCTGCATAAATTCAACTCATACTAAATGCGTATCTGTAAACTAAAATAGTGACAACCATTGATTCAAAACATTCTCTAATGATCTATGATCTAATATCAAATTCACAGATTTGGTTAATTCAATCACAGTTTATGAATTGAAGTAGAAAAAACATAAAAAGGGCAGTTGTTTCAATGTGGAATCATTTTTATTTTCCTTGATTCTGCTGTAAATACAGCGGAAATCAATACTGATATCCAACTGGCATTGCCCCTGCAGTTGAGGCTGTAACAGTATCAGTAACCGCACCTATTGTCCTTGTGGAAATATTTTGATGAGTCACATATTTTGGTAGAAGAGTCTTTTGTTGATTCTTGGAATTCTTGTTTTGTTGATTCAAAGAGCATGAAAGCCAATGAACAAAGTCACCCAAGTGAGAAGGTCGGACTATTAATGGAGAAGGAAATGAGCAATGTTGGAAACAAGTTCCAGCCTTGAACTTTTCATAACGATAACTTTCCAGAATTGTTTGGAATAAAGTTTGAAGAGCAGTAGAAAAACAATTAGCTGACATACCAGTCTACACTGAGTCAGAGATTAGAACTTATTACAAACTTAAAAATTAAAACCGTTACATTTATTTTTATAGATTTACTAAAGCGCATATTAAATTTGATTATAATTGTTATTTCTTACGCAGTAGGACTTCACACACAAGTCATCACCAGGTTCTGTTCCCTGGAACCTAAGTGACAACAATACTCTCCACTTTTTTCGATCACCATTGCAAATCGCTTTGAATTCTTGCAACAGTCATTCGCCAGTGTATTTTCGCTGACTACCAACTAGCTGACGTACCAGTCTATCAGAGATTAGAACTACAAACTTAAGCTATAAAAATGCATAGGTTTTAATTTTTAAATATTAGCTTAGGTATTAACCCTTAGATGCTTTATTTTTTATATTGGTTTGACATCGAAGATACTGATTACCTATTTAGAATGTGGGCTGATGCAACATCATACTAATACCTACTCACACATGCCAATAGACTCTTTGCAGATGTAAAACAAGTTGCAGTGTGACACATTTTCATTGAATATTATATTAAATAGGCATTTTGTTGGAATTTGTCATATTTGAAACAAAAAGCATTTAAGGGTTAAAGTTTGTCATTATTTCTTACTTATTAGGAGTTCACACACAAATCACCACCAGTTGCTCACTGAAAAAAAAAAAAAACAGGGTGTGTTCCCTGGTAACAAGTCTCTCTTGATTTCTAGTACTCTCTGCTTCTTTTTTTTTGGTCACCATTGCAAATCAATTTGAATTCTTGCAGCAGCTGTTTACCATTGTATTATCACTGTTAATAGCTGTTTTACATTTCTTTAGCTGGGTATATTTAATTTAAACTGATGATCATTTTTAAAATCTTATTGTCCACTACTAATTCAGACTTAAAAGGTTTGATAATTTAGGTGCTTCTATAGAGTACAAACCAAACTAAACTGACTTTTGCCAGATGAGATTTACGTAAGCAGCCAGAAAAGCCAAGTCAAACCGATCTGTCATCAGTCAATTAATCATTTAAAACAAAAAACACTCAACTGAATGTATTTTTCTTCATCAAGGAGGATTTATTTCGGATGAAGGTAAACAATGAAACAACTTTTCCATCCCCCCCTCCACCCCCACCCCCCCCCAAATTAAAAAAAATCATTTAGTGAAACACGCATCCTTTTTTTGGTCGTTGGCAAACAGTTAATTGAGTACATAGGTTAAGTGTAAGTTTAGGGTTAGGGTAATAAAAAAAAAAAAAGCAGTCATCCTCTGAACATTTTTTTCCTTCATGCAAACAAAGACATAATAAACTGGGGTTTTTTTTCCGGCTGGCTCCGGAAATCTGCTTTGGTAAGAGTCAGTTTAGTTTTGTTCGTATTGTGTAGAATTATCATAATTAACAAACAAGTTTGTCATTAAAAGAATTTTGGAGGATCTTTATTTTTTAGATGTTAATTTCCTCAACCACTACGGTTTACTTATAGATCTCAAAATGTGTTGCATTAGTCTCTAATGCAATATATTTTGAGATCTAGACCCATTATCGATTTGACGAGTACTGAAATGATCCACAATATTGTGAACATATGATTAGATGGAACTCATGAGGAATTTCTCCAAAATTCTGTAACCTAATCTTTACACAACATGTTTGCATCACAATGTGATACATCACATCGTCACAAACGGCCTACTTGTACATGCAAGATCTAAGCGTTTGTCACCTGAAAAATTAAAACATGCGATGATGAAATTGAATCAAATGATGGAACTTGTCATAATTTATTCCTCGTGTAGTAACTGCGTTTCTCCTTTGGATTTGGTTTCAAAAGTGATGGTGCAGTTTGTGTATGTAGTGATTATCATATGCTTAACTCCATAAGTGGACGAATTTGCACCCAATTCCACACATTCGCAATGTTACTGTTCTGGACTGATCCAGATTTACCCATAGTGGCAGGATGGATTCATCAGGTCACTATAAAATCGACACCTTTGCCTAACCACGTCTGCCTAGAGCCTGTATTTACGACTGACTTATTGTATGTAATTAAATATTCTTAATACATTTCTTATTCCTTCTATTCCTGTCTTGTGTTCTTACTTATTTATTGTCATTACTATGATATATAAAATTGGCGATGAGAGATTACGATTTAAAATCCAATTTGTTAACACATAACTTGACGATCTTAAATCAGGACTCACGGGAAAAATTATTTGTTTTACTATAACAAATTTGTTATAGTAAAAAAAATTTTTTCACGAATATCACTAATTAGTGATATTCGTGAAAAAAAAATTTTTTTTACCCCGAACAGTGGATTTGAACCCTCGACGGTAACATTACAAAGACACAAGGAATCGCTTTTCAAGTAAGAACAAATTTTTGTTTTTCCAAAAGAAATTGCCAACCAAATTAATTTCACAATTTGACAGTAACTTTTTGAAAGGATTTGAGAAGAAAAGATATTTTGTTTTCATTGTATTTGGACTGTACGTAATATTTTTTTCCTTTTATAAAAAGCTACAGCGTATTTTAAACAACTGTTGTCTGAGGAAAAACAAAATATTTTTTAAAAATAGAGGAATTGCAGCAAACTATGGTCCAATTTTTAAAAATACAAGTGGATGGAACAACAGCAAAGAAATGACAAAAAATATTGAAATTTATTGTCAAACGAACACAAAGAACCAAAGCAAGCAGGATTTTTTCACGAGATACGGTTGCGAATTCGATTGGAGAATTCACATATGACCCAGAAAATGGTTCTATTTTTTTCTGCCTACTTTTGGAGGTTTGCCGACATTTTCAAGGAAGAATGTTCAGAATGGTCGCAAGAAAAAAAGATTCGCCTACTTCTTAAAAAATTGAACCCAGCATGCCTTGATAGGTACTGCAACTATATTCTACGAAGGGTGACGGGCGAAATTTCTTTTGATGAAACTGTGCAAATCCTGACAAATGTTTTTGGCGAAAAGTCGTCCCTTTTCAACCTATGTTGGAAATGTTTAAACCTAATAAAAAGAGACGTCGAGGATTTTTTTAGCTATGCCGGAAATAGAGAATGTCAGCAGTTTAAACTGGAAGAACTGACGGCAGATAGATTCCGATGTCTAATTTTTGTGCAGGGCTTAACCGCAAACAAAGATTCCGAGATTTATTTTTGTGGAAGGTTAGGTCATGTAATGCATCTGTGTAAGGAAAAAAGGTCAAGCGCTAAGAGTTTTGTAAATGCTGTAATTTCTAGGAAAGATGGCGGCCGCCGCCACGGTTTACATAAAAAATAAAAATATTTGTGTGTGCACAGATTTCTCAACAGGCTTGAATATGTGCCTGAAAATGCATAAATATACATTGCTTAGCGCAGAAGACATTTTTACCCGTTTAAATGGCGGAAATTTTTTCTCAAAATTGGATCTATCAGATGCGTATCTGCAAGTAGAAGTCGAGGAAGAGAGTACGAAATTGCTCACTATCAATACACATAGAGGGTTGTATTCGTTTAATCGTCTACCTTTCCAAATAATAATGGATAATATGTTAGCAGGTTTGGATTATGCTATGGCGTACTTGGACGATATATTGATCAAGAGCGAGACCGTTGAACAACACATTGAACATGTGAATGAGGTTAAAATAAAAAAAATGCTGATTATGGGTTTAAGCTCAGTGAGGTATAAATGCAAATATTTTATGTCCCAAAAAAATATTTAGGACAAATTATCGATATAGAATAAAATTAACACTTACCAGCTCCAATGTCCTATAGGCAAATATTGCTTGAATGAAGCAGTATTTATATATAGAATTATTTATTCTCAGACTGGCAGCCAATCAGAATTCATATAATGGACTTGCCCAACATGGAATAGTGGAGCAGTCCAGCTTCCATATAAACTGTTTTTTTGGTTACTTGAGTCTTTACTTATCTTGCTGCTCAACTGGTCGTACAGTTGAGCCCTAAGTATCGATTCTATATGGCGCTACGAACAGGATGTATGGATCCTGAAGATTGGGAGCAGTACCTTCTCAAAGCAAGGATCTCTGCTAGTTCAGCTCGGACTTATGCTGCCACATTTGCAAGCTAAAACACTCTCTGCTGAGGTAACTAATGCTAAGGCATCAGCAGCTAAACTGCTCCATCTTGAAATGACCCCCCAAAAATTCAGAAAATTCAGAATTGATTGGGAAGTATTCACTAAAATGACAGGTAGGCCAACATGCATCTATACAATTCTGCTGATGAGTCCATCCAAAATGCCATAGTCAACACCCACCCTAAATTCTTCACCGCTGACCAAGACAACCTACTAGGAATGATAGAGGTTTTGGTAACTCAAAGGTCGAATTCCATCATTCATCGCCTTACTTTTGCCTCCATGTCATAGAGTGAGACTGAGACGATACAGAACTATCTCGTCTGCCTTCGGGCCACAGCCCTGGACTGCAATTTTTTATGTCCCCTTTGTGAGCATGACCTGTCTGATATGTACATCAAGGGCCAGCTTATCAGACCTGCTGGCCAAAGCTGGAACACTTAAAACTTTCAAACAAAATGTTCGCCATTCTGAGGCGTTTGAATCGGCATTGAGAGACCAAACTTCAATGACTGACACCTTCGACATGGCTATTGCACGGATATCTACGTACTGCAAGCAAAAAAACAGTGTTCCAGCTAATAAACGTCATGTTCGTATCAGTACCTCCACCAAATGCGATAATAATTTTCAAGCTTGCATGGGTTGTGGTAGCCATTATCATGGGATCCCAGGAACAAGCTCTCACCAGTTAAAATGTCCAGTGTGGGGTCAAACATGCAGCACTTGTGGGAAACCTATTCACCTTAAAGAGGGAGTGGTTCCAAAAGCCAGACACAACCCAATTCCTGTGCCTTATCATTTCAAGGAGCAAGTCCGACTCACACTTTGGGATGATGTTAAAAGAGGCATTCTTACTCCAGTGCCCGTTGGTACCCCTACCGATTGGTGCAGTACTATGGTAATCACTGCAAAAAAAGATGGAAAACCAAGAAGAATGGTGGACTATCAGCATTTAAACTCGCAGTGCAAACGAGAGACACACCACACTAACTCACCATTCCAATTGGCATTACAGGTGCCACCCAACAACAAAAAAAACGTCTTGGATGCAATGGATGGTTATCATTCAATCCCTCTAGATGAGGAATCTCAGCCACTTACAACTTTCATCATGGAGTGGGACCGTTTCATGTATCTCCGGGTGCCTCAGGGATACTTAGCCTCCGGTGATGCATACACACGTAGATATGAGATCATTAAGAACATTCCTCGCAAAGTAAAAGTCGTTGATGAAACGTTACTTTTTGACAACAGTATAGAAGATGCCTTCTATCATACATTTGACTACCTATCACTTTGTGCAAAAAACGGAAGTCGTCCTTAACAAAAATCAATTCCAATTTTGCCAAGATGTCGTTCAGTTTCGAGGCCTTCAAATAACATCACCAGGAGTAGCACCTTCCGAGAATTTAATGCAATTGTCAACTTTCCTATCCCAAAGAATATAACTGATGCAAGGTGTTTGAGAATGCATTTTTCACATCCAGGCAAATCATTGTGAATTTGGTAAAAAAGGGTGTAACGACCTTTGATATTAACAGAGCAAGAGAAATTCGACAGAATGTCTAGAGATTGACCCAAAGAGGAAAAGATATATTTCCAGGTAGAAATAAATCTTAAGGGGGAGGTGTTGTGAACTGATCCGGATTTACCCATAGTGACAGGATGGATTCGTCAGGTCACTATAAAGTCGACATCTTTGCCTAACCAAAGGGGGGACCGCTTAGCGCACCACCGCTTATAGCACATCTGCCTAAAGTCTGTATTTGTCACTGACTTATTGTATGTAATTAAGTATTCTTAATACATTTCTTATTCCTTCTATTCCTGTCTTGTGTTCCTATTTATTGTTATTACGATATAACAGTTACATACAAGGTAAATCGATTTTTTATAAACTTGATTTTATCAAGGCACATAATCAATTATCTGTCGAATGCTGCACTTGCTGTTTGGCCATCATAATGCCAGTCAGACATCCATTGATCATATTTTACACGGTTTGGATTGTATATATGTCTATATCAATGATGTTATGGTAGCAAGTTCTTCAGTAGAAAAATACATGAAACAAGTAAAACTAGTTTTTGAGTGATTTGATGATAATTAATCCAATTAAGAGCAAATTTAGCAAAACAGAAATTATATTTCTGCTCTATTGTATAGGTATAACTGGCATTTCCCTGTCTCTTACTAAGGATGAAGCTATTCAAAATTTCCAACTGCCCTAAATATGAAAATAATTTTTAGGTATAGTAATTTTTTACTGTAAAACAACTGTAAAAAATGTGATATTGTATTTTCAAGTGATGCACTGACTGCATTTAGTAATGTTAAAACAAATTTAACAGCAACTAGTGAATTGTCCTTCCTGATGTAGAGTTGATGTCAATGCAGTGTCAGTGCTGTTGATGTGGGAACAGTTTTGCAACAAAAAGTTTCTGGTCCTTTGAGACCTATTTCGTTTCTCCCAAAAGCTGACCAATACCAAATGTAGATACAACAAGAAACTATATGTCGCTTACATGACTGTACTCATTTTGAACATTGTCTGGAAGGAAGACACTTTTACATTTTTACTGACCATAAACCATAAAAAACACTTATTGGTCATTTCACTTGAACTGCAAGTATTCCACAAGATAAATACACTATTTTGACTATTTTATGTAATTTACCGCTGACATCAGATATCTGAAAAGAAGTGAAAACATACCTGCAGATACTATGATTAATACATCATCCATGCACAGAATTTGTGGAGCAACAGCTCAACAGTGAGAAACAGAAGCTACTCAAAGACAATACCACTTCATTAAATTTGAAAACGCCAATAACACATTACTCAATAAGTCCCGGACCTGACATATAGCTAGCACTACAAATAAATAAATAAATTTAAAAAAAGTATATATGATCTTTGTATAAACTACTAATCTTGAAATGACACGTGTCAAAATTTGAGCCCAATCGGATTATTAGTTTACAAATTAGTTATTTAAGTGAAGCTAGTATTGAACATTTTAAAAACAATAGAAAAATTTGAATTCCATGTGTTGATAAAGCATTGCTTTCTGATGGAAAATATACTGTTCAAGCTAAGCAATGGCTTGATAACTTATTCGAATTTGCTTCATCGGAAAAATGGTTAAATTGTGGCATTTCGACTTTAAACACGGTCGTACAGACACAAATTAGGCTGAATGCTCAGCCGTCCAAATTTGGAAAACATAAAAAAGTCCACAGATTCGTTTTGGCTGCTCGTAAATTGAAGTTGCATGAGATAGCAGAGGAGTTGAAGATATCAGAAGTCAGTGTATTCACCATTTTTCATGAACATTTATCAATGAGAAACCTGTGTTCAAAGTGAGTGCTGTATTTGCTCACTTTAATTTTACTTTTAATTAATCAGTTTAGAACAAAGAAAATGCTAAGCAATATAATTCTTTCAAAATATAAAATAAAACAATCGTAAAATTTTTTCAACAATTTCTTTTTATGACACTAATTTTGAGTAACTGAGATAGGTACAAATCTAAACTAACCTCCATCTGTATCGGAAGTTTTGAGATGAGAATTGATAATTTGTATTTTTTGAACTACTATTCTCATATTTAATGTTATTCTCATAACGTTTCGGCCGATATAACCTCTGACCTTCTCCAGGTGCATCTTGTCGAACTTGGGAATGTGTACGAAATTTCAAATCGATCCCTTTATCTAATACATGGTGGTAGATTGCTCTCATTCCATTAGCCATGACCGGGTAGAAGTCTTAAGTAATTCGTAATTGTATTCTTAGTATCGCCTGTATTGAAGATTGAATTTTCAACCTCTATAAGACTATCACTTAGAACTGATTATTACTGAGCATTTTATCCGTTGTGTCATGGGTTCATGTGGACAATTCTAATATGAATTTTGGGAGCCTTAACCTTATTCTTATATTAGATGTGAAGTCGAAGGTTACATCGGCCAAAACATTGTGAGAACATCCAAGATGAGAACAGTAGTCCGAATAATCCAAATAACCTCCATCTTGTTTTAACGACAGATATTCAATGCCTTATCTCATTATTGACAGTGAAATGATATACAACTAAAACTAATGGTGCTTTCGTCTTAGTTGAATAATCTAATTCTTTGAATAAACAGGAATTCTTTAAGAAGATCAAGTTGGTATTTAGACATTAGCAACAAAAAAGTCTACCTATGATTCTTTCTTTTATATCATGAAAGTTTGTATTACGTCTGTGAGTGACAAACTCGAGTTTTACATTACAAGCTAAAAGAAAGTTTAAATGGCTAAAATAATAAGAAAGTCTCATTATAAAATTCGCACAGCACTAAAATCAACTATCAATATCTTTTTTGATTGAGACACAACCTGACACTGTTTATGAAATCCAATTTACTTTAACACATGCTGTTTGTTCTTTAATTACCTTAATACGCTGCCAATCTACCATCTAACATTCTCTTTAAAAGGTTTTTGTGATTTTTAGTCCAGTGGATTTAGCTCAAAATCGGTCGATGCAGGAAGTTAATAGTACATCAATGAGTTTGGTAGCAAAAGAAAAGAAAATTGTGTGTAGACCTTCCCCCGAACTGATAATACGGGCAAAATATTCACAAGGATGGAAGAAAAGGGTGATGCTCTCTGAAGAATTTGGATTCTTTTCTAAAATACTCTTCATAATTGATATTACTTAAAGCTTATCAATCCAATGTTTCTCGTGTTGTCCATTCCTTTGGAACCTTTAACATAGCTGTTTCATAACAAATGGTTTGCATAAAGATTCTTTTAACTATTCTATTTTGTTACCCCCCCCCCCTCACAACACACACACCTGCTAGTTACCTATAAGGAAAAGATTATGAATTAACAACTGATCATATGAACCAGTGTATATGAAAAAAAAAAAGTAATTAGTGTGATGCGGATAGAATGACAGTGAACAACCAATGAAAAACTAGAAAAGCAAAGTCAAGATTCCGGGGGGGAGGGGGGGAGGGGGATTAAGTCATAATTGGTCGATGAGTTTAGCTTTATGAAGTGAGAACCCCAGACAGACACTTTTATTTTATAGACAGAAATTAGCCAAAAGTTTTAAAGTGTGAACTGTTATAATGTTGACAGATTGAGAACATTTCTCAATCATGGCTGTGGAGACAATTTGGTGATGATTCACAGTTAATTTCTATTTAAAAAAAACCCAACTCATCTATTCACAATAGTTAAATAGGATCCTAAGATCAGTGTATTTGTGTCAGTCTATGTGAATAAGTCAGAGGAAGTTGCCACAAAACCCGACTTAGAAATGATATGTAAAATATTTACACATATATATATATATATATACAGGGTGTTTCAAAAGTCTTGGGAACATTACAAATGCGTATATCTCACGAACTATTCCAGGTAGAAAAATGAAACTGGTGCCATTTTAAAGCTTGCTTAATCAAGTTTTTGGTCATACTAATGATTTTCGTGTTATCTTTCCAGGTGCAGTAATGGCGTTCTCTAAACAAGACAAGGCATTTTGCGTCCTCCAATTTGCAAAGACTGAATCGTGGACATGTGTTCAGCGTGCATTTCGCAGGAAATTTAAAAAAGAAGCCCCTGAAAGGAAATCCATTGTCAGATGGCATGCTAAATTTGTGAAAGATGGGTGTTTGTGCCCAAGTAAGCGAACAGGTCGCCCTTCAACTTCAGAAGATGCAGTTGAGCAAGTTCGGACAGCCTTTCAGCGGAGCCCCCGTAAATCAGTGAGAAGAACCAGCAGGGAACTTCAGCTTGCTCCAGCAACTGTCTGGCGTGTCTTAAGGAAACGACTGCAAATGGTACCTTACAAGCTCAAGTTGGTCCAAAAGTTGAAGGACACTGATAAGTCACTTCGCCGTGACTTTTGCATTGCAATGCAAGAGAAGTTGGAAGATAACGGCTTTGATGACCGGCTTGTTTTTAGCGATGAGGCGACCTTCCATCTGAATGGCAAAGTTAACAAGCATAACACTCGCATATGGGGTACTGAGAATCCTCATGAACTTCTTGAGCACGAGCGAGATTCACCAAAAGTGAACGTGTTTTGTGCAATTTCCAAGAAAGGTGTCTATGGACCGTTCTTCTTTGAAGAGGCAACTATCACTGGTGAATCCTATCTCAACATGCTGGAAGACTGGTTAATGGCTCAGTTGGAACAAGCAGAATCTGATGACTTCATTTTTCAACAAGATGGTGCACCACCACACTGGAGTCTTAGAGTAAGGCAGTTTCTTAACACAAGGCTGCCTGGTAGATGGATTGGGAGATCTGGGCGAGGTGATGACGTTCTCATGCCCTGGCCTCCTAGGTCTCCAGATCTTACCCCGTGTGACTTTTTCCTTTGGGGCTTTGTCAAGCAACAAGTCTATGTGCCGCCCCTTCCAAGAGATATTGACGAACTAAAGGCTCGAGTAACGGCAGTTGTGGGAACCATTGACGTCAAGATGCTGGAACGCGTTTGGCAGGAAATGGACTATCGACTAGATGTCTGCCGTGTGACGAATGGTGCTCATATTGAGCAACTTTGAAGATTCCCCACAAAACTTGAAACTTTAACCTTTCCAACGGTACCAATTTCATTTTTCAACTCCTAATAGTTTTTGAGTTATTAAAAATCGTTATGTTCCCAAGACTTTTGAAACACCCTGTATATCTTCTTCTATAAAAGGCAAAAATCTGTATGTATGTCTGCCTAAGTCTCCCAAAACACTCAATAAATCCCCATAAAGTTTATATTTTCTAAATCGACGTCACTCCGGTAATATATCTAAAATTTAGAAAAAAAAAATTTATTCTGTGAGGGTCAACTAGACCAGATTTCTTAAGGCTACGTTTTTCATCTAAAGTCAATGTTATTATGTAGTATTGATTTACTCCTCTCCAGGAGTTAGGCACAAGGCCAGTTTTTATCTTACTCCCACAAGTAAGATGTGACCCAAGGTCGGGTCGGGAAAGCGGGGTTTAAAAATTGCCTGGGCAGCCCCGTCGGCATTCCCCGGTAGGAGCGTCTCGGGCAGTAAGCAATAAAACTTACTCCTCCCCAAAGAGGGGAGGCGAAGCCTGGGAGGGTGGACCGCCCAGAACAGACCCATAGACCGGCGTAAATCAAGACCCGAAGGCCAAGACAACACCAGTATGGGGTGCAGTATCCATCGGAACAGATACTACACTTTGATCTTAATTTGGAAATAAATCAATGTAATTATGTAATAATTTTGCTAACTCATTCTTGCATACATGACGTCATAGCGATAGGTAGACAGACTGTCGACTCATACTTCCAGACATAGTGATAGGTAAGCAGGGGGGGGGGGGTCAAAGTTAAGCAAGCATATTCTTTTGGATTCTTTGATACGACAGGGATGCATTAGTAAATAAATGTTTTTGTTTTAGGAGTACAAACTAAGCATATAAGTTTTTTTTATAAGTTTTTTTTATATGACAGGGGGGGGGCTATATAAATTAACATGCTTTTGGTTTAGGAGCACAAATGAACCATATGGGTTTTTTGATATGACAGTAAATGAATGAAGATATTAGTAAATGAATGTTTTGTTTTAGGAGCATAATACGAATTCTTGGATATGACAGGGGCGCTATATAAAATGAATATTGTTACAAATGGGGGTGGTTGAACCAAAATTAGAGAAGTAAAATGAATTCTATAAACATTTTATTAAAGCGAGCAGAATCCATCTTATCCTATCTTCACAGCTGCCATGGGGCTCGAGCTAACATGACCGAAGGAAATGTATTTGAGATGTTGAACCAATGCCCCGACCGACCCCTTATTCTTACACTCACCAGAAAGGAATCTAGCGTCCAACCAGTAATACCCTGCCCAGCACCTAACTGAACTCAGATGACTCCACATAAAAGGGCCGAGTGTCTTAGCTTGAAAATATAAAATAAGCAATCGCCAGCTCCTGAGGCCTTGACTCACTAAATCGTCAGCTCAAAGAAACCTTACAGGCATAGCAGCAGAGGGAAAATTAGAAGCAGTTGGAGTAAAACAGCAATGACCAGCCGAGAGATAAATGTTGAAGATTTAGTCATCGTCAGTCTGCAAGGATACGTCGTTCAAGTCACCCACTGCCACAGAGATATGGGGATTGGGGATATAGAAACGAGAAGCCGGGCAGGCTTCCTGACATATTTCTTAAGCTGCACTGATGAAACGAAAGCCTTAGAGACTTTTTTTATTTTTTATTTTACCAAGCTTTGTTTTCTTATTTGTTTTACATATATTTATCCCTCTTCCCGTTATTCTGTAAATAAATATTGTTTATACCGTAACTTGGTGTTTGAGTTGTCTTTTACCTGTTCGTATTCTTCTTTGTTTTCTATGTGATGTCTTGAAGTGGAGAATCTCCTCCCTCCTGTATTCTGTTGGTAACATTGGAACCTGGGGACTAACGAGCCACTTCCAGACATTTTTACTTTTTTTTTTTCCTCATTGTCAGATGTTCGCCGCCATGGTCCCGACAGAGGCTGGGTGTGACAATATGCTTTGGGTTTAGGGGCACAAATGAACCATATTGGTTCTTTGATATGACAGGGGCGCATTCAATTTTAAAAATTCATTTTTCAGCCCTTATTTTTTCATTCATGCTTTTTCCTTCATTTTGTCAATCGTTTTTTCTTTCATTATATTTCCCTCAATTTTTTACCTTCTATTTTTTACATTCATTTTCTTTCATTAATTTTCTTTATTCATATGAATATCCTGGATAGAGCAGGTAGTAATCCTAAAGTGCGCATAACAGTGCTCAATGTCCTAATTAGACAAGGTGTGTTTAAATGCAGTGTTGCCCGGGATAAAGAACTTCTTCATTTTTTTACAATGTTGTAAACCCTGTGAGCCATAATCCAAAGTGTTCAAACTCCTAGATAGAGCAGGTAGTAACCCAAAAGTGTTCATTGCAGTGCTTAATATTTTAGATAGAGTAAGTGTGTTTAAACGCAGTAGAGCGCAGTATCTTCTGTCTTTTTTATAATGTTGTTGCTCGGGAGCCATAATCCAAAGTGCTCAATACCTTAGATAGAGCATTGCCCTGGAGAAAGAAGTTATTTGTCTTTTGTTATTATGTTGTATACTAGACCAAGTACATGGTGTTGCCTAGAATTCATAAAAGTACTAATACAGTACTATATTATTTTTCATTCAATTTTTATCATTCCTTTTTCATTCACTTATTTTCATTCAGTTTTTAACATTCATTATTTTGTATTCATTTTTTTCTTAGTCAATTTTTTTCATTCATATGAATATCCTGGATAGAGCAGGTAGTAACTCAAAAGTGCTCATAACAGATAAAGCGGGTGTGTTTAAACGCAGTGTTGCCCGTGATAAAGAACTTCTGTCTTTTTTTTAGAATGTTGTATATCCCTGGGAGCCATAATCCAAAGTACTTAATATCCTTTATCTTCATATTATTGCGAAATGGGGGTGAGAATTCAAAATTGTCAGATTACAGCAGTAAGGAATATATAGTAAATCTCTTCAGACTATTGAATTCATCAACATCATTTATCTTCTTAATATGTTGAAATGGAGGGAGGGAAGAAATTAGGAATTAACCGTGACCATTTGTTCTTCTCGGCCTTGTCTGGGATCAATAATTGTAAAATTTCAGTATTACTTTTGTAAACTGGTATATATTAACTCTCTTCGGACTATTGACTTCATCAACATTATGTACCTTCTTAATATGTTAAAATGAAGGGGGGGGCAGAAATTAGGAATTGACCAGGACCATTTGTTCTACTCGGCGTTGTCTGGGATAAAAAAAAAATGTAAGATTACAGTATTACTTTTGGTAATTAGTATGTATTAAATCTTTTCCGACTACTGTCTTTTTCAAAATCATTTATCTTCATATTATTGTGAAATGGGGGGGGGGGGGGGGGGGAAAGAAATTAGGAATTTACCATGGCTATTGGTTCTAATTTGGCATTGTCTGGAATCAATAATCATTATCAACATTATTTCTCTTCATACTTTGATTTTAACAGTACTTTTGGTAGTTCTGTGAAAGCCTCCTTATTAACATTACAGTATTATATTTATTAAATGACGAGGTTTACAGAAACTTTTGTTCTACTCAGCATTGTCCAGGAGCAAACAAATTGTCATTATCAACATCATTTTTCTTCATATTTAAACCATACTTTTGTCAGTGCTGTGAAGACCTCCTTAATAACATTACAGTATTATATTTGGTGAGTGAGGCTGGGGTGGGGCGGGTAACAGAAACTTTTGTTCTACTCGGCGTTGTTCAGGAGCAAAAAATTGTCATTATTAAAATTACTGTATTATATTTGGTAAACGAGGGGGGTAACAGAATCTTTTGTTCTCCTTGAAGTTGTCTATAGAATTTCATACTTAGTATATATATATATATATATATATATATATATATATATATATATATATATCTTATATTTGCATTCCATTGACCATGGAGAATTAATCCAAACACCATAATTTTCATTAGTTTTTACAGTTTTTTTATTTCTTTACTTCGATGAGAGTTTTTATTTTTATCCTCAACTTACACACAAAAAAGTAATTCATTCAAGTTTAATATTCATCCTTTACGCGCATTTCATGGCAAAAATCGGATAAGTGTATTTTTTTAGTCCAATCTTGTCAATCATCTGAGAGTGGCAATATATATTGTTGAATCGTGAAATAGCATATTATATCAAAAACATAAGAGAGGAAAAAAGTATGGTGAAATTCCAGATCGAGACCTGGTAATAATTTGGCACACTCAAGTATATAAAAGGCAAACAACTCTTTTTAAATTCCATCCCCCCAAAAGATAATCTCATCCGAAAAGATTTTTTTAATTAAATTGTTCATTTTTGGATAATTTGGTAATTTTGTTTGATATTGCAGGGAATATTCCTCGTTTTACAAGTGGTGGATGGTTAGAATTTTATATCTATATAGTACAGAGTATGGTCTGGTTTATAGCAGGGCTCGTAAGTATTAGCTAAATCTAATGTGATATCCAGAAAATTGACCATACAATAGTTGATATCTATGGATATTTTTTAATCCAAATCCTTAAAAAGATCATGCAACATTTTTTTTTTCTTTTCTCTAAGTTTCTTCCAGCGGAGTAAACAAAAAATAAGGCATCATCTCTATATAGCCCGCCTGCCACCTCCGGTATTTTCTTAGGTAATTCTCTCAAAATGTAACAGCATACCAGATCAGTCACCTGTGCTGAATCAGGTACCCCATTGTGATGTCAAAATTTCTGTCCCTGTTCTTTCTTGTCCATAATTTATCATTATATGATATTATAGTTCTCCTTGTATATTTAATAATATCCATCTCCAAGTTGGTTAAATTGGTTTCATTTTTAGCCAACAATAAAGGAGATGTCGAAGGATATGAGTCAATGTCGAACATACTAAATTTACTTTTACTTGTGATTTGTAATTTCATTAGATGACGACCATAGTTTGTGATAAGTCTTTTCCCTAATATCTGCTAAGATTCTATCTAATATTTTCTCGCTTATGTTGCCCATATCCGAAACACATGGTGAGATTAACATTATAGAGGGGTTGTTATTGACACTAGCCTTTCACACCCTTTATCTCGAAAGGGAGCAAGTCAGCCCAGGAAAAAAGGCTCAGACAGACATTTATGTTGCCTTTCCTTCTGATGGAATAGATGTGGAATGCCCATACTATCAGTGGCTTGGAATGGTAACTTGTGAACGATGTTTTGACTGTTTGGTTTTTGTTTGGAGGGGGGATACTTTTCATTGTTGTGCCGCCCGATGAGGTGTATTCTCGCACATTGTTCCTGTTTCTTTTGACTGTATTTGGGACTAATTATTTGCTGGTTTGCTTAGTAGCAACAACACTGCGAAAATCTTACGAGCTACTTTTCTAAGACATTTTCTATTTTTTCCTTTTTATCTTTTCTTCTTTTCTTAAGGCAACACCACATTGTGTATTGTCGGTTGTTGAAAATCTTATTCCAGGTACTTAATTTCCCTGATGATCTGCCAAGCAAGGACCTGCTTGGTAGTGAAACACGTATAGGAAAAAACTCTAATTTGAATATATATGATAAATAAATAATCTTTGAAAGAAAAAGTCTTTTGTGGTGATGATTGGTCTCCTGAACGGAATGCTTTGGTAAGCCTTCAAAAAATCACACACACATATATATATATAACATGTACACATACCTAACACACACACACATAAATAAATATATGAACACCTGGTTCTACAATGTGTTTTGTGAAAGCACTTTAGGCCTACGTGCAGTTAAGTAAAAAAAAAACATATTCCATATCTGTCAAGTGGCAATTTTCATATGACTAGCTTGAAATTCCAGACTTAATTGGTGCACCTTTTAAATAATTTTTAACCTTTATTGGAAAACATTTATAAAGCCTGATATAGGATCGACTTCATAATATTTTACTACATTTGTTCTTCCTGAACACATTATTTTTGAGAATGACAAAATATGCCATCAATAAAGAAATAGAATGAAATACAAAAATAATATTACTTTCAGAGTTAGCTATCAATATCTTCTCTTGACTATATATCAAACTTGTATCAATAACAACTTGTTGCCTATATATATATATATATATATATATACACCTGTCAATATCTATATACATCATGCTCTGATAGCTTGTCCTTTTAGTGCAATGATCCATGTACAGTTTAAGAATTCTACCGATTGCAAAGTTGAAATAATTACTTTAAATATTTTTAAATAGTTGTTGTTGGACGTTTATTTTTTTTTACTCTAGCCATGATTTCACCAGAAATATTCTTAGCATAAGAAAGAATGATCAAACCCGTCAATGGTCTGCTTATTTTCATCTCTATACACCACACATGATACTCAATAGCAAATCTTCCAAAACTTAGAAATAAGGATAATTAAAATAAAGTAGTTGACACCACACTCCATAGCTATCAACATAAATAATTGCAATTATAACAATCATCAAATAATGAGCCTAAAACTAGAATATAAAATTAATATTTTTTCTCTGAAACGTGTAAACACGACCTGCAATGTTTTGGCTGTTGTATTCTCCAGTCTACTTCAAGTTTATTTTTAGTGGTAATCAGTAAGCTTCTTGGAATTTAAAACTGAATCCATTGAAGTAGACTGCTTTCATTCCGCATTGCAAGAAGTAATTTGTTTTTTGTAAATCACCAAAAACAATAACAGACATGGATCACGCAGATTACCTTGCCATATTGTCAGACATGATTGATGAGGTGAGGTAAACTTTTTCATCTCATCGAAGAAGCGGCTGGTGAGATTGTCCTCTACATTAATTGTGATAAAACAATTTATCAGCTAAAACATCAAGTCCATCCAGGAATTTGTATACCTCGGCAGCAACATCCGGTCAATGGAAAGAAACATCAAAATCTGCAACGGTAAAGCCTGGGCTGTCCTTGATTGACTGCATGTAATCTGGAAATCTTCCCTCTCTGATAATCTTGAGGGACATTTTAGAGCTACAGTGGAATCTGTCTTGCTCTACAACTCAACAGTTTGGACACTAACGAAACAGCACGAAGCATCACTTGATGAAACATACACAAGAATGTTACAAGTTACATTGGACATGATCAGCTGGAAGAAACACCTAACCAAGAAACGCATACATCGAAACCTTCTTTCTATCTCAGTCTCACTAAGAAAGAGAAGGCTTAGGCTTGAAGAAATAAGTCAAAAATTGTGAATCCAAGAAGAATTCTCAACCTAATTGATAGTCCCATAAGATTGTAGGCTGCAATAGGTCAACAATTGTTCCTAACATTATCTATCCCAGTCTAATTGCAGGAGAAATAATGAATGGTAAGAAATAATGAATGGTAAGAATCAGAAGAAAATTGTCTTTTTTACTTTACGTTGATCGTTAAAACCAGAAATGATCAACGTATTGCAAGTTGTGAACAACTGATACAAGATAGGAAAGTTCATACTTTACAAACCTATATACGACAGTCGTCCATTATATGCTGTTGTTTTTTGCATGAGCATTGGAGTGTGTAACTACACCACCATATTGGGCGTTGGTATCCACAAAATACATTTAATACAGGATTGTCACATTAATATTGGCATTAACTAATTGCTATGTGATCCCTATGACCCAATTCTTGTTTAACACGATATTTTTTTTATTTCATTGTTATCTTTACTTACTTTTTTATCTTATTTTTTATCAAGAAACTTAAATTCAGAGAATCTTGCTTAATTAATGTCAAGTAAGTATCAATCAAATTTAATGCAGATCTGAAATATTAAAAGAAACTGAAATTTGGGAAATAATGTTGAATACCTATTGTTAAAATCTCACAAAAATCAGAGGTATCTGAATTTTCACAAAGGACTTCCACTCCATCTCTTCCCCCTTTGCATAAAACTAAGTTAAATTGAATATAGTCCACATTACCCATCATCACGCTTAGGAGCTACGTTCAAAAATTCATAATGATCAGTTTAGGAGTGGATTCTGTACATACAAATATATAAACATATACACATACCTAATTTTATATAAATAGAGATATGAGAGAGACATATACATACACACTCATATATACATATCTGCATACATGTATATTATATATGTCACATAGAATAGTTAATTGAGGTAATTAATGGAAAGGACATTTCTGTAAGAAAAAGAGCACTTGAAGATTTAAGTGGATGATGTCATCCTAAATCCTAGAAATAGATTAAGAGTCAGGAAAGGACAAAGTTCAAGAATTCTGTCATCTTTCACAATAACTTACCCTAAGCAGTAGAAAGGCATCCACTTATCACAAGACTTATCTAAATAGACTGCCTCCAAGGATGGCAAGCTCTGTCTACCAATATATATGTTGTCCTAGTAGTAGTAATATTTTAGTGAGTAGATAATAATAATTGAAGAGTTCGAATGTAAAACGCGATAAATCCAATTTCTTTAAATTGAGATATTAAACAATAAAAGGATGAATATATCAAATCTAAACTCATTTTAATTGAAAGCAAAGAAAAAATTATGACGATATCACATTATGTAAAACATGATCTTAGGGTTTGGTAGAGTGGCGAAATACATTTTTTTGTGGTGATAGCTCTGCAATTTTGAAAATAGTAGTTATCGCATTTTGAATTCAAACTCTTTAATTCTTTCTAGTAACATAAGAAATAACACTTGAATTTGAATATAACTAAGATAAACTTATAAGTCAACAAATACTTTCAATTTAAAAAAAGGGAGATAAGGACTTGGATGACTTTCTTTTCTTGCTGTGTACTATCTATTCATCTCTTCACGCCTATGTGCGACTTCCATCATCTAGATGTGCCTCACATCATAAGCACTGAAACTATCACTACTATTCGTTATCATAGCCATGATGTCACTCCTCAACAAGATACTCATGAAGTGCAATGTCAGATACAAGTTCACAGACACAAAAAAAAAAATATCTCATGTATATGAACGACCTGAAGCTATTTGCAAAAAACAAAGCAAACAGGAACTAGAAAATGTAATAAATACAACCAGAATCTTCAGCTAGGACATTTAAAGGGAATTTGGAATGGAAAAGTGTGCACTAGAAGATTGGAAGAGAATACCTGAGAAGGACAAGAGCACTCTTAGAAAACAAATTATATAGTAGAAAAATAATAAAAGGAATAAATACTTGAGTATCAGTATTTTTCATTCACCTCATGGACATAGGTTTGACAAAAGAACTCCGACACCTGGACCAAAGAACTAGAAAACTTATGATCATGAATTAAGATGATACTGACCGACTCTATGTAAAAAGGAGAGAAGGGGGAAGAGGACTGAGTATAGACAACTGTGTGAATGATGTGATAAAAGAACTAGAAAAATACAAAACCCAAAGTACAGAAAGGCTTATTATCACTGCAAAATGCACTGCCAAAAGGAACAATACAAAGATCAGTGAAACTGAAAACAAAAAAGTGAGAAAGCAAAATGGGAAGAGAAGCAGCTACATGGATGATTTATAAGAATTAACGGAAGAAGAGATGCATGAAAACACTTTAACATGGCTATGAAAAGGACATTTAAACAGAGAAACGTATCGCTACTGACAAAAGCACAAACACAATCAGAACGAACTATGATTTTATATAGTTCGTTCAGATAGACAAAACTCAGGCAAACAGTAAATGTAGACTCTGAACAAAGAGATGAAACAATAAATCATATAAGTGAATGCAACAAACTAGTCCAAAAGGAATACAAAAACGGCTGCATGGGAAAGACAGTCCACTGGGAACTATGCAAACGTCTGCACTTTGAACATGAAGGAATAGTTAGGAATAAGAACTTGAGAGAAAAACAGAAAAGAAAAGGAATAAGTAGGAATAAGAATTTGAGAGAAAAGAAAAGAACAAAAACGAATTTGAAAGAAAACAAAGATGATAAAAGAAGGAAAAACATTGCTTTCTAAAGAGGATAAGGAATAAAATGTCCCCAGAGAAGAAATGTGTATCTCGATGTTTTCTGTCAGAGATAAATTAATCTGATTTTTGTTTTCTTAAATCTTCTCCTCCCCAACACCTACTCCAGCGATAAGAATGCACATTTGTTTCTCTAAGTTTAAGAAAGATAAGACAGTAATCCACCTTCCATATTCTGCAGATACCGATCCTTCTAATTAAAGAAACAATTATTTCGCATTTCTGGTCTATTTCTTCTTTGTCTATTCTTAAAACATGCGTTTGTTATTGCAGCCATTCCAGATGGCCATGTCTCAAGGGAAATGTTCAATAAAAGTCGAAGGAAATGGTCAGCCCACAAACGAATAAACTCGGAGAATTTGAAACATGAGGAAATCAACAAACAAAAACAAATATAATCATTTTAAGATTGATTATTCATTCAGGAAAAAAGAGGGCATTCGAGGACAAATTAACAGATGAAAAACTGATTACAAACCAAATAAAATAGCAGCATATAATGCCACCATTTACATTAAAGTATGATGACTGACAGCAGTGTAAAGATGGCAAATTAGCAATCAGGATTATTATTGAATTAGAGTAGTCAGTGGTAAGCAGTATGACCAGTTGAGCTCAACTAGAAAACTGAGATATAAGCCTGGAAAGTTTGCTAAGAAGTTCCATTATGCTTGTCTCTGATTGGCTGCTAGTCCATGAGTAGATACTCCATTATATAAATATTGCTTTATTCAAGCAAGAATTTTCCTATTAACTATTTGGAGCGCTTTATGGTGGTAAGTGTCAATTTGATTTTACAATTAGTATCCTAGATATGAACAAAGAAGAAAATTGCCAGAAATGCGAAATAATAATTGTTTCTTTAACAAGAAGAGCAAACCACTTATAGCTACAAGCAACCCCAACACATCATACCCCCAGGATATCCTGATGCAAAAATCCGCATGGCTTGAAATCCAACAGAGCTGGATGAAAGGTATGGAAAATGGAAATTGGAAGTAATGTACAGGTGTAAGTCCTGGTAGAATGTAGAAAGTATTGAACTAAGTAGTCAGTAGTGCTAAGCAGTATGACCGTCCTTCTAATCATAGGCAGAAAAGTTAAAACAGATTAAGTGGCCTCCAAATTCCAATGGAAAAGTGTGTTATTAACATCTGTGTGATATAACACTAATGCATTAAGTAATCATGCACAAAATCTGCTTGAATAAAAATATCCACCAGAACTGAATGAAATAGAAAAGAGAAATTGGGAGTACAGTTTTAAAAAAGTGAAATTAGGTGCAACATACAGGTGTTCACACTAGACTATTCTACCAAAATTTTGTGGGAGAGAAAATAACGGTGGAACAGCAACCAGAAGAGAAGGAGCTAGAAGACCAATGGAGGCCTCTGTTTGAGAATGAGGAACCATGCAACCAAGAGGATCTTAGATATAGTTTGAAATAATGAAAGCAAGCCAGAAATGCAAGAGCCAGAGATAACGTCTGGGATGATAAAACGAAAGTTAGATCAATTTCAGAATCACAAAAAAACTGGCATAGACAATATACCCAAGTTCTGACTGAAGAAACTAATAGCACTTCATAGCACATTATAGTAGCTGCTTCACCAGACTGTTGAGAGGTGAGGAGGCCGCACCAGCATGGCTAGTAAAAGGTGATACAACCCTCATACCCAAAACGAGTGAGACACAAAACCCTACTAAATACACACTGATCTGCTGCCCCACTACACCCTACAAACTCTTCACTGGTCTGGTTGCAGACAGCATCTACGAACACCTCTCATCTGGAGTATCTGGAAAAAGTACAAGCAGAGTGCAGGAGAAAGTGTTTAGGAACCAAAGACCAGTTGTTGATCAATAAGACCATCATTGAGGACTGTAGGAAGAGGCAGAGAAACCTAAGCATGGCTTGGATCGATTACCAAAAGGCATACAATAGTCTGCCCAACACATGGCTTCTGCAGTGCCTTGAATTATATGAGATCAATCCGGTCATCAAGAAAAGCATAGCAGTACATATAAAGATGTTGCAAACAACCATAGCATTAAGCCACACTAATGGAACAATAAAAATCCCTGACGTCAAGATCTGAAAAGAATCTTTCAAGAAGATAGCTTATCTCATCTACTCTTTTGCCTGGCAATTGATCTGCTAAGTAAATTACTGAACAAAAGCCGGAATGCTTACAATCTGAACCAGGGCCACCAACAAGACCCAAACAAAAGAGTCAACCGCCTGCTCTTCATGAATGACCTCAAGCTGTATGCTAGTTCAGATGCTGACTAAGCCGACTCTTGCAGGTTGTCCATACCTTCTCTAAAGATATTAGAATGAAGTTCGTCCTCGACAAATATGCCAACTGCTTCCTCAGAGCTGGGAAAAAGATCCAAACAGAAAACATACAGCTTGATGAAGATACTGACATCAAAGACCTTGAAGAACAGGAACAATACAAATACCTTGGCATAAAAGAAAACGATTCAATTCAACATGCCAAGATGAGAGAAAAAATAGGCAGAGAATATATATGCCATGTTAGAAAAATTTGTAAAACACATATCACAAACAAAAACAAAGTAACTGCCATTAACCAATTAGCTATACCAGTGATAACATACAGCTTTGGAATTAATGATTGGCCACAAAAGGACATTAATAGATTAGACACTAAAAGAGAAAAATGTTGACACTGTACAGAGTAATGTACAGAAACTAGTGTCTACCAAGGCTGTATCTACCAAGAGGAGCAGAAGGAATGGGTCTCTCAGAAATAGACCATCAACATCGAGCCCCTATTGTGAGCACCAGTCAATATCTGATGAGCTCCGAGAACCCAAACCTTATGATGGTATGCTAACATCAAGAAACCAGAACAAGCAGAACAACCTCTATCACAAAACTGACCAAACATTTTGGACACGACTTCTTACAAATGAGGCAGAAACAGAAAACAAGCCTGCCACGGAAATAGCCTGGAAGAGTTGTCATCATAAGGTTTGGGTTCTGGGAGCTCATCAGATATTGGCCGGTGCTCACAATAGTGGCTCGATGTTGATGGTCAATTTCTGAAAGACCTATTCCTCCTGCTCCCCTGGGTAGATACAGCCTTGGTAGACACTTGTTTCTGTACATTACTCTGTACGGTGTCAACATTGCAGAAAACTAGAAGAATGGGTCAACCAACAACATGCTAAGTATTTCCTAGATGAACTATCCCAGGAATATATAGATAAGGAAGGCTCTGTAGACTAGCTGAAAAAAGGATCGCTCCACTATAATCAGCAGAGAATGATAATGGCGGCCCTAGATCAAGGCTTCATGACCAATGTCTTTAAAAAGATGAGTGGTCTCAGCAACAATAACACGTGCAGGTTCTGCCACACAGAAGTGAAGAGTGCGAGCCACTTGTCATCCAGTTGTAAGCTTCTGCTGGGGGATGGCTACTATACAATGCAACATAACAGAGTGTGCAAATATCTTCACTGAACCATCTGTAAAAAAGTTTAATATCCAGTGTAGCAGCAAGTCCTGGGAGCATATACCAGAAGGAACAGTTGGAAATAAGTCATACACCATCCACTATGATTATTCAATCCCTACAGCTACATATCTAGAAAATGGAGCTGTTAAACCTGATATAGTGATATGGGACAAAAGTGAGAACTTAGCAATCCTAGTTGAAGTCAGTGTCCCTAATGATGCTGGCTGAAACAGAGCTGAAAGGGAAAAGATGCCAAAATACCAAGATCTTATGTACGACATGAAAAGAAACTGGAATCTCAGGAAGATCCCATAATTCCAGTAATTATAGGAGTAACCGGACTAATGAAAAAGAATTTCAAAAACTACTTGGCGAATATACCCGGTGAACCAGGTGCAAGAGATACAAACAATTGCACTGAAAAGGACGGTTAGAATCTTAAAAAGATCTCTCAGCTAGAGTGTCTGAAATAGCGGCTGAATGTCTGCCATCCGGTAGGATGCCCCATCCCCAGCAAAAACAAAAAGATAAGAAAATAAAAAAAAATGTAAAAGAGAAGTGTGGGGCAAGAAATCATAGCAAATCTCTGAGCTTCAGAGATCTTAAACACAACATTCTAAAATGTCACTTATTTACATAGTGTGTCACTTTTGAGGTGGGCTCTTGTTTCTAATCAAAGCAAAGCAAGGTTACTGGTTAGGATGGACAAATCCAAAACAAGTGAATTTGAATTTTGAGAATACATTAATTATTGGCCAAGACTTAACATTTTCCTTTTCTTTACAAAAAGTGTCAAATTTGTATCAAACTCCCTGCATATAGCAAATATGTCTATGTGTTTCTTTGTGTGTGTGTGTCTATGCATCAATTTTCAGTGGTCGATCTCCAAGCAAAACCAATAACATATTTGTAATCCGTATGTTACTGGGGATATTTTAGTCTGGGTTTTCATATATTTTGATGGTTATGAGGGGTCATAAAAGTAACACCTCTCTCATCTTAAAAATTCAAATACTTATGATTTGCATAAAATTTGAGCCATAATTATTAGATACCAATTAATAAGTATTCTAAAATCTCAATACCATCTGAGTATTTCAAAGATTTAGGGTTTGGGGGCATGAAAAAAAAAACAACCTCCATTTAAAAATTCAAACATTTCTGATTTGCATGACACCAACTTGATAAATATTCCCAAACTTTTAGTTTCTTTGGAGTATTTTAAAGGCTTTTGATCAAAATTTGAATAACGATTCTAGACGTAAGGTTTAGTAGCATGAGCTTCCGCACACCCTATTCTCCAGATATGCCCCCCCCCCCCAACGACAACTGGCTGTTTGCAAACCTCAAAAGAATTCTCCAGGAAAGAGATTTAGCTCTAATGAAAAATAGATATCAGTTACTGAGGAGTATTTTGAGGCCAAAGACAAATCATTCTACAATAAAGGCATCAAATTGTTAGAGAAATGTTGGAATGGAATCAGTGTAGAAGGAGACTATGTTTATGAATAAAGTCAAATGTTGCCTAAAAGTCATTGTTTTATTAGTCAGGCCATGGACTTTAT
>OY744548.1:43392625-43588736 GCA_963556195.1 Sepiola atlantica
CCTATGCAAATTGACTGTCAACCAGAGCCATCTAGCTTTCAAATTCTCCAAACAGCCAATTTGCAAAGGAGGACAACTCAAACCACACTTTCTGGATCCATTCCTGGCTGGGGTAACTTTGCTAACCACACTAATAGTAGTACCATTACTCTAGTGATTGTATTAAATATTTGACAAAAGGTGGAAAACCGGATTTCCAATCATACATTAACAAACCTGTAAACATAAGACATTGGTATTTGGTCATCTTTTCCCTTTCAGCTCTGTTTCAGCCAGCATTATTAGGGATACTGACTTCAACTAGGATTGCTAAGTTCTCACTTTTGTCCCATATCACTATATCAGGTTTAACAGCTCCATTTTCTAGATATGTAGCTGTAGGGATTGAATAATCATAGTGGATGGTGTATGACTTATTTCCAACTGTTCCTTCTGGTATATGCTCCCAGGACTTGCTGCTACACTGGATATTAAACTTTTTAAAGATGGTTCAGTGAAGATATTTGCACACTCTGTTATGTCGCATTGTATAGTAGCCATCCCCCAGCAGAAGCTTACAACTGGATGACAAGTGGCTCGCACTCTTCACTTCTGTGTGGCAGAACCTGCACGTGTTATTGTTGCTGAGACTACTCATCTTTTTAAAGGCATTGATCATCAAGCCTTGATCTTGGGGAGCCATTATCATTCTCTCCTGATCATAATGGAGCGGTCCTCTTTTCAGCCAGTCTACAGAGCCTTCCTTATTCCTGGGATAGTTCATCCAGAAAATATTTAGCACGTTGTTGGTTAGTCTATTCTTCCAGTTTTCTGTAATGGAAGGTCTTAGTGTATTTATAGCAGCTTTTCCAAGTTATTTCCGTGGCAGGCTTGTTTTCCGTTTCTGCCTCATTTGTAAGACAGTCCTGTCCAAAATGTTTGGCCAGTTTTGTGATAGAGGTTGTTCTGCTTGCTCTGGTTTCTTAGTGTTGGCGTTCCATCATAAAGTTTGGGTTCTGGGAGCTCATCAGATATTGGCCGGTGTTCACAATAGTGGGTCGATGTTGATGGTCAATTTCTGAGAGACTCATTCTTCCTGCTCCTCTTGGCAGAAACAGCCTTAGTAGATACTGGTTTCTGTACATTATACAGTATCAAAATTTTCCTTGTTTTAGTGTCTAGTCTGTTAATGTCCTTTGTGGCCAATCAATAATGCCAAAGCTGTATGTTATCACTGGCATAGCTAATTGGTTAATGGCAGTTACTTTGTTTTTGTTTGTTAGCTGTGTTTTTTAAATTTTTCTAACACGGCATACATATTCTCTCTGCCTATTTTTTCTCTCATCTTGGCATGTTGAATTTAATCGTTTTCTTCTATGCAAAAGTATTTGTATTGTTCCTGTTCTTCAAGGTCTTTGATGTCAGTATCTGAAGCTGTATGTTTTCTGTTTAGATCTTCTTCCCAGCTGAGAGAGTACTTGGCATATTTGTCCAGCCCCAAATTCATTCCAATATCTTTGGAGAAGGTATGGACAACCTGCAAGAGTCAGCTTAAGTCAGCATCTGAACTGGTATACAGCTTGAGGTCATCCATGAAGGGCAGGTGGTTTACTCTTTTGTTTGGGTCTTGTTGGTGGCCCTGGTTCAGATTGTAGGCAATCTGGCTTTTATTCAGTAATTGATTTAGCGGATCAATTGCCAGGCAAAAGATTTGAAAGATTCTTCTTCGGATCTTGACATCAGAGATTGTTATTGTTCCATTAGTGTGGCTTAATGCCATGGTGGTTTGCCACATCTTAATATGTACAGCCATGATTTTTTTGATGGCCGGATTGATCTTATATAGTTCAAGGTACCGCAGAAACCATGTGTAGGGTACACTATCGTATGCCTTTTGATAATCGATCCAAGCCATTTTTAGGTTTCTTTGCCTCTTCCTACAGTCCTCAAGGATGGTCTCATTGATCAACAACTGGTCCTTGGGGCATAACACTTTCTCCTGCACTCTGCTGGTTCTTTTTCCAGGTACGCTCCAGTAGAGAGGTGTTCCTAGATGCTGTCTGCAACCAGGCTAGTCAAGAGGTTGTAGGGTGTAGTGAGACAGCAGATCGGTGTGTATTTAGTAGGGTGTTGTGTCTCACTTGTTTTGTGTATGAGGGTTGTATGACCTTTTATTAGCCATGCTGGTGTGGCCTCCTCACCCCTCAACAGTCTGATGAAGCAACTACTATAATGGCTATAAAGTGAGGTTAGTTTCTTCAGCCAGAAATTGAGTATGTTGTCATGCCAGGATTTTTGTGATTCTAAAATTGATCCAACTTTTGTTTTATCATTCCAGATGTTATCTCTGGTTCTGGCATTTCTGGCTTGCCTTCATTACTTCGGGCTATATGTAAGATCCACTTGGCCTCTTGGTCACTCTCAAACAGGTCTCAAGTAGTCTTCTAGCTCTTGCTTTTTCGGTGGCTTTTCCTGATTAAATGTCGGTAAAACAGTCTTGCGTTCTTTTTAAACTGTTTGTTTTCCACTTTCACCTTGTGCTTGTTGTCCTTTGTTTGGATTCTTCTGGCAAGTGCTGGAATCTTGCCTTCAAGTTTCTTTGCTATATTTTTTTTATTTTCTCTATATTTTTCTTATATTTTAAACCGTGTCTGCAGATGGTGTCTTTCAGCCGTACTTGCATTGTAGGGGCAGCAAAGAATTGTTTGATCTCGGACAATTCCTTTCTGCAAAGGTTTAGTTGTTTTTGGAGCTTCAGTTTCCAATGTAGTGTTGTGTTGTGTGCTCTGGACTCCCATTGCTTTTGGAATTGAGGGAGTGTTTTCCTGACAATGTAAAGTCCTGCAGCATATGTTACCTGATTCAGCTCCATGAGGGATATGTTGGATGGAGCAAGTCTTTGGAGAGTGATGTTTATAGCTTTTATTACTGCCTTGGTAGCTCTTGAGACTTGGATTTTTAGCAGTTGAGGTCTTTCCCCCAATCTCATCATCTGGACTTCCTCAATGGTATTACCAAGTTCTTCTTCCAAGACCAATTGTTCATCATCTGATTTCAGTAATATCTGAGGTAATAGTGGAGGTTCAGGTGTTGGCAGTGGTCTCGGTTATAGTGGTGAGGAAGAACTATCGTTCAGTGAGGGGCTATCTTGTGATTGTAAATAGACAGCTGATGGTGGTGGTATACTTGTCGGGGAGCCACTTTATAAAGGAGATTCTGGTGTTGAAGTGGTTGTATGGTGGATTGTCATGGGTCCAGACTGTTCGGCTTGAGTAAATGGTGATGTGGTTCTGGCTGTACCTGTGGTGTGGTGTGTTGATCGATGATGGGAATTGTGATTGGGCTTTCAAGTGGACATTTTTCGGTTCTTATGAGGGCTGATATTTTTGATTTCATATAGTCCAGCTCAGCCTCATTGAACACGCTCATACTGTTATACCTTTGGCAGGTTATTTTGGGGGGTGAAACATTTCTCTTGCCTGGATAGAAGTGGAAGAATATTTCCCTCCAGGTCTCTGTCCTCTTTTTTTGTTTAGTATGTTTGGCCTGAATATATTTCATAGCCGATAACAACGTCCACTTTTCTTCCCTCTCCCATCTAGACTAGTTTCTTCTTTCCTGATAGGAAGGTAGTCTTTTTTCCCCCTCCCATTGGGTTGCATTTTTTATGAGAGTGCTCTCATCTTCTGTTATATATCTGGGAAACAAGTGATCATAGGCAGGCAACAGGTGTATTTTTTTTCTCTTCATGGAAGGTAGATTCTTTGATCTTTTCGGCCAGGATTTCGTTTGATGTCTTGCTCCACTTTTCAAACTTTGAGTAGTGGTAGCAAAACAATAGCACCTTCTTTTGTGCAACAGACTATGGTTGGGTTTTTTAGCCTCTTATGTTTCTTTTCTTTGTTACTGCATATGATGGAGATAGGGGGCCAGGACCTTTTTTTCTCAAAGCCTGATAGCTGACCGTGGTTGCCCTTTGTCATGGCTGGAGCGCCACTTTCAGGAAGCAGGAAGGTTTACACCATTGCTTACATCTTCCTACCTGATGTATGAATGGGTTGAGGGACCCTTTTTATCCTGGGTGCCGGCCTGTCAGTATTTGCTTTTGTTTTTATTCATATTTTGTATAAGTTCCTCATTGTCAACGGTTTCTAATTTGTTATTCAAAGCTGCCCTCTATTAATAGAGAGGGTGCCCCCGTCCGCAGCCCGAGGGGCGTGCTGGATGGCTTGAAGAGATAGCACACCATTTTTTTTTAATATTTGGTCAGGGTTTACTTTAAATGGGAAGTATCCTCATATCAGGGTCTCTAACAAACCCGTATACAGAGAGACCGAAGACACCTGAGGGTGGTGTCTAGTAGGCATTCAAGTCCTCTTCTTATATATATATATATGTGTGTGTGTGTTATCATCTATAGCTGTCAGTAATATGAAAATGCCATTAAAATAATAGAGAAATAATATTATGGATTAGATAGAATTACAGAGTGATGATTTCATCCAGTTAAATAGAAAGGATTACATTTATTTCTTTTTCTTCAGAAAGTTAAAAGCAAACCATCATCATCATTTTAGGTCAAACTAACTGGCTTTGCAAAGTTCGCTGCTTGAAATACTTATGAATTAAATTTTTATTATATAAAATTTTGGTTTTAAGTTTCTTGCAAACAAGACTAAAGCTTTCTCCCTTATTATTTATATAAATAGATAAACATTAACATCTTTGTAATGTTGATACAAATTTATTTATCTTTTAAATTTCAATAAGTCCCTAATAAAATCAAAAGAAAGAATAAATCAATTCGCTTGAGAAAAATATGGCTTCGTTAATGGGAGAGAGGACGGGAGGGATGTTATAGGAAAGGGTTTTAGTAAGTAATCCATTTTTTATTAAATCATTTTAATTAATTACTGTTAATATCAATGAAACTTTTGCATACATATATAGAGACAAAATGGGACAATAAAATTACAAATGAATAACACCAAACATTAATTTATTATGAACTGTTTAAAAAATAGTTATGCTAATCAGTCATACAAATAATTGTTTTGGGTCGTACATCAGTACTATATATAGAGTATTTCAAAATATTATGTTGCATTATTGATTTAAATAATGATAACCTGTTTGATGGTAATATAAGAATAATGAATTAAAAAAAAAACTTTTGCATCTATTAATTTAGAAGAATGATGTTCAATATGCTGATATCGAGCATGACTCTTCCTGGATAGTGCTGTCAACAGTGAATATGCTTTCACTGCCTATAATAGGTTAATGATTCTTTAAGGTAAGGAGGGGGCATATTAGACCCCCAACTTCTTTATTTTACTCACAACAGATGTTGCACTTTTAACAGCACACCATTCCTTTAAATGTAAATGAAAAATATAGAATATAAAAAAGGATTGAGCTCTGATTTGTATTGAACTTTGTACAAAGTAAATGTTTTTATCCAACCTGTTTTTGTTGAATCCTCACAACTGCTTACCAACGCAAGCATTTGTGAATTTTATTAGATGCGTGCATTCAGATACATTTGAAAATCTCTAAAAGAGGAATTTCTGTAATTAGTTTCGATTATTTGCTTTATTCAGACAACTGTTCTCATCTTGAATATTATTCTCACAACATTTCGGTCATCTCCAAGTGTGTCTTGTTGAACTCAGGAATCTGTACGAAATTTTCAACAGAACCCTTTATTTAATCCATGGGAGTAGCTTGTTCTCGTTCCGTCAGCCATGACTGGATAGAAGTCACCCAAGATGAGAACAGTAGTCTAAATAATACAAATTAACAATCCTCATCTCAAACATTCCGAAACACCTGAATTAGTATTCTATTTTCCCGAAAAATAGTCATGTTGCGAACAAAATGCTAGAGTTCAGTCTACCCTATTATTTTAATCAAATTCAGGCGAAACAAAAATATAAATGCATTTTTGAAGGGTATTAGTATGAAATGCACAAATTATCTCAGATAAAATTTGTATTTGAATTATTGTTTTTATGCAGTTATCTGTTCTTATCACCCATACTCGCCACAACATAACATTGAGCAAGTTTTTTTTAAAAATAAATTGAATAAGTTGTAACAAATAAATATGTACAATAAATAAGTTATTTTCTCTACAGAGGAAGAATTTCTCCATTTAAACCTAATGTTCAGTCATACATTGAAAAGGACACAAAGAAATATGTCCACACTTGTAATTACTGTATAAGAATTTTAGCTGAAAACTTATCTCTTTATTAACAAAGGTATAACACAACGATATAGGCCCTATTTGTGGGAGCTACAGATCCCCACATTTGGAAGCTTTGCACCAGACTTTCTGTTGCCCTTGTGGGGAGACGAGCACAATCGTAACAGGCCTGCACTGAAAAATATGTCAGTCCGCAAAACACAGCCATGCTGTTTATATCAAAGTTAAATGACGACTCAACTATAAACAATCAAACACTGCCAGCTGCCGGGTTCAAGGGGTCAGATCAACTGTCACCGAGATAGGTTGAAACTCAGAAAAATGACAGCTGTAGTTAGTTAGTTAGTTTGTTGTTTTTTTTTCCTATATATATATATATATATATGAGTGAAGGGTTTTGCAAACAGTCCGGCTTTTGAATCTGCATGCGACAGACGTGTGTCGAGCAATTCGATTTAAAAAAATATTTTCAATGGTATAAATAAAATATATTTTTCTATCTTGTTCATATTACAAAGCCTTGGTTTCCAGAAGCCGATGGTCGCATCAGATGATTAATTCCCAGAAGAGAATTAATGACGCCACGCTGCAAACTGACCAATACCCAACCGGATATGAATTACTTCCTTTTATTAAAGGGATGTGCCTGTCTTGCCACTCGGGGAGCTGGGTACTGTGCCAGGACGTTAACCACCCTTCCAAAGACGTCCCCACGGCACAGATAATACCGTGGGTAGCTGCACGTTCCATGTCGCGCATGAAAAGGGACTCTACAGTTATCCCCGATGGACAAGTTAGCAACTAATGGCTTATTGGCACCTAACAAGCACCCATCTTGCCAACCCCACTCTATATCAAAACAAACATGTCATTGCAAAATAAAAAAAAATCAAACATAAACCCAGACACCCAACAAAAAACATCTTCACCTCTGCCCTTGAGGCTTGCATTTACTAATATCTAGGGACTTAGAACCAACATCAACGATGTAGAAACTTTTCTCCTGACAAACTCCCCGGATATCCTAGCACTAAGTAGAAATGAACCTTGAATCCTCAACCTCCTCTCACCACTTTGACATGACTGACTACCTTCCACTCTACCGTAAAGACTGACAAACATATGCATGGGCTAGGAGTTTATGTTTGGAATACTCTCCCCCTGATTACAGAACATAGGTTAGAATCAGATGACCAAGCCTACATGTGTTTTAGATTGACAGCATTAGTTATTTATATTTCTTATACCGTTCACCTTCGACCTAGGACTGTACCCTGCTTAACTTTGTCTCTGATAGCATAGATAAAGCATTCTCACTCGACTCGAATGCCCGGATACATGTATTTAGGGATTTTAATGCATACCACCATGAAGGGTTGGGATTCTCCAGCTTTACTGACGCAGCCAGTAACTCTACGTATAATTTCTCCTTAGCTCACTCCCTCTCACAGACTGTCGTTTTCCCGACCCGCGTAGACCAGCAAGCCTCACTTCTAGACCTTTTCTTGACCTCACTGCCCGAGGCTTGTGTGACGAAAGCCCATAGTCCACTCGGGAATGCTGATCACATTGTAGTAATGATTTATATCACCCTAAAAACACGTCCAAAAGCTGATGACCCGTTGCTCAAAACAACGAGATACTACGAGCAGGCTGATTTTGAGTCTATCAGAGATCACATTCGCGACGCCCCATGGAGTGAAACCTTCTCACTCCCTGCTGATCAGTGTGCAAATGAGTTACCCGAATGGGTCAAAGCAGGCATTGAAGCCTATGTCCCCATGCGAAAATTCTTCAGCAAACCCCACTCTCCTCAATGGTTCACCTCGAAATGTGCAGCTGAGAGTCAGCAAGCATTCCAAGAATTCGGCCGTCATAAGTCAACTGCGAATAGACAGAAATAATTGTTAGGCAGTGATAGGTGAAGCAAAGAGAAGATATACACAGATGACCAAAAAAGCATTCAGTCACAGAAACTAGGTACCTGCGATTTTTAGAAAATTTATAATAGTGTGGTGAACAATGGACAATCAACGATTCCCCCGCTATCAAACCACAATGATGTCTTTTGCACGGCGACTGACAAGGCTGAACTACTTGCCCAGCATTTTGCCGTAAACTCTACTTTGGACTCAGCAAACCACCCCCTCCCAAAATTCCAATTGCGGACCGAAGCCACACTTGAAAACCTGGTCATCATGCCATCTCATGTTAGGGACATCATAAAAAACCTTGACACCTCCAAAGCTTGTGGGCCTGATCTAATACCTGTAATATTAATAAAGAAATGCTTTGCAGAACTGGCCCCTGTCCTCTCCAAACTCTACAACAAATGCCTAGCTGAATCTTGCTTCCCGATAGCTGGAAAATTGCCTCTGTAGTACCAGTCTTCAAGAATTCTGGGGATAGAACTGAAACTCAGAACTACTGCCCAATCAATCTACTCCTGATCTTTGCTAAAATCTTTGAATCCTTAATCAACCTAGCAATAGTTAATGCTAAACTTCTTTCTGACGGTCAGTATGGATTTAGACAAGCACAATCTACTGCGGATATCCTAACGGTCATCTCCGAACGCATATATCATACACTGGACAAGGCAGGTGAAGCTAGGGCAGTAGCGCTTGATATATCCAAGGCCTTTGACATATATTACTGAGCAAATATTTAATATAATTAGATTCTTCCTAACCAAAAGAAAGATCCAGGTTGTCCTCGATGGCCGTTCATCTAAGCAACATGACATAAATGCTGATGTACTCCAGGGATCCATCCTTGGACCTTTATTGTTCCTGATTTTCATAAATTACCTCCCTGATGACATCGAGTCTGAGATAGGTATATTTGCTGATGACACCATTACTCTCGTCATACGAGTTTAACCTTACTAACGGACACGAACATATCCGAGGCAATGGCTGAATCCTTAGAAAATGACCTCCAGGCTGTAGTGGATTGGGGCCATAAATGGATAGTAACTTTTAATGCTGTAAAGACAAAGCTCCTTTTCTTCAATAGCTACAAGAAACCTCTTCAACCACCAATTGCCATGGCAAATAACACCATACCTGAGAGTCCAACATTCAAACTCCTCGGCCTAACATTCACAGGTAACATGAATTGGAACAAATGCATAAAAGTCATTGCCAAGGCTGCGGCAAAGAAGGTGGGCTCCCTCTACCGTGCTAGTAAACTCTTCACACCTGACATTATCCTATATCTCTACAAAGCCACCATCCGCCCATGCATTGAGTATTGTTGTCACATCTGGGCTGGTGCATCAACCACTAGTTTCTCCCTCCTAGACAAGGTCCAAAAAAGAGTTGTCAATCTAATAGGTCCCTCACTATCCACCAAGCTCCAGCCCCTGTTCCATCGCCACAATGTTGCATCCTTGTGCTTGTTTTACAAATACTTTAATGGATTGTGCTCTGATGAACTGGCTACTCTGGTGCCCCCTCGACGAAAATATACTAGACCAACTCAACAATCAGCTAAATGCCATCCATTCACTGTGGAGGTCTCCAGATGCTGGCGAGCCTTCTACTTCAATGGCTTCTTTCCTTGTGCTGCCGGCCTCTGGAACTCCCTCCTTGCCCCGTCAGTATTGACATGCAGAGGTTTAAAACTAATGTGAACAGACATCTCGCTGCACAGCTCCCAACTTAGGATGACACCTAAAACCTACCTCCTAATTCTCAGTAGCCCCTTACGTCTACAGTGGCGACCTGCCTTGTTTGGGGTGAAATATGTTAAAAAAAAAGATCACCGAGTTCACACTCCCCCGGCAAGTGATAGTGTCACAAGGTAATAAAAAAAAAAGATAGGAATAATCTATTATAAACAAGAGGGAATTTTACCATAGTTGGAGAGGAGAAAGATTTATATATATATATATATATATATATATATATATATATATATAAGAGAAAGAGAGAGAAAATTTAAGTCAATCTCCTTAGAAAACTTTGACAAAATTCTCAGTCGTCCTGCCAGTGAAATCTGTAATGTGGATTTCGACAATAACAGATGGAGCCAGACTACTCTTCCTCTCCGGTTCGGCAGTTTTGGTCTATGCTCTGCAACTGCACTACCAGCATTTACTTCCTCAATCCACGCTTTGACAGATCTTGTTGACAGGATTCTTTCCTCATACCTCAAATCTTCGTTTTCAGATTCATCAACAGCTGTTCTTTCAACTTGAATACAACTACCAATCTCAAGCATCAATCATCCTGGGACTACACACAGAGTCAATCTCATTTTACCGAACCGATCTGCAGTTGCAATCAGCAAAGAGTTGCTTGTCTGAGATTAAGAGGAATATTAACATGACACTTTGACCATCAGTGTCATGTTAATATTCTTCTTGATCTGTAACTAGTAAGGTTAAACTCGCTTATCACCCCTGAATACCTTTCCAAGCATAGGTTTATAACCATATAAATTTAACTTAGAACAAATTATTGCCCTCAAATAAACGGTTAACACCAGCGATTGCTAAATTCCAGCAAATGCAACAATCATCAGGTGTCAACAGACATTTTTGCCTACTCTCCCTTCTAAAAATGTATTATTAATTAGGAACTGCTCCAATATATTAAATACACTTAATTACTGTTTTTTCTTTAAAAAAAAACTTCAACACAATTGAATGACTAAAAACAAATAGTCTGATGTTATCTTAAAGGTTTGAGTTGATTTTCTGTTTCTTTTTGTCTGTTTAATGGTAATATATCTGGCACCATTAATGGTAATATATCTGGCACCATTATTTTTACTGATTGGATTTCATTGCTAATCTGATCTTTTTAAGAGGGATAAATCTCAAACTAAATCCTTTTCTTTTGACTATATAATGGTTCTGAAAAGGTTTGAGAGTAATCTTTTATTTCTGATCATTTATCATATAACTGATAAAATTTGAATATGCTGAGGAGGAGAATTCTTTATTCAAAATAAATTTTACAGTATTTTCATTTTTTCTACATTACTTTTATATCGTCAAGTGAAGATATATCTGTGTCTACAAATGGTCGATCATTCCGATTTATTATTTAAAAGATTATGTTCGTCACAATGTTAAAATCGCTAGTTTTTCATAGAAACAGAGGTGACATAGATCCGTTAAGAACCTGCAAATATTACTTCTTTTTTTTTTAAGAATATTCCATTGCGTGGAAGGTCTGGTTAGATTGTTGAGCTTCTTGAGAGAAGATGTATTGACCTGTGTTGTACCCCAAGAAACTCGATGAAGAGATAAATCTGTCAGAATGATTGTGGGAAAGAATGCAAGATATATGCTGTAACGGAGAGCAAGAGAGGCAGCTAACTGTTGTGAACCAGGACAATTGTCTGCAGTGATCGAAGAGAAGACGTTTGGTTTTCTGCTTGTACGGAGGAGAGCTGCGGGTGCGAACCCGGAAACGGCTTTGGCGTGGCTCATTAGCATGTGTGAGATGTCGCTACTATAAGGAGCACGACAAACATGATTTTGTGAGATGTGTTGGGAGGTGGACGTGAACATGAACGGAAGAAGAAGAAAGTGCCGCATTTATTTTGATGAAACGTTGTGTTGACTTGTTCAAGGAAACGAACAGAAGAACAAAGTGACGCATTATTTTGGCGAACCATTGCATTGACTCATTCATAAGCTATATTGGATTGGGAATGATAAAAAGAACAGGTGGTGTTGGTATTGCTTATTGCAGAGAGATGGGTAGATAAAGTGATTGAAGTTAATCATGTAAGTGATCAAATTATAATGTTGACGTTGGTTGGTGGGAAAGTTCTCACAGCTACATCTGTTTATGCAACACAATGTGGTTTGAGTGAAGATGCGAAAGATTGCAGTAATTATTAAGGTTGGTGAGAAGGAAGTTCTTGCTGTAGCATGGGATTTGAATAGTCATGTTGGAAAGATCTCTGGTTATTTTGAGGGTATAGGAGATCCATACAAGAGCTGTTATAAGTTGCCAGAACAGGTGTCAAAATCTCTTAGGGAGTCCTGTTTCTGAATTCCTTTCTTCTCGACTGATTGTCCACCAATGTTAAAGATTGATAAAATATGGAGCTGTGCCTAAATTCATATACAAGCAAAGGAAAAATTAAATGGCCAATTAAAACATGAAAAAAGGGTTAAGTCAATGCCAGGCGGTCTTGGGATCTCTAAATTTCTTTTCAATTCAGTTTTTTTTTTTTTTGGTGGGGGGATTGTTAAGTGAATCTAGAGAGTCCAATCTTTCATACTATTTAATCCATAGCTGAAGTTGATTTGTTTTTCATATTCAAAGCAATCATGTAATGTATCAACCTAATATCATTATCTAGAAACCAACCAGTCCAGCTGAATTCCAGCTGGACTTAAGATTGATGGAGATGAACAGATCTGCAGTGTTCAAATCACTAATGGAAACACAGGAATGTGGCGATGTGCACAGCAGATCAGATTACAATGCACTCCCACCCTCACCGTAGAATTTATTAACACAGCCAAGAATCCTTTTTATGCTCAGAAATTATACTTGTTTTCTTTACATTTGGCATTATGACAGAAGATATCGGAAGAAAATGGATAACTTAATTTTATGGGAAAAACAGAATTATTCATTCCTCAGCATCCAAAAATAAGAATTGAAAAACTGAAAACTGATGAATTTCATCAAATATTTATATTTCAGTTTATTGATGGACAAGAAAACGCATATTTCAATTAGGTTGGGTCAGAGTAAAAGCAAAATTGTTGATGAAAAAATATTGAATGACCCAAGAGATCAGGAGTACTGAGTACTAAGATATTGTGTAGCAAGAGATGATGTGCAGTGAATACTTAGAGATAATGAGTATCGAGTGATAAGATAGTATAAGTACTTAAAATATATTTTACTGCTCAGTACGAGACTATGAGTATTAAGAAATGATGTGTGCTGAGTGGTAAGGGATGGTACATATTGAGTAGTTAAAGGTGGTGAATATTGCATGGTAATAGGCGTTGAATACTGTGTAGTAATAGGCGGTGAATACTGAGTAGTACGAGGCGGTGAATACTGAGTAGTAAGAGGCAGTAAATACTGTGTAGTAAGAGGTGGTTAATATTGAATAGTAAGAGGCGATGAATATTGAGTGGTAAGCGGCATGAATATTGAGTAGTAAGAAGCATGAATATTGAGTAGTAAGAAGCATGGATATTGAGTAGTAAAGAGCTGTGAATATTGAGTAGTAAGAGATGGTGAATATTGAGTATTAAGAGGCATGGATATTGAGTAGTAAGAAAAACTCACGTGTAATTTTTCAAACTCGGTGTATGTCACAGATGGACTAAACGTTGGTCTGGGTGTTGATTTTATTAATATTTTATTAATATTTGCACTATGGTTTAGCTGTGTGCTAAATTGGTTTTTAAACAGAAACACAATGTTTTTAATTAAAAAAAATATATTTCAAAATTAAATGCACATATCAATCATAAAGTTGTAATCTGTATTAGTTTACATGAGACAATTTTATTTTGAAAATAGATATTTGATTAATAAGAAAATCCTTTGTCAGAATTTTTTGGATGAAGAATTGAAAACGAAAAAGTTATAACATTGCGAGTGCAAAAAAATAATCAAATTATGGAGAGTTTGTTTATTCAAAGCTGTGTTTTTTATTCCGGTTTTGGCCTCCAATGTGAGTTCATTATGGCCTCTTCATGTAAATTTGAGTGCTTATCTCTCTCCTTGTTTGTCCTTCGACTTACTACATGTAGATGTTACATAGCATGGATGACCAAGCATGTTGGTCTGACATTGTCTTGTAGTATTGTTTCTTAGAGGCAGGAAATGGGTCTTTTATCTAGAGACAAATGGGTCATCACTTGATGTTCATTTACAAAAAAATACTGGATATAATAATTTCTTTATATTAAATTATATTAAATTATTTTAGCTCAGATGCATTTCGGTTTCTTAGAAAACGACCGAGTCATTTTAATGAAATACTTTGTGAAATTCTATTTTTCTGGCTTTAAATTTATTTGCTATTTCTTATGTATTATTTTAACAACCTTAACTCCCGGGTAACGCCGGGTAGGGACACCTAATTTATGAAAAAAAAAGAAGGAAAATGGAAGGAGAGAGAGTCTGAATATGATATTCTTCTTACACATCAATATGAGCTCTCGGCGCTGACAGGCATGATTTGTTTTCATACAACGTTGCACAATTGTTCTGACTTTTCTTAGTTTGAAATTAAACAGAAGATCCATTCTCTCATGAAAATGTAAGGATAAAAACAAAATGAGAAACAAGGTATGGAAAGGAAGAGAATAATAGGAACAAAGGAAAAAAAGATGAGGAGAGGAGCCAAAAGATGAGGAGGAAAAAAAGATGAGGAATAAGGTGAACCAAAAAAAATGAGGAAGTGGTATAAGTGGGTAACAGATGATTGACTAAAAGCAAAAGGAAAACAGAGAGAGAGAGAGAGAGAATAAAGAAGTGAACAAACCCGAGTGAGGGGGGGAATTAGAGAAGGGGGATGGTGGTAAACAATGAACAGAAAACGTAAGGAAAAAAATGAGAGATGTAAAGAGAAAAAAGGAGAGAAATAAACGAAATGATGAAGAGTGAATGTTAGAAAGATGAAAATAAAGAATGAGAAGTTGAAAAAGAAAACAAAGCAAATATAGAAAGAGAGAAGCATGAATCGGAAAGGAAAAATAAAGGAGAAAAACGACAAAGTCGAGGTGTTCTATTTGAAAATGAACAAAAGCCATAATTTATGTTGCATCTTGACAGATAAAATAAAATAAAACACGACCACTTTCACATCTGACTCAAAACAATTTATTTTCGAGATCATCCTCTTTCTTGCAAGGAATAAATTTCACTGAAATCCTGAACCAAGGGATAGAGAGCAGGTTCTTACAAGTGATCATTCCATCACCCCCTACTCTCTTCCCTCAAATCAGAAGGCGCCATATCTACCAAAAATATATTTGTGGACTCTTTATACAGTCCAGAGTAAAGCCAGCAAGATAAGTGTCCATAGAAAGCGACATAGAAGATAAGTAATAACGTGAATTAATACGAAGAGCGAGGAAGGGAATGACAAAGAAAGGGAGTAGCGCCATCTTTTGGGGTTTTGCCAAGATAATTCTTGAAGCACATACTATAAATCAGAGATTAGAATAACTTGCCAACAACTATATAGATGGTGAAATGAAAGTGTGTCCATACAATGACCAATGGTCGTATTAAGAGAAAAGGGGTGTGTTAGGGGAGAGTAAGATTATTGGCCTTTTGTCGTTATTCACTAGAAAGGTAAGTAATTTTAGTAGACATTATAGAGTTTATCTCTTTTTTCCAATAAGTCAGTCTTATTGGATTGTTTTCCTTTTTCTTGCAAGTAAAATGAGATCTATAAATGCAAATTTTTATGTGTATATTTCAGCATGACTTTTTGCGTTATAAAACCTCTAGACTAATCAAAGTAACTTTGAGGGTTTCTATGCTAGTTTGTCCACCTATGGCATAAATTCAGACCACACTAGTATTTTAAACTTTTGTTCACCCCCAAAAAGGCATATTGCCACTGAAGCATAAGGGGCTACTGTGATAGGAACCAGATTTATTTATTACAGCTACTTTGTGATCAGGAGTTCAATACTTGTTGAAGATTAAAATACCAGATTTCCCTAATTATGAACATTTGATGGAAAACAATATGTAATCAACATTTCCGCTCCCAATCACATTGTCACTTCTTCGTCTTTTTTCAAGTTAATTTTCCCCCTAAAGTTCAACCCTTCCTCCCCATGGTAGGGGTGGTGGCAACGTCAGAGCTACTCGGCTAACAGGGCAGCTCTGGTGAAAATCCAGGAGGAGTAAACATCAGGATTTGTCGTCCTCTGGTCGTCTGGCTCTACGTGTGGCAAAAAAAATGGGTTAGGACAGTGACAACGTTGCTTCTGCACCATTCTTTTGTGTATTCAGGCCAAACCTTAGCTGACTTTGTATGCAACTACTGCGCCTTGCTGCTCTTAATAAAGGCGATAAAACCCTGCAATCCTGCAGGTTAATGAATCGCTGCGACCAACGAGGAGGACTTCATGCAGACCAGATACTGCTGAGTCACGATCTCCATGAGTTTTATGCAGAAGTCAGACTTGCTTAACAAACAAAGCAACACAACAGTGTAATCCTGATATGTCACTTCATACTTATTCCCATGTCAGATATTTCAATCAATGAATCTCCATGTCCTGAGAAGGTTTGTCACACTAAGTTATCTGACCATATTTACAATGGAAACACGACTATCACTTGCTCTTCACCCTTATGACATTGATTATCATTTTCGAAATGTGAATATTTTACGGATAAAAATATGAAAATTCACATAAAAGTCATTGATTTTAGAGAACAGAACTATCTACAAGCTGTCTTAAAGGTAAAACCATATTATGTAGATATAAACATGAACTAGGTGGCATGTTTAGTGGGTTGCATGTTTTCAATGAATGTGAATAACAGACTTGCTGCAGGTGAGAGATGTTTGGCTGATAGAGGGAAGGCAACACAAGAAATTGGAAATGTGTTTGATTTTGAATTTGGCCACCCAGAATTTTATTTCTTTTTGAAGGTTCCCTGCTATGGTTATGAATCACTTGAGTTTCTGCTATGGAATAATAATGGCCGGAACCCCCTGACAATTGGGTGTTTAATGTTCATAGATTGGCCGGTTATCGCAAATGGTCAGTTTCTGGGTGATTAAATGGGGATGGGCTGAGAGGAGAGACAGATGTGGTCAGTTTTGGTGACCAGTTGAGAGTGATTGAGAAAAAGACCGGACATCTATGATTTCTGCTCGAAAGTACATATATTCCAGCAGATGGGCAGGGGAGTTCAGTTTTGTTTTCTGATGTCTGACAGTCAGTTGGGTCTGTGTGTCTCTCAGAGAGAGATGGGCCATTGGACTTGTTTTGATTTGGTCGAACTGATTTCTCATTTGCAAGTCTGTTGTTCAAAAACAAGTACAATTATAACCTCCAAAAAATAAACCTCTGTTACGTGTTTTAAACTGGAGTTGTGGTTTTATTTAGAGGGAGAATTCTTCTGTTGCAGCACTGACTACACGATTGACACTGCGACCGGAATTCGAATTGAGCAACAACTTTGGACCAGCACAACAAATGGACAATCACTGCCTGTGCAATGAACGCACACAGATACGTTCATATGGATATTTCTAAAAGCATCTATTTGGTTAAGTTGTATGTGTTTTGTTTAAATAACCTGAGTTACAAAAAAATCAATGATTAAAAAGTCTACAAATCTGACACCTATACAATGCTTTTATATTTATGTAACTGTTTACTGTTATCATCATCATCATCATATTCGGTTTAACATCTGTTTTACATGCTGGCATGTGTTGGACGGCTTTTCAGAAATTATTTCTAAACTAACCAATCTCTAGCTAGATCTTTATCTCTCTTTCAAGTTCATTTTTATCAGTTCCGTCAATGTTTTCCTTGGGCTTTTCCTGCTAACTGATCCTGCTACCTCAACTGTATTACATCTACTAACCCAAGAACTCACATCCATTCTTTCAAGTGGTCGTACCAATGAAGTATCCCGTTTTGCACACTCCCTATATTTTCCAGATTTAATCTTCCTCAGAAGTCATCAGATCTAAGCCTGTCTTTAAGATTTACATTACACATCCATCGTAAGTGCATTAGTAGAAACAACATTTTCAAACAAATATTATCCCCCGTTTTGTCTTGTGTTTTGTAAATTATGAGGTTTGAACATTATTTTGTATTTGAAAGAACTGTCTTTGAAATAAGATTTAATTACTCCGGTATTCAAATTATTTTAGATTTTCAGCATCACCTTCTAATCAAAAATAAATTGAATGAAGATAAATTCATTGAAAGTTGGAAGCCAACTAATAATAGATGAGTTGGCAACAATCAGCTTTTACTCAGTTTTACTCTCCTTATAATTTTCTTCATGAATGATTTGAATGAGTTCATTTTTTGTTTAATTAAACAGAAAAGTTTCAAAGCTCAAGTAATGTCTTTTTATTATTATTAGATGTTTTATTAGCAACTAGCTGTATCTATCCAATGTTGCCCGGGAGTCATTTTACCTTCATTTAAAAATAAATATTTTTTAACTATGTTGTTTATTTTCTTTTTGCTAAATTATTGTTTGTAAGTATATTCCCAATAGAAGTTGGACTCCACAGTGGGCGGTGGAGCATAGAAGAACCAGTGAATAATTCTCTTTTAAATGGGAAAACAAATCAAAATTTTTGACAGCTATATCTGTTGATGCACCACAATGTCGCTTGAATGTTGATGTGAAAGATGAGTTTTATTACAGGCTTATTGCAGTAACTAGTCTCTGGCAGGAGATTTGAACGGTCATGTTGGTGATGATGCATGGTGATAGGAATACAGAAAGAGAAAAAAATTTTTAATTTGGTCTTGCAATGAACATGTTGGTTGCAAGCACTTTTTAGGACAAAGGAAAGACATCTTGTTACGTATGAATCTGGTAGAAGTAAATTATCTGCTGGTTAGGAAAAGGAACAGAAAACTCTTAATGTGAAAGTAATACCTGGTGAAGAAATTGTGACACAGCACAAACCGGTTATTTGCAATTTCACACTGAAGAAAACTCATGAGGTAAAGAGAAAGTTTATCTCCAAGAGAAAGGTGTGGAGGTTGAATGAATAACATGTGAAACGTGAGTTTAGAGAAGCCAAACACTTCATCACTTGTGATGGAGTGTTTTGGCTTCTAGATCCACTAAAGGAGGTGAGGAAAAACAGTGGTGTAATCTAACCGTAAAAAAAAAGGTTACAAAGGCAGTTCAACTTTCAAACAGATTTCCAGCACCACCACCACTTTGTTTCTGCTCTTCTCTCTGAAAATCGACCCACTGCTTTCCATCCGTTCTTTCATTTATGTCAGTTGACCTCCATATATGCAGATCAGACCAACTATAAAAGTCTACAATTTTACTCTGACAGATGGGCATGCACGACATGTAAAGCACATCATTCTCTTTTCAGCTGGTAAGTGTTCCTCTTCATTGTCACCCCCCCCCCTGGTCGTATGATCACACAAGTGACAATGGGTGGCCAGTCGTTTTACCCTAGTATTCCTCACAATTATTTCTTCCTCTCTGACCAAAGCATCAGAAGTACCGGGATCTTAATTGATAGTGGAATAAGGCAGCTCAACCAAAGTAGGTCTGGCCTTTCCCTAACTCTCAGATATGGAACCACTACTACTTGCATCAGAATCTGGTTTTCTCCATTCAGCACCCTTTGATGATGTGTCACCGCTGTTGTCCATTACCGGTGCTGAACTGAGATGTAGGCACACGTCTCCTACATGCAGAGGCGTGCCTGGTCTGAATTTCAACGTGCACCGATAATGAACAACAGCGGTGACACATCATCCTTGTGGATTTTTCACCCAAATTGTGTCCCCCTCTTTATAATGTGTAGCGATCCTTTGGTGATCTGGATGGGGCACAACATTGACCCCTTTCACTCTGATCTTGTATGAGTGCAGCAAATTGGTGGGTGCTGATTTGGGAGTAACTCTTTCATGTAGGAATTCGCTTTACTGTCCTGATGGCCTACATGTGCAAGGTTGTTGAAAGTTGACACCCCATTCATTCATGAACTGCCTGAATTGTTGACTACAAAAGGCAGTGTCATTATCAGTCAGGATCTCAGTTGGGAGGAGGGGGGATGTTAAAAAACTCTGATTCTAATTGACGGATCAGATGTGCAGTGTCTTGCTGTTGTAGTGGCCACCAGATTGAAAACAATGTGGGGCCACAATCAAAATGTCACAGTGTCAAAAAATGGCAACCGTTGTAGTGTGTGATGTCCATACCTAGCCAGTTCCATACTTCATGTATACTGAGCCCTCTCTTTTTTCATCACACTGGACCTGGGTCTATTGTCTGATATTCCTCACAATTTTTAACAACTGCTTTTACTGCCACTTTAGACATGATCGGGTCGATTCTGTACACAAAATATGTTTGCCTTACTTCTGGTGCCCACTATGTCGATGAACTTCGTTCAGCTGTATTTGGTTCAGGTTTTCTGTGGCAAGAGCACACGCTGGCTGTGTGGGTTCAATCTCTTTCTTTACATCATTGAGCGACCGCAGTTAGTCGTTTCTAGTTATATCTTACTAGTGCTACATCAGTTTTGTACTCTTTCACAAGTGTTTATAGTGTCCAGTTTCCGCCATATGAGGAATCTCGCTTGCGGCCTTGGTCTCAACCAAGACTACCTCATGAGGGCATTGGTCACCCAGTAGTACACAAACAGGGAGTCTGTTTTTATGTGTAACACATTGACCTCTATTTAAGTGCGAATTTTAATCCTTTTAGCACATCATCCAGCTCTGCACGTTTATATGTTGGGTATCCTTTGTTGGTCGCATCCAACATGTATCCTCGATGATGGCTCGATCAGCATCAAGAGCCATGCCCACAGCCAGTCCTGTGTGACAGTTGTAGCGCGATGTTTGATAAAGCCTGTCGCCACTCAAAGCCATCCACACACGGGAAAGTGCCCTGCTGGTTTGCCACACATGGAGAAGATACATTTTCATGTCATGGTTATAGGACCGTCTACGACCGTCTACTTCCTAGCTCCCACCGCAGTCGACCATCCTCTTCCCAAACTTCTAATCCTAGCACTCTTGCACTGTTTTGCAACTTTTCGAATGAGTCCATACAGGTTCAGATGCTTCCTCATGGATTCTGCCAACACCACGTCCTCATTGATATACATGTCATCGATATACACCAAAATTACTTTCCTTATCTTCTTATCCTGGACTAACCCAGCTCGCATTATCATAGGCGCCACATTTAAGCGCAACTCTAACCTGTTTAGACAATATCTTTGTCATTTAAATATCACTGTCTGGTACGGCCAGAGAGATCTTTCAACATGTATTTATAGGTATGCCTTCCTGAGGTCCAGAATGGACATATTCGTTTCTTGTGTCTCCATTCTCACATTTTCTCTGCACAGACATCTGCATCGCCAGTGAATGCATCAACATAGGTGTTTAATCCACGATAGTCCATTACAGGGCACACCTTATTTTTATTGGCCCGCAGAATGGCCATCAGTGGTATAAGTCTCTTGGGTGGGTACAAACTCCTCCTCATTATATGGCAGCAATCAACCATTATTTATCCAGGTCTGCAACTCGCCTTCATAATCCTCCCTTAATTCATTAAACATCAGATATTCAGAAAACTGAATTTCAAGCTTCTTTGGTGCACGACCCACTGAGCATTTCCATGCTGCAACCCACACTCCGTTCCGTTCGTCAAATTTTTGCAATAAAATCAGCTTTGTTAATACAAAGTGATGCATAGATGGTTGTGTTTCCCCAAACTCCACACTTCCAAACTGATGTGAACACTCCCGAGTGCCTTAATGGCGTCGATGCCAAGTAGCATATCAAAATCAATAGGTTTCCCTTGCATAACCGGCACGCGCACATTGATTGTGACAATGTTACCAGTTTCTGTACGAATCCTAATAGTGCCATTTCTGCAGCATGCCTTCGTAGCACAGGTCAATGTAGTTACCACCAGCTTCTGCTTTGACCAAGACTGACATAGCTTGGCACTCAAAATGAAATGTGAGCATCCAGTGTCGAGGAGAGCAAAGTATGGTGTATCATCAACATAAACAGTAATGATAGGTTTGCGCTGAGTTCACATTCTGACTGGGGAATAGTGGTCTGCCTCCTCTGTACGCAGTCTCTCGCAAAACGATTAGGACCATTGCAGTATAACACTTATAATCAAATCGGCCTATGCTACAGGTGGTTGAGTCAAGCTCGAGCCAACAGCTCTTCTAAGGTCAGATCATCCACCCTTGAGAGGGACCATACAGCCCTTTCACAGGGTCAGGAAGCCCCTATATAAACATACACACCTTTAAAAAGACTGACAGCTTCCGCAAATACTCCTAATACACATCTACGGTCTCACCTGGATGCAACACACGTGCCTCAAACTTCTCATACGCCGTAAATCTGTCATCGGCAAATAGTGCTTCTTTAATTTGCACAGCATCAGATTTCTTTTCTTTAGTTTGTTGTTAGTAAGCTGCAAATGCTCCTCCAGTTAGTCGAAGTGGTATGACATGATCAAGCCACTTCACTCTAGATAAGTCACACACTAATTCCACTTTCTCAATCCATTCAACGACTGCTCCAGTCCAATCAAACACAGGAATGATCTTTAAATCAAAGACGGTTGTCTATTTTAGGTCGAAAAAGCTTGTAATCTAACCATAAAAAACAGTTACAAAGGCAATCCAACTTTCAAACAGATTTCCAGACTCTGAAAATTGACCCACTACTTTCCATTCATCCTCTTATTTATGTCAGTTGGTCTCTACATATGCTAATTAGTTATTCACATATGAAGATCAGTCCCAAATATAAAAGAGAAGTCCTTTTTTACTCTGGCAGATGGGCATGCATGATATGCCAAGCATCTCATTCTCTTTTCAGTTGGTAAGTGTTCATCTTTATTGTCACAAGTGGAAAACGCTGATGGATAAACTGTTGGAGGTAAAAGACCAGACATGTTGATGGATGGATTACCCCCCCCCCTCCAAGACATAGGGTGAGATGGTGGTGGAATGAGGAAGTTGAGAAGTGTATCAAAGAAAAGTGAAAATGAAGGAGAGAGTGGTTTAATGAATAAGGATATGTGTATCTGGCAGCAAAGAGGGAAGCAAGAAGAGCAATATACAAAGTCAAGAAGTCTGAGAAAGCCAGGTTTCCAGGTATACTACAAAGAGATAACTAAAAGAATGAAGTAGTCACGATAGCTAAATAGATGGCAAAGACAAATATGGATATTGTTGAAGAGAAGTGTATTCGAAATAACTATGGAGTTTTAGCAACAAATGAACAAGACAAGAGGGATGTTTGGAAATTCCATTATGTCATTATGAGAAATTGTTGAATACCAAGTTTCCATGGAACCATGAAAATCTAGAAGTTGCAGAAGCAGTGTCTGGTAAAGTTATAAGAACTGAGAAAGAAATGGTATATGAAGCTGTAAGTAAGATGAAGAAGGGTAAGGCCCTCAGGCATCGTTGCAGAAACGTTGAAAGCTGTAGGTAAAACAGGCATTGAGATGATCACAGACTTGACAAATCAGATCATAAAAGAAAAGGTTATCCCAAAAGAATGGGATCGTAAGTACAATTGTAAATTGTTACAAGGGTGAAGGGGGAGCACTCAATAGAGGTAATTACAGAGGCTTAAAGTTGATGGATCAAGTCCTGAAAGTAATTGAGAATAATTGAACAGCAAATAAGAAATCAGATAAGCATAGATGAAATGCAGTTTGGTTTTATGCCTTGGCAAAGTACCACTGGTGCTATATTTATCCTGTGACAAATCCAAGAGAAGTTTCTTGATAAAAAGAAGAACCTGTATTTTGCTTTTGTGGATTTGGAAAAAGCTTTTTACAGAGTGCCAAGAGAGGTTGTCTGATGGGTTTTGCATAAGAACAAACGAGTGGTTGGTGAAGGTTGTTCAAGCTATGTACAGAAATGCTCACAGTTATATTAGAATTAACAGCATATTTAGTGACAGCTTTAATGTTAAAGTAGGAATACATCAGGGTTCTGTACTGAGTCCGTTGCTTTTCATTTGTGGCTTAGAAGCATTGTACAGGGAGGTTAGTACAGGTTATCCAGGGAGGTTAGTACGGTAGTCCAGGGTTGTTCAGCTGTATGCTGATGATTTAGTACTTGCCTATTAAACAATGAAAGACCTACTTGTGAAGTTAAAGACTTGGAGGAATGCTATGGAAATTAAAGATCTGAGAGTAGATGTTACCGAGACCGAAGTGATGATAAGTGGTTACAGTGTTGGAAATCCCCCAGAAAACCGAAAGTTTCCTGCTCAGTTTGTGGAAAGGGAATATGGAGCAACTCACTTTTTTGTACACAAGAAGTGTAGTGAAATTACTGGGAGGTTGAGAGTTTGTGTGTAAGAAGTGTAAGATAATGGAGATGGATGAGAACTCAGATGTAGACAAAATATATCTGGATGGCGAAGCTATTGAGAAGTTTTGTTTTAAAGCACAGAGTGAAGCAGGTGATAGTGTGATTGCAAAGAGATAGGAGTGGATGGAATAAGTTCAGTCTACTTCTGCCATTACTAACCAGCAAAGTGTTACCATTGTCAACCAAGGGAAGAGTCTATCAGGCATGTGTATGCAGTGTGATGGTGTAGGAAAGTAAAACCTAGCCAGTGAGGGTTGAGGACATGTGTTGCATGGAGAGAAATCATATGAGATATGATGGAAGTGTAATGTAGGTCATAAAGGCTTGGTTCTGATGACCTCAGAGGAAAATTAAACTGGACAGTATAGGGAGATGTGTGCAGAACAGGAGACTTCTTGGAATGGCCACATTGAAAAAATGGGTGAGAGTTCTTGAGTTAGTAGATGTAGAACAGTTCAGGTAGTAGGTTCAATTCATTGGGGAAGACCAAGAAAAACACGAGCGGGAGTGATAAGGATGGACTTGAGAGATAGAGGGATAAAGACCTGGTCAGAAATAGGTTAATTTGAAAGTCTATTTCTAAAATGCATGCCAACGTGTAAAATGAGTGTTAAACCGAATATCGTGATGATGAAGTAGGATTGTGAGAGTTTAATTTAATTATTACGATATTGTTTGATCATTAAATTATTAATTGAACCAAATTTTTATAAAACTATAATTTTGTTTATTTTTGTCTAAAGTTATGCAGATGATCAGCTTTTTAAATTGTATTTATTGAATTGACTAATTACACAAGTTTAAGAATAGTTAAATGTTCAAATAAATTACTTCCTCTGGAATTTTAGTGTTTTTTATGACAACTCATTTTAAAGCATTCATTGTTTTGTTCAAAATCCATTGATAAATAAAAACACGACCGTTTCTACTAGAGGATATTTATGTTTTTTTTTCTTTCAGACTACCCATACATACATACATACATACATACATACATACATACATACATACATACATACATACATACATTAGTCATATTTTTTTTACCATTGAAATACTTATATGGCTGCTTTTGTTTATATTGGCAAATTTGTTTAATTCTCATTTGCTTTTGTTACAATAAAGTTAGGGTATAATCGGGGCAGTCAAAGTAGTGAATCCCTCACTGCCCCAATTATAACACGGTCATAGGCATCCTGTTTATGGTGAACCAATTATAACTTTTGTGTCATCATAATCACTGGTGGCAATTACAAGAGGGGGCGTAGTAAAGTCACAGTGTCAGTTACAGAGATCAAAGCATCATACTTCTTTGTTGGACTATTTCGAATTAGCTCTGATCTCTGATATTGTGAGTCTACACCAAAAAAATAGTTCTTGGATGAAGTCATGACAATTAATGAAGCAAAAAGAGATTCTTAGTCGCTGTCTGTATGAAAGCACTTTCAAAAACGAGTCATTTTTCTAAATAAATCAAAAGATTTATTTAACTACAATATATATAAAGTTATGTACAATTATGCCCAAAGTTCTTGAGAGAAAAAAAACAATTTGTTTTAAACATGACACTGTGTGAGTCTTATTATTTCTAAATAAGGGTTTTAATGACACAAGACCCGAGTCCAGGAGTCTTTAGTGCAGAAAGTGGAAGACAAAAAATTCTCTGAATCCACTTGTAATGAATTCTATATTTTAAACTATTTTTTCCATGGAATTTTTTCAAAACAACCTATTCCTTTTGTTAAAATTACCTTGGTAGTGTCAGTGGGTTGGAGATTCAGCCTCTGCCTCTCTCTCACATTGCAGTTCCTTTCCCCCACATTCTCACTAATAACAAACAGGCCTTGACTGGCAGTTTCCAGTATATTTTCTTCCTCTTCACCATAACAGTTTGTCTATCCTGGTAACTTGGTGTTGCCCAGAATTTGTTTTATTTTTCTTTCTTTTGTTTTTTTTACTCATACACAACAACTGTCTGACCTTAGAGATCACACATTACTAGCTAATCATAATCAATTTTTTTTTTTCACTAAAATTCAATTTTAATAATGTTCTTCGACAAGTGATGACAGCATCACATAACAAGCAATCTGACCCTAGACACACAATAGCATTTACTTCAAAACTCATGCAAGCAAAGTTTTCTATCCCCAATAGAATTTCACTTGATATGCATATGTTTTTAACTTTCCTCCCAATTTTAATTTACACTAAATAAAAATTATCTAAAATCCATGTTCAACCTGAATCGATCAAATTCCATATTTTACCCTATAGCCCAGTGTCATACCTATTCTTATCTATTGAAATTGACACACAATTGGCTTCTGGTGTAATATTTCTAATCAATCAGACAGTAAAAAATACAATTTTAAAGTAACTGTTTATGCAATAACTTTTCTACATGACATACAACAGAAATTACAATAACAAAATAAAAAAAATCTTTCCATAATTCATAACATAATCCATCCCTCGGCTCGAAACACCCTTTATAATTGACTTCTGTAGATTAACATTTCATCTCAGTTTCCCTTTTTTATTTTTAGTTCAGAATCTATTCATCAAATTCTAAGCATATGTCACCTTTAGAAATGCTTTTTCTTCCTAGTTTTTATTTCAGCCTTTAATGTTCCTTCCGTAGGTATGGATTCTCGTTATATGTCTATACCTCATTCTGTTTCTGCCATGCTTGACATTCAAACAATTTAATGGAACCCCTCCTCATCCCAACATGCCTAATTTTGCATCGATTACATTCTTCTACATCTTTTCAGTAACCATATCACCAAAATTACCATTGTAATAGCTATCAGTTGATCAGGATATGCAAATTACTTTTCAAAGCTAGTCTCAATTCACTTACTGTGTTGAATTTATTCTTTAACTGCTCAAAATTAATCCTATCTATCGGCTTTAATAACTCAGGCATTTTTCTTAACATCATCTCTGAGAATTTCTTGACTATTGATTCCCATAACTCCTAATTACATAGATATTTTCCCATTAATTTCATAAACAATCGCTTTCCTTCAAACTTTACTTCAGCCTGATAATAAGGAGGTGGGGGTGCAAGAAATTGACATTCCAAAGATAGAACATCCCATGGGCAATTTTACTATGGTCAATAAGGGGATTCTCTTTCACCTACTCTTAACAATTTCAGTGGTCGCAAACTATATTCCGTCTAAGGCACTAACAGCTTACAGTGACATACGTGGATTACCACTTGTCCTTGAGAATTCCTCTGCATTTCACCTTTATCGCCCTTAAATAATTCAACCACAAAAAATCTGATTACCAGTCATATGTGGAAGGGCAGTAGGTTTTTTTTCGCTCCAGTCATCAAGGATGACCCTTGTCACCCACACTGCATTGAAGGTGCAATGTTTGCACCCATGCAGCAAATACCTTTAGTATGACCTTGTATACTTCTGCAGGAATCCCATAGTTTCTGGAAGCCTTTTTATTACACAACAAGAATGTGAGCTATCTCCAACTTTCTTCAACTACATCATCAACTACATACCTAATCACGCTGTTGGGCAGTTGGGCAGGAGGTAAGTGTATCAGAGCTAGCTCATGCCAATGACATCTTATCTTATTGCTGAGGCCAACCGAGGTCGAGGTGTAAGTTGTGCTGAACAGGCTGCAGAAGGCTGTGCTTTGCATTGGTATGTGCATCAACACATTGAAGACTAATGGTTTCCTGAGGTCTGAAGACTACTGTCGCAGAATGGCACTATTTTGAAAAACGTGGACTCATTCATGTACCTTGTGTCTACTGTTGTTTCATCCGGGCAGGGTGTGGTGGAAGTCGATTGTCGAGTTGAGGCTGTTAGATCCACATTTGTGCGCCTCCAATGGTCCTTGTAGAGGCGTTGGGATATCTCAATATCAACCAAGAGATGTGTATATCAATCTGTCATCTGGTTGATCCTCCTCTATGACTGCAAGACATGGCCAGTGCCTACGCCACTTTTGCATTGCTAGCCGACCGACCGTATCCTAACTACTGTTCTCATTAATAACTCAACCTGAATTCTCTGCTATCTGTCTTATTGCAAGTGACATCTCCAATGGTTTGAGCATACAGCTCGTGGCCTGGAGGGATGAATTAATTTGTGACATAATCCTCCATACTTGTCTGCCTGGGTAGCGCAAGCATATCATTGTACAGCTGAGGATTTGAGCAAAAACCATCAAGGAGGGACTTGGTTGAGCTCTCAGGCTCACAAGTGGTCGGTTTTTGATGATTGAATCATAATTGGTTTGCCATCTTGTGCGACCTTATTCAGGACCACTGTGCATGGGCTGCCATGGTTCGGGATGTTGTGCAGACCAGGGAAGAATCTGCCTCAGCCAAACCAGGGTGAACGACATTGCTGCAGCAACAGCAACAACAACAGCAAATCACATAAATCAGACTTACTAATGTAAACGTACCCAAAGAATTCATTCTAGACTTTCTTGATTAACATAAACTTTGTTCCGGTTAAGTTCAAAGTCAGAGATTCTGTTTCAATTATATACGTAGCAATTATTCTGATTTGTTGCACTACATCAGGACATGAGTCAGGTAAATGTATCGCATGAAATATCTTTTTTTCAATAAGGGGACAGACATCAACACATGTTGCAAAATCAAGTTCTTACTCTTAAATTTAGTAGTCAGAGATCATTAAATACGAATTGAAAAGCCATGGTTTACAGTTGAGATTTTTTAGTCATGTATATTTTTTGCCATTAATACACAACATGGCAACATACCATAGACTGACACAAACACAGAACAACAACAACAACAAACCCCCTAAAAACAAATAAAAAAGTAAACAACTCATATGCTTTGACCAGTATTCTCCAGTTCAAAGAAATAAACTGTTAACAAATCTCAAGTTCAGCTGTTTTTTCATTAGCAACAAACAAAACACCCTTTGCTGTGTGATTATTTATAAATAATTGAGTCTAAATATTTTGACACCTTTTAGAAAATGCACGACTAATATGAGAAAGTCATTGAGAAACTTAACTTTATGAATGCCTATGCAAATCTTCATTGGAGCCTGAGAAAGCCAGGTTTCCAGGTATACTGCAAAAGGATGACCAAAAGAATGAAATATTCCGGATAGCTAAACAGATGGTAAAGACAAATATGAATATTGTTGAAGAGAAATGTATTTGAAATGTAAAAGGAGTGTTAGCAACAAATGAACAGAACAAGAAACGTTTGGAAATGCCATTTCTTTCTGAAAAAGAAGACTAAAAACCGGGCAAGTCTATTTTCTGATTCCTGATTGGCTGCTAGTCCATGAGTGGATTATCTAATATGTAAATATTGCTTAATTCAAGCAAGAATTTTCCTATCAACTTTTGGAGACCTTTATGCCTGTAAGTGTCAATTCTATTCTACAGTGCATAGCTGAACACACACACATACTAAAATTTGCTAACTTGACCACAAAATTCACTAGGCTATGTGTCCCGTATAACACATGGCTAATCGGTTTACTTCAAAGTTTATCAATTGAAACAGATGCATAAAAAGAGCAAGAGGATACAACAACTAAAATGTTATTTAGAGTGTTCGGTAATGGACCAGGGGACCAGAGTTCAATCCTCAGTTAAGTCATACCAAAGATTTTTTTAAAAAATGGTACTTGATACCTCGCTAAACACTCAGCATTATTAGGTGAGAATCAAGAGTAAATGAATCAATCTAGCGAAAGAAGTGCCACTCTTCTCTAAATTTTGGTATAGTAGCCAATGTAAAGGTATCCTTTGAGTCACTTAACTACGATCGATTCATTTTATAAAGTAAACTTATATATATTGTATATATTTATTATTCGTATCTTATCTATATAATAAAGTGAAGCCGGTCTATTTCTCAAAGTCTGTCAGTGATACATCTCTCTACAAAATCAGTATGAATAGCCAGTTGTTTTTGTGGCTCGTGCTACCATGTTCTTCAGACCAAAACCATGTGATTCAGAACATACTTTATCCGACTAGGACAAGCAAATTTAAATTAGAATGCTTGTCATCTTTCTTATCAATAGAAAATCTGACTATTAATGGTATGTATAATATGATAATAGATTCATTTATTATTCATAATTAATGGTTAAATTACATTATCTTTTTTAATTTATGTAGAAACAGAGGTGGAAACAAATTGAAAATCCCTGGAAAGTTTCAAATCGCTCCTTTGCATCAGTTACACTTTTTTAGTAAATTTTGCATTAAAAAACAACTCATTTAAGCGTTCTTCAATGGTTAAACAACAATGAATACTTTCAAGCAATTAGATTCACCATAGCAGTTTTCTGCAGACAAGTATGACTAAACCAACATGGCCGGTTCGTTTAATGATTTAGTACTGGCCTTCATTACAGTAAATACATTTGTTTTCAATAATGACTTATATAAAATATATATTTTGGCTTTCATTTGGTCTTTTCTGACAGATTAAAAAAAAACGGCTACTACAAACGAAATATTTACAAACATATCGAATACTTCTTCGAAGATAGGAAAAGAAAAAAAATTGTGTTATGTGATTTTTTTCTTTTCTAACCGATTTTTAAAAATGCTACAACACAATGATTAAAAGGGTGACAAATATTTGTTGTCACAACATACCACAATTCGAACTTTAAATTTTACATTTTATCAGACAAAATACAGACCAAGCACATGGATACATTTTTATATTTTGTTTCCTTATTTTAGTTTGTGAGAAGCCAATAGATAATTTTGAGGCAAGCAAAGATACATACTATTTCCTGTAACCCCTCCCATGTCCGACCAATCCTATAGTGTCAATTTCGTCATCCTACTGAGTAATGATCGACACACGCAGCGAGCTTTGCTCGAAGTAAATTCAACATTTTCACCAGAATGTGCTGTCAGATCATACGCACACACAAATCCACCTATGCACTCAGTCACATGACTGACAGCTATATAAGTCCCCAATGGGTAATTTTGTTTTGTCGAATTTGGTACGCTTAAAGCTATTTTACATCTCTTCGTCGAAGGGTTCCAGAGCCAAAAATGGGCATTTTGAAGCAAATGACAAAGTTTAAAACTCAATTTCTCATCTGCAAAGTTCATCCATATAGTTTTAAATTACTTGGATAAATCTAAAAAATATTTCAAAAAGTGTCTCTATAATTAAACATTTTTTTTTTTAAAAAAGACAGTAAATATGTGTTATGGCAGGATATGTACAAACTTTCATAGTAGAACTGTGAGTGGGGCCTGAGCTACAAAGATTTTACTGAATTGGATCAAATTCAAAATGGCGATTTTGGCATTGGTCAGCATATTCTAACATTTCATCTTCTCTGAATATGGTCATGTTGTATATCTTTAGAAAGCTCTTTTAATGTTGATTAATATTCACATAAACATAATCATGGTCATATCATCAACAGATTTTGTGATCTAATTTTGATTAATTCGGCAGAAAATTAACATTATTTTGAGGTTCTGTTTATATATTTTTATAACCGATTTTGATATGAACAAGTGATATATACGGAAAATAATTATTTAACAAATGTTTAAAAATTAATTTATCATCAAAATGAAACTAATGTCAATAGTTAAAGCATTACACTTCTAGCATCTAAGTTGTGTCTTTGAATCCCAAAACAAAAAAATTGCAGCATTTATTAATCAACAATTGTTGTTGCACTTAAACAATGTGATGCTGGTTGGTAGATATGTAGATAATATAGATATGTAGATAATATAGATATGTAGATAATGACAATGGAAGCTTAGAATTTAATGCATTGATCTACTGCACCATTTTGATTAATAAGTTTGTAAGTTAATAAACAAATAACCAAATGTTAGAAGGCATCTCGCTGTCTGCCAGAGATACTTTTGACTATGCAGCTTTTTTTTCAGATGCAGTAAGGTCAGTATTAATCATATCGGCAGTCTGAGCTCGATAATAGGAAAAGAGTGAATGAGAGAGAGAGAAAGATAGAGAATGGGTGATATGAGTGAATGAGAAAGAAAGGAAGTGAAAAAAGAGAGAAGATGAGAAAAAGAGAGGAGATGAGAAAATAAAGAGAAGGTAAGTGAGAAAGAAAGGGGTGATTGAATAAAACTGAGGGTGAATGGATAAAAGAGAGAGAGGGTGACTGAAAGAGATGGTGTGAATTAAAGAACAGAGTGACTAGTCGTGGTAAGTAAATAAAAAGAGTGTAAGAGAAATAGAGAATAAGTGAAGAGGAAAAAAAGATTCTCTGAGATTTTATAACAAAGTGTGTGTGTGTGTGTGTGTGTGTGTGTGTGTGCGTGTGTGTGTGATGGGAAAGAAACAAACATAAAATACTTATTACATTTCCCCTGCTCCAGACAAACAAGACAAGGGTCACTAGAGGCTTGGGTCAATACTTGGAAATGGGTTGCTTTTTTTTTCTTTCTTTCTCCCCAAACATTATCACCTCAAAGATCAGTTTTTAATAATTCAGTAAATCCTAATTAGGAAGAGATGATCGATCATTCTTGCGTTGTTAGAAATGTATGGAAGGATCAAAGGGAAATAAATAAGAAAAGAAAAAAAAGACCCTAAAATCAAGTGAAATATTGACCTCATAGGGGAACTTTTCCTATAATGTCAGAAAACGAGGGAGGATAAGAGAGTTTTATAGTTATAGAATAGGTTTAGCTAGACACATAGGTGGTATTTAATGCACTCACGGCCGATTGTAACATTATGAATATGTAATTATATAATAGATATGTAAAGAAAGAAAAGCAACGGATATGTGGCATATTATTTTTTAAAGAAATCGTACATTGAATGTAAAAATGTACTCAAGAAATAATGTTTTGATTAATAACTTATGAAAATAAAAAAAAAGCACTCGAGAGTACAGATCTCCAACACGCAACAATAACTTCTGATTTGGATCCAAATTTTGTAAGACTTATTCGCAGGAATTATTGTGATTATTTTATATCGCTGAATATTGGAGTTTTCAACACCAACAAAATTGTGGAAAAATGCCCATTTTATTATGTTAACTAATTTTTGGTCCCCTAATTTTATAAATCAGGGGACTTATGTTTTGAGGCATGTCCGTCCGGATTTTTCTCCGCAACCATCCATTGAATTTCTCTGAAATTTTGCATGAAGTTGTAACTTTGGTCAGGTTAGAAAGTGACATTCTCCGATTTTTGAAAAGAAATCTAGTTAGCCCCCCAGGGGGTCAAAAGGCCCCGAAATGGCAAAAAATGACATTTTTTGCCCCATAACTTTTCATCCATCCATTCAATTTCTCTGAAACTTGGCCAAAATGTGGAGGCAATTGTTCCTAATAGAAAATAAGTATCGCTGACCTTGGAAAAAATCTGGTTCGCGCCCCCAGGGGGTCAAAAGCCCCCAAAATGGCAAAAAAATGACCCGTTTCTCCCATAACGTTTGATCCATCCATTCAATTTGTCTGAAACTTGGCCAAAATGTAGAGGCAATTGTTCTGGATATAAAATGAGCATCCTTGATTTCAGAAAAATTCTGGTTCGCGACCCCAGGGGGTCAAAGATGCCCCAAATTGCCCAAATTTATTGCATTTTACACTCGCCACATTGAGTCACATACAGAGGGGGACCACACACGCGCGGCTTGTTTAAAATAAATTCTAAGAATCTGATCCAAAAGTAGAGAGAGGAGATGGGAAGATTAATACAAATTAGAATCGTTTTTTTTTTTTTTCAATCATCATCATATTCGGTTTAACGTATGTTTTATATACTGGCATGTAACGGCTTTTAGAAATTGACTTCCAAACTAATCTATTTCTGGTCAGGTCTATAATTATCCATCTTTCTCTCAAATCCATCATTATAACTTCCTCCCATGTTTTCCTTGGTCTTCCTCTGCCATTGACGCTGTCACTTTAACTGTTCTACATCTAACCCAAGCACTCTCATCCATTCTTTCAATGTGCCCAAAACATGAAGTCTCCTGTTCTGCACACATTTCCCTGCACGTCCTAAATTTAATATTCCTCTGAGGTCATCAGATCTAAGTTCGTCTTTAAAACTCACATTACATATCCATCATATCATTCTCATACCATTTCTCATCATGCAACGCGTGTCCTCAACCCTCACTGACCAGGTTTCACTTCCATATATCACACAGTGTACACATGCCTTGGTTGACAGTAGTAATGCTCTGCTGGTTAGTAATGACAGAAGTTCCCTGAACTTAATCTATCCACTCCTAACTCTTGCTACCACACCAGCACCTTCCTGTGCTCCAATGGTATCACCAAGGTAACAACATTTCTAGAAAACCTCAATAGTCTCACCATCCAAATATACTTTTCTCCACATCTGAGTTCTCATCCATCATCATTATCTTATACTTCTTGCACACAAACTGGTTATCTTACCTACTAGTAATTCCACTACACTTCTTGTGTACCCAATGCTTACGAGTACCACAAAAAAGTGAGTTGCTCCATATTCCCTTTCCACAAACTGAGCAGGAGAACTTTCTGCTTTCTGGGTTTTTTCCAACACTCCAATCACTGATCATCATTTTAGTCTTGGCAACATTCATTCTCAGACCTTTACTTTCCATAGTAATCCTCAAAGTCTTTAACTTCACAAGTAGGTTTTTCATCGTTTAACAGGCAAGCATTAAATCATCTGCATAAACTATCTCTTCTAGACAAGCCGTATGAAACTCTCTAGACAACACTTCTAAGACACAAATAAAAAGCTGCAAACTCAGTACAGAACCCTGATGTACTCTATTTGAAAATTAAAGCCGTCACTAAATGTGCTGTTAACTCTAATATAACTGTGAGCATTTCTGTACATAACTTGAACAACTTTCACAACCCACTCGTTTTCTCCCAATTTACACAGCCCACGAGACATCTCTTGGCACTCTGTCAAAAGTATTACGCAAATCCACAAAAGCAAAATACAGATTTTTCTTCTTACCAAGATACTTCTCTTGCATTTGTCTCAGGATAAATATATCACCAGTGGTACTTCTCTTGCATTTGTCTCAGGATAAATATATCACCAGTGATACTTCTCTTGCATTTGTCTCAGGATAAATATATCACCAGTGGTACTTCTCTTGCATTTGTCTCAGGATAAATATATCACCAGTGGTACTTCTCTTGCATTTGTCTCAGGATAAATATATCACCAGTGATACTTCTCTTGCATTTGTCTCAGGATAAATATATCACCAGTGGTACTTCTCTTGCATTTGTCTCAGGATAAATATATCACCAGTGGTACTTCTCTTGCATTTGTCTCAGGATAAATATATCACCATTGATACTTCTCTTGCATTTGTCTCAGGATAAATATATCACCAGTGATACTTCTCTTGCATTTGTCTCAGGATAAATATATCACCAGTGGTACTTCTCTTGCATTTGTCTCAGGATAAATATATCACCAGTGGTACTTCTCTTGCATTTGTCTCAGGATAAATATATCACCAATCACCATTGATACTTCTCTTGCATTTGTCTCAGGATAAATATATCACCAGTGGTACTTCTCTTGCATTTGTCTCAGGATAAATATATCACCAGTGATACTTCTCTTGCATTTGTCTCAGGATAAATATATCACCAGTGATACTTCTCTTGCATTTGTCTCAGGATAAATATATCACCAGTGGTACTTCTCTTGCATTTGTCTCAGGATAAATATATCACCAGTGATACTTCTCTTGCATTTGTCTCAGGATAAATATATCACCAGTGGTACTTCTCTTGCATTTGTCCCAGGATAAATATATCACCAGTGGTACTTCTCTTGCATTTGTCTCAGGATAAATATATCACCAGTGGTACTTCTCTTGCATTTGTCTCAGGATAAATATATCACCAATCACCATTGATACTTCTCTTGCATTTGTCTCAGGATAAATATATCACCAGTGGTACTTCTCTTGCATTTGTCTCAGGATAAATATATCACCAGTGGTACTTCTCTTGCATTTGTCTCAGGATAAATATATCACCAGTGGTACTTCTCTTGCATTTGTCTATGGATAAATATATTACCATTGATACTTCTCTTGAATTTGTCTCAGGATAAATATATCACCATTGATACTCCTCTTGCATTTGTCTCAGGATAAATATATCACCATTGATACTTCTCTTGCATTTGTCTCAGGATAAATATATCACCATTGATACTTCTCTTGCATTTGTCTCAGGATAAATATATCACCATTGATACTTCTCTTGCATTTGTCTCAGGATAAATATATCACCATTGATACTTCTCTTGCATTTGTCTCAGGATAAATATATCACAATTGATACTTCTCTTGCATTTGTCTCAGGATAAATATATCACCATTGATACTTCTCTTGCATTTGTCTCAGGATAAATATATCACCATTGATACTTCTCTTGCATTTGTCTCAGGATAAATATATCACAATTGATACTTCTCTTGCATTTGTCTCAGGATAAATATATCACCATTGATACTTCTCTTGCATTTGTCTCAGGATAAATATATCACCATTGGTACTTCTCTTGCATTTGTCTCAGGATAAATATATCACCATTGATACTTCTCTTGCATTTGTCTCAGGATAAATATATCACCATTGATACTTCTCTTGCATTTGTCTCAGGATAAATATATCACCATTGATACTTCTCTTGCATTTGTCTCAGGATAAATATATCACCATTGATACTTCTCTTGCATTTGTCTCAGGATAAATATATCACCATTGATACTTCTCTTGCATTTGTCTCAGGATAAATATATCACCATTGATACTTCTCTTGCATTTGTCTCAGGATAAATATATCACCATTGGTACTTCTCTTGCATTTGTCTCAGGATAAATATATCACCATTGATACTTCTCTTGCATTTGTCTCAGGATAAATATATCACCATTGATACTTCTCTTGCATTTGTCTCAGGATAAATATATCACCAGTGGTACTTCTCTTGCATTTGTCTATGGATAAATATATTACCATTGATACTTCTCTTGAATTTGTCTCAGGATAAATATATCACCAGTGATACTCCTCTTGCATTTGTCTCAGGATAAATATATCACCATTGATACTTCTCTTGCATTTGTCTCAGGATAAATATATCACCATTGATACTTCTCTTGCATTTGTCTCAGGATAAATATATCACCATTGATACTTCTCTTGCATTTGTCTCAGGATAAATATATCACCATTGATACTTCTCTTGCATTTGTCTCAGGATAAATATATCACAATTGATACTTCTCTTGCATTTGTCTCAGGATAAATATATCACCATTGATACTTCTCTTGCATTTGTCTCAGGATAAATATATCACCATTGATACTTCTCTTGCATTTGTCTCAGGATAAATATATCACCATTGGTACTTCTCTTGCCTTTGTCTCAGGATAAATATATCACCATTGATACTTCTGTTGCATTTGTCTCAGGATAAATATATCACCATTGATACTTCTCTTGCATTTGTCTCAGGATAAATATATCACCATTGATACTTCTCTTGCATTTGTCTCAGGATAAATATATCACCATTGATACTTCTCTTGCATTTGTCTCAGGATAAATATATCACCATTGATACTTCTCTTGCATTTGTCTCAGGATAAATATATCACCATTGATACTTCTCTTGCATTTGTCTCAGGATAAATATATCACCATTGGTACTTCTCTTGCATTTGTCTCAGGATAAATATATCACCATTGGTACTTCTCTTGCATTTGTCTCAGGATAAATATATCACCATTGATACTTCTCTTGCATTTGTCTCAGGATAAATATATCACCATTGATACTTCTCTTGCATTTGTCTCAGGATAAATATATCACCATTGATACTTCTCTTGCATTTGTCTCAGGATAAATATATCACCATTGATACTTCTCTTGCATTTGTCTCAGGATAAATATATCACCATTGGTACTTCTCTTGCATTTGTCTCAGGATAAATATATCACCATTGGTACTTCTCTTGCATTTGTCTCAGGATAAATATATCACCATTGATACTTCTCTTGCATTTGTCTCAGGATAAATATATCACCATTGATACTTCTCTTGCATTTGTCTCAGGATAAATATATCACCATTGATACTTCTCTTGCATTTGTCTCAGGATAAATATATCACCATTGATACTTCTCTTGCATTTGTCTCAGGATAAATATATCACCATTGATACTTCTCTTGCATTTGTCTCAGGATAAATATATCACAATTGATACTTCTCTTGCATTTGTCTCAGGATAAATATATCACTATTGATACTTCTCTTGCATTTGTCTCAGGATAAATATATCACCATTGATACTTCTCTTGCATTTGTCTTAGGATAAATATATCACCATTGGTACTTCTCTTGCCTTTGTCTCAGGATAAATATATCACCATTGATACTTCTCTTGCATTTGTCTCAGGATAAATATATCACCATTGATACTTCTCTTGCATTTGTCTCAGGATAAATATATCACCATTGATACTTCTCTTGCATTTGTCTCAGGATAAATATATCACCATTGATACTTCTCTTGCATTTGTCTCAGGATAAATATATCACCATTGGTACTTCTCTTGCATTTGTCTCAGGATAAATATATCACCATTGGTACTTCTCTTGCATTTGTCTCAGGATAAATATATCACCATTGATACTTCTCTTGCATTTGTCTCAGGATAAATATATCACCATTGATACTTCTCTTGCATTTGTCTCAGGATAAATATATCACCAGTGGTACTTCTCTTGCATTTGTCTCAGGATAAATATATCACCATTGGTACTTCTCTTGCATTTGTCTCAGGATAAATATATCACCATTGATACTTCTCTTGCATTTGTCTCAGGATAAATATATCACCATTGATACTTCTCTTGCATTTGTCTCAGGATAAATATATCACCATTGATACTTCTCTTGAATTTGTCTCAGGATAAATATATCACCATTGATACTCCTTTTGCATTTGTCTCAGGATAAATATATCACCATTGATACTTCTCTTGCATTTGTCTCAGGATAAATATATCACCATTGATACTTCTCTTGCATTTGTCTCAGGATAAATATATCACCATTGATACTTCTCTTGCATTTGTCTCAGGATAAATATATCACCATTGATACTTCTCTTGCATTTGTCTCAGGATAAATATATCACCATTGATACTTCTCTTGCATTTGTCTCAGGATAAATATATCACAATTGATACTTCTCTTGCATTTGTCTCAGGATAAATATATCACCATTGATACTTCTCTTGCATTTGTCTCAGGATAAATATATCACCATTGATACTTCTCTTGCATTTGTCTCAGGATAAATATATCACCATTGATACTTCTCTTGCATTTGTCTCAGGATAAATATATCACCAGTGGTACTTCTCTTGCATTTGTCTCAGGATAAATATATCACCATTGATACTTCTCTTGCATTTGTCTCAGGATAAATATATCACCATTGATACTTCTCTTGCATTTGTCTCAGGATAAATATATCACCAGTGATACTTCTCTTGCATTTGTCTCAGGATAAATATATCACCATTGATACTTCTCTTGCATTTGTCTCAGGATAAATATATCACCATTGATACTTCTCTTGCATTTGTCTCAGGATAAATATATCACCATTGATACTTCTCTTGCATTTGTCTCAGGATAAATATATCACCATTGATACTTCTCTTGCATTTGTCTCAGGATAAATATATCACAATTGATACTTCTCTTGCATTTGTCTCAGGATAAATATATCACCATTGATACTTCTCTTGCATTTGTCTCAGGATAAATATATCACCATTGATACTTCTCTTGCATTTGTCTCAGGATAAATATATCACCATTGATACTTCTCTTGCATTTGTCTCAGGATAAATATATCACAATTGATACTTCTCTTGCATTTGTCTCAGGATAAATATATCACCATTGATACTTCTCTTGCATTTGTCTCAGGATAAATATATCACCATTGATACTTCTCTTGCATTTGTCTCAGGATAAATATATCACCATTGATACTTCTCTTGCATTTGTCTCAGGATAAATATATCACCAGTGGTACTTCTCTTGCATTTGTCTCAGGATAAATATATCACCATTGATACTTCTCTTGCATTTGTCTCAGGATAAATATATCACCATTGATACTTCTCTTGCATTTGTCTCAGGATAAATATATCACCAGTGGTACTTCGGCCAGGCATAAAACCAAACTGCATTTCATCTATGCTTATCTGATTTCTTATTTGCTGCTCAGTTATTCTGTCAACCACTTTTAAGACCTGATCCATCAACCATAAGCATCTGTAATTACCTCTATCCAGAGCATTTCCTGGGCTAAGATCTCAGTTTTTCGGAACAACCCCTTTTTTATGATCCGATTTGTCAATACTAACCTAATTTAGAGACATTAAGTGAAGATTAGAAAAGAGAAGAAGACCAAATCAGACGTTCTTGATTTTTCCAGATCAATCCAAAACCTTAATAAGGGATATGAAAAGAAGGAGATGGTAGGAGAGTGAAGACTGAAAAAATAAAACTGGAGAGAGAGAGAGAGAGAGAGAGAGAGAGAGAGAGAGAGAGTAGAATACTGAGTAGAGGAAAACAAAGAAAAATGGTGAAGAAGTTTGACAAAAGAGCGAATTAGAGAAGAATTATAACATAAATTAAATGAAAACTTTAGAATCAATTACGGAATATTAAAAAATTAAGTCTTCTACCAATTTTCTTTCATTTTTTTTTTAAATTCATATTCACCCCAAACAAGGCACATTGCCACTGAGACGTTGAATTAGGGACCATGCCTACAGAGGCATTCTAAGTAGAGAAATGCACAGCGAGAAGTCTGTTCACATTACATTTAAATTTCTGCATGTTAGTACAGTCAAGGAAGCAGGGAGAGAATTCTAAAGTATAGCAGTTTGAGGGAAGAAACAATTAGGGTAGAAAACTGTTCAGCATCTCAGGATCTCTACAGTGAAGGGGTGGGATTTTGCTGCTTGTCAGATTAGTATGGGGTATTTACGTCGAGGGGGCACCAGTACTACGAGTTTGTCAGAGCACATTCCATTAAAGTACTTGTAGAACAAGCACAGGGAGCAACATTGCAGCGATAGGACAGGGGTTTGAGCTTGGTTGACAGTGCAGGACCTATTAGATTGCAGACTCTTTTTTGGATCCTGTCTAATAGAGAGAGACTAGTGGTTGATGCACCAGCCCATATGTGGCAACAATTGGGCGAATGGCGGCTTTGTAAAGATTGTAGGATACTGGGAGGTGTGAGTAGGTTTCTAGTGCGGTAGAGGGAGCCCACCTTCTTTTAGTTTTTACCATTTGGTTAAATGAGGGTTTAAACCATTTGATTTTTGTTTTTATTTGCATTAGTTACAGATTTCTTAAAACTAATATTTATATTTTTATAGCTGCCATTTTTTTAGGGTATTGTTATTTTTGTGACCCTGTAAAGGGGCCAGAAGGAAAACATGAACTCAGAGTTTAGAGAAAACAATTATATTGAAAAAAGTATAATACAACAGAGAACAAGAGTAGTTGTATGTCAGTCTTGACTGCCAGTATAGACTGGGGCGGATCCAACCCTGAGAAGCCGGTGTCAAATCATCTAGGGCGTAAAACCTATATCCTTAGATTTTGTCGTAACTTGCACCACAGATGGACATCACAAAAACTAAGAAATCCTGAAAATTTGAGCATGTAACTCCAAGCGATTTCCGATTTAGAGCATTTTCTGTTTCGCGTAAATCGTGCGAGATATCGCCCGGGCAACATTTTGATAATTACATTTTCTTGAATATTTTCAGTTTGGAACATGATGTGATCCTGAAAATTTACACAGGTAAGTTCTTCAACCTGAAGAATCCAAAAATGGCATCAGTTTTGCTGAGAGATTCTATGAGATTTTATCAAATTTTGGAATTTTTCACATGTTCACCAATTTGCAAAAAAATGATGTGACCCATATGGTAACAGGTTTTTTTCTTTTGGACATTCATTTAGACACGATGAAGTACCTCTGGACCAAAAATGGTAAAAGTATTTGTTTTGTTAACTCAGTGTCTATTCAAAGTTAGGTCTTTTTTCCGAGGGTTCAGAAATACCCTATTGGGGGAAGCAACTAGTTGGGTATATGAGAGTTGAGGAGACCATTCATCTAAATTTATATAAACTTCACATTGAAATAAGTTTTAGAAAGTAAAAGTTAAATAGTAAAAGGTAAAACAAGTCTCACAGTGATCAGATATTTACAATAAAAGTGGACTTCACAACAAAAACCAGCATACGGCAACATATTTTCTTTATGCAACTGAAATGCAGAAATCGTTTTTCGTACTTCTCATCAGTTATCTTGTATGTTCTTCCTGTATATGTTGTTGGGGAGATAACACAAAAAAAATTTTCTTGATTGGAACAAACCATGTATCATCAATTTGCAGCCAATTGAATGTCTTGCGTGGTCCATGAACTTGACGGTTACATCACCTTCCTCTGCATTAATTTCATTCACAGTGCCAATCCACCAGAAAGAATTATAAACACAGGTTACATATTGCATTGGTGAAATGTTAGAGATATCAAGAATTGATGGCAAGTTAAAATCATGGGTATATGATTCATCCTTGCTGGACAGCTTATGACCAATGTTTGATGTTGACAACGGGACAAAATGGTGGCTGCTTCTGGTTCCTGGTACTGTGTTTCACCTGGCAAATCTTACCCCAAGAAACTTTCTCACCTTCTCGATAGCTTCCATACTGCTATTTGCGTTGATGAATTTGCGTTGATTTCTTCAAAGTTGTCGTTTTTTAAGGTTCTTAAAAAAACCCTTAATATACTTTGTCGCCAGTTGTGGCTTCCATTTTAAGGTTCTAAAGAATCCCCTACCGTACCTAGTCGCCAGTTGTGGCTTCCATTTTAAGGTTCTAAAGAATCCCCTACCGTACCTAGTCGCCAGTTGTTGTTACCTTGTAAAGGGACCGGAAGGAAAACACAAACTCGGAGTTTAGAGAAAACAATTATATTGAAAAAAGTATAATACAATAGAGAACAAAAGTGGTTGTACGTCAGTCTTGACTGCCACTATAGACTGGTGTGGTTCCAACCCTGAGAAACCAGTGCTCCCAGTATTTATGGTGAGTGGAACGGTTCAAGTACTCCGTTATAGGTAAGATACCATAACAGTTATAAATCTGTTTATATTCATTAAAGACCCTTACATCAGATGAGTTATTGCTTATTCTACTTTCTATTGATCTGGGTCTAATTACTGATGGTGGGTGATTTGAGAGTATACATATATTGGATTAGTATTACCGATACCGTTAGTGTATGGCTTATAGCATCTTTAACTATGAGTAATCTATTGTCTCTGTATAAATCTATACCGTATCTTCTACAGCTGTGTATCTAGTGAGGTTGTATAATATGAATAAGTATACTAAATCTGTTGTTTCAGCAGAGTTCAATAAGCCCATTGAAATGTCAAGTCATTCACTTCTCTGAGTGTTTCTTGGCTAGAAATGATGAATTTCTTCTCATTTGACAAATAAAAAAAATAGTCTTATGGAAAACATATAAGCATGTAAATTATAACTTATAATTTTTTTTTTAATATTTCGGATGGTCCCGTCTTTTATTCAAACTGAATCTGATGATGTAAGGTTTGTAAGTGTATCTTGTGTAGTTTCTGACTTTTTGCCAGACACACACAGAATTACGATTTTCCTTTATATAATTTCTAATGTTATTTTATTATATGTTAATAAAATAAAATTTATTTTTACTGCAGTCATCAAATGTCGTTTGCAGTTCATGTAGAAATGTTAATTCCCGGATATATTGTTCAAACTCTATTATAATCAATGGAAGATTGTGTTTTTCATATGAAATTTGGAAGGTAAGTAAGGCCATAGTTTATTTAATGACATGTCACCACTTATTGAAACTTTTCTCTTGGAAGAATTTTTATTTTTAAACAATGTTTTAAGGTTTGGTAATATTTCACATGTAGATTTGTACATATTTGTAGAGATGGGCGGTTTTACCGAAAAACCGCGGTTTTTCGGTTTCGTCTCCATACCGAATACCAAATCGTTTTTTTTTAAACCGTAACCGTTCGGTATTGTGTTTTTACTACAGTAAGCCACCATATACAAGGAAACACGGTTGAAAAGATTTTCCGATTTGAATAAAATTGGATATTACCAAAAAATGTTATATTAGTAAGAGGATAGATTGAACAAATATATGATAAAAACATTTAATTGACTTGTAGGAAGAAATCTTTGTTTACAGTTTGTTTATCATTAACATTTTGAATTTTCAAATGAAAAAAAGAGAAATACGACAGACAACATGACATCGTATTTTTAGCATAAACTATTTTCAAATGAAAAAGAAAAAATCAAACGCGTTCCATATGATGTCGAAAATCTATTTGATTCAACTCAAAATTGTAAAATAATTATTTGTTTGTTTCAGAGTTATCTAAAAAAAAATGACTTTAGGTGAATTAATAATCTCTACTTTTTTTTAACCATCCTTCCTTTTCCCTTGGCGCAGTTTTCGGGTGTACTACTAGTCTTTTACGCATATCTATAAAGTTTTATTACCCTGTCTTAAAAACAAATATTAACCCCAACACGCACCAGTTGACAGAACTTCGAGCACACAAAATGACAGACATCCCAACAGTCAACACCGGCAATTCAAGAAGTATATGGGGTGTTTATTTTACGCGACAAGACACAACGTCTTGCAAATGTAATATTTGCAAGCGCAAAGTAATTGCTAGTCACGGGAACACAAGTAACTTGCGAAGTCATTTAAAAAAACACCACAAACAACAACATGACCAAATTCAAAAGAAACTCGAGATCAGTATTAATATTCAACCTAGTACAAGCACATCATTATTTCAGGTAAGCATATTTATTTTCATTTTTTTTTTGTCACTAATAATGTTTATGAATGATGAATTTGAATTAATTAGTAAATAAAACAAATGGTACAAATAGAGAACGGGAACGACTTTTTTGTCGAAAAAAAAAAAGAAAAGAGAAAATGGGTTCAATTGTACTACAGTGGCCGTTGGATGTTCTCTCATTTCGCTTGGTATTCGCCCAAATGTTGGATAACATTTATTTTGGTGTGAAATGGTACTTTTTATCCTGACAAAAAATTTTTAACATATATAAAATTGAACTTTTATATGCCACATTTTTACCCGTCAGAATAGACATACAGAAAAAAAGTTTCAAAAACCTAAAAGTAGAAAGCATAACTTCAGTGCAAAACGCATTTAAACAAAAAATATATCGAAACGCGTTAGCGAAAATAACACGGAAAATAATATTTCAATTTTTTTTGAAGTTCACGGCTAGTTCGTTCTCTTTATTTCACATTTTCACGGAGAATTTTTTTTTTTTGTCACAGAGAGTAGTACTTAAAAATAAACAACAAAACATTTGTTTGCATTTTCTACCACAACCTGGAGTATTTGATTTAATAAAATAGATTTTTCGTAATCCGTCAGCCGAAGCGTCAGCAAATACAAAACGGCGACATTTTTGTTATTCTTTAAATTCTCGACTAGTATGTTTTAAACCTTTTCGTTTTGCTTTTAAATCTGTCAAATTCCGTTAAAACTTGTTTTTTGTGTAAAAAGAATGTTCAAAGTTTTTTTTTTTTTCAAAAAGTTTGTTTGTTGTGTTTAATTTTAAAACAGTAAAGATATTTAGGCATGTGTATGTATATGTATGTATGTATATATGTATGTATATATATATGTATAAAGGTAAAGATATTTAGGCATAAGGAAAAAAAAACTTGGCCACCAGTGATTAAAACATTGAATTAGAATTAAAATTAGATTTTCAACACTTTAAAAAGTCAATTCAAATTTTATTTCAGGACAAGAAATGCAATCATAAACTTTTAAAATCGTTTTTACACAAAAAAGTTTTAAAAATGAAGTTAAAACCTACTAGTCAATATTTTCAGAATAACAAATTCTGCATTTTCTTTTCGACGAAAGGTAAACATTTGGCCTAAAAGTTAAATTTTATATACGTTAAAAAATAAATTAGATTTTTTATGTCAGTAAAAGTGCCATTTTTTACACAAAGAATCGATTTTATCCAACATTTGGGCGAATACCAAGCGAAATGAGCGAGAAAATCCAACGGACACTAGTACAATTGAACCGTAATATTGGTAACATTCTAGTTTGACGCTCCCAAATTATTTAATTTAAGTTTGGAATTAAATGATATGATTACTTTAGTTAAACCTGCATATTTTTGTTTCTTTTTTAGATTGTTGCCACAATTCCCACAGTGAAGCAAGAGAACATGTTTTCTTTTGTTAATTCGACAATTAAATGGGACAAATCAAACCCAAGAACAAGAGCAGCAAACCAGAGTCTTGTAGCAATGATATGCAAAGATCTCCAAACCGTGAGCATTGTAGAGGATGAAGGATTTAAATCCTTCGTCAAATGTCTACAACCTGCATATCAGTTGCCGACCAGACGACATGTTAGAGAAATGTTAATTCCTGATTTATATGAGTCGGTCAGTACTGACATTCGGCAGCAGTTGTTAGACATAAAGTCCATTTCCTTGACAATGGACTATTGGACCAGCCGAGCTAATGATTCATATGTCTGTGACTGCTCATTTTCTAACGCTATCTTTTAATGTTAAAGATTTTTGTTTAAATGTTTCTCATTCTCCTCATTCTCACACAGCAGAAAACATTTCTAAAGAAATTTGCAGCACTGTTAGAAAATGGTTACCTGATGGGGATGGCAATAAAATTAATATTTATGTGGTTTCTGATAATGCAGCCTCAAATCTGTTGCCAAGTAACTACCAACCATTGAGATGCTTTGCTCATAAATTGCAATTGGTCATAAAAGACAGCCTAAAAGCATTTCCAGGTACACAAAGGATGATATCGAAATGCAGAAAGATTGTCGGCCATTTTCAACACAGTGCACTTTCAACAAACAAACTAAAAGAAATGCAGACATCAATGGGTTTGAGTTCACATAAACTTAAAACTGAGTATGAGACAAGGTGGAATTCCACCTATTATATGATTGGAAGGCTGGTTGAACAAAAGGAACCTCTGGCAGCTGTTCTTGCCTCTCTTGACAAGGTAGACAACTTGACACCAGCAGATTGGAAGCTGGCAACAGAATATGTCGATGTTCTCAAACTCTTTGAAGATGCAACAAAGATTATGTCTGCATCCAGATATTCAACAATATCAATGATCATTCCTATTCTCAATACTCTTATTGAGGAAATGATGACGTCTGAGCTGGATTGTTTTGGGGAACAAGTGATAGCCAATATTAAATTAAGATGGCCCAACTATGAAAGCGAAGAATTATATGCTATCACCACATGCTTGGATCCTAGATTCAAAATAATAGTATTTTCAAATGTGGAAATAAAAACCACAGCAGAAAACATGCTTATAAATAAATTATTAACGCATGAATCTGTACAATCGACTCTATCCGATGACACGGACGAAAACATTCCAGCAGAAGTACAGCAAAGTAGTGAACCAAAAGGGGAAAAAGACTTTTAGGGTTTTCTCCGAAAGAAAGGTCAGGCAAGAACAAAAGAAATTGATACCAGCGGTAAAAAAATATCTCGGATTAAAAACTAGGTAGATCGATTTCTGTATGGAAAAGCCATCGACCCATCAGCCTGTCCTTTTGTCTGGTGGAAGAAAAATGGGAGGCTCTACCCGAATCTTTGTATTCTGGCAAGAGAACTTTTGAGTATTCCAGCTACCTCTGTAGCGAGTGAACGGATATTTAGTAAGGCTGGACTGTCATTAGTGACCGGAGATGTAGGCTGAAACCTAACCATGCTGAGAAACTAGTTTTTCTCAATCACAACCTAAGAAAATTAGTAAAAACATTTTCACCTATTAAAAAATTAAAATTTTTATCTGTCAAATAATTTTGACAATATTTCATTTTCATAATTTTTGTTTAATTTTATTTGTAAAATTATTTTGTTTGTTTAAATAAATTTTCGTTTTTTAATTTCTTGCATTTCTAAGTTATATTTTAGCTTCTGATGGGTTAAAGAATTAGATAGAATGTATATTCAAACTCAGTTTTATTCTTCAGAAATCTTTCATGAATCTTTGGTCACTGTTTTAACGAGTTAACTGTTGAAAAGGTATCAGAACTTTGATTACAACAGTCAACACCTTAAAACTCATATGATTCATATCATGGAGAATGATTCAGTCACAAAATTATCGAAACAGTGGCATAATTCAACTAAACGTTGAATAATAACTAATCATCACACAAGAGAATGAATAGCTTCCATAGTGAAAAAATTTTTTTCAAAAAAACCGAAAAACCGAACTGTAAACCGAGGTTTTAAGGGAAAAAAACCGAAACCGAAACCAAAATTTAAAAACCGCCCAACTCTACATATTTGTATAATTGAATTGTCTATTGGTCTATTATCTGTAGTTGATACAGTGGTTATAGTGTAGCTCTTATGTCATTTAATTAGGATATTCTTGGTGCGTTTTTTGGAGACATAACATTTCAATTGAAGTCTGCTGTTATTTGACTTTATTATAATTGTCTTTGTAGACATCTAATATTGAATTAATTGATAGGAGGGGCATGTTTTCGCATGGCGTTTCTGAGTCGTTAATCCTTCAGGTTTTGTGTATGAAATTCATACTTTCTGCATTCATGGCTGTTTAAAAAAAAAAAATTTTTTATAGTTTCATTTTTATTCGATTCCGAGGGGATTGTTTTGTTTTATCTGGTTAGTCTTGTGATTGGTTTTCTGTTGAGTTCTTTTGAGAGGTTTACTCTTGCTTGATATTGTAGAATCTCCATAATGGGCAAAGCCGATCCTCCTGAAGTAAACGACAAAGAATCGCCTGTGCCGTACATAAAAGTCACAAACGGCAAGAGGTGTTGTTTAACATCTTTTAAAGTGAGATGCAGTAAAGCTGATTTGAACTGTCGACCTCCAGGTTACAAATGATTCGTCATTTTGAGGTCCATATAAGGTGGATGATTTGCCTGTTTGAGAGAGAATTCTGAATGTCTCTAGTGTCCATGTCATTTTTTAAGAATTATTTGTGACAACGGGTGTTTGTTCAGTTGGAGATGTGCAACTCTTGGTATGTTCAGTCATTATATTTCAAGACTTTTGGATTATTGTGGAAATCAGAATATGAGCAGTATCCTTTTTAAACTTTCACACTACAATCTCTAAAAGTAGCAATACCCACCGATCATAAAACAGTTTTGATAATCAGATTTCAAGGTAGTTCTACTAAAATAGTCATATTTTAAAAACCAAAGCACTTTAGTTCTCAAAATACCACCATTTTGTTCTGGAAATAAATATCCTTTCACAATAATAATCTTCATAATATATTTGAAGAGTTTTCAGCAAATAAAGTCATAAAAATGTTAACCCCATTTTTGGCCATTTACGTCACTTTTTTACCCCCCTACCCGTTCTTTTAAAAATGTTGTATCACGATTCTATGAGGAATTTCGTCATGAAATTTGGAAAACAATAGGGAAAAATATCAATTTCAATTATTGTTGGGGTACGAAATTAATTGATCCATTATTTTTTTTGTAATCTTAAAAATAAGACTACAACATGACGTGTATCGAACATTTAAAAAAAAAAATATTTTTCATACCCCAACTAGTAAATAAATAAATCTTTTTATTCTTTTTATGCATTAAAATTATAATTGGATGTTGTTTTGTCTTTCGGTAGTAGTAATTTTGAATTACCCTATCCGAAAAAATATTGTCGCCTTTTCAGCGAAAGTCAACAATTTAACTATTATCGCCGATATAGCAATCAATCATCAACAGCTGGTTATAAACAGTTAATTTTGTAAAAGTCGTTTACGACTTCTTTTGAAAAAAAAAGAAAGACAAAAATACTCTTTATGCTTAAAAAAAGTTAATGCGGTTTGTGGTTCTTTTATAAAACAGTGGCTCCTTTGAGAAATACTGGTTTTAAAATATACTCAACTTTCAAACTTCTAGTAATAATGACTTTCTAGTCGCCAATTAAAAAAAATAAATAAGATTCTACTTTTTAGGCGATTACGTGTGAACACCCTAAAAATCTTGGTGGGAAAAAAAATTTAGAATTTAGAGTGGGGGATCGTTTTGCATATAAATTTAACGTAAAATGGTTTCCTATTTCCCAACCATTCTTACCTTTTAGTGCAATTTTTAAAACATTTTTTCAAGATGAAAACCTCATATAAAATAAATAATTACTCTACCACTAACTCTAGATTCGAGTGACAAGCCACCCCCTAAAAAAAAATTCTCTTAACCCTAACACTAAGTCCGAATGGCAACCTCCATCCAAAACAAAACCCTTTTCGTAACTTTATCACTAAACCTAAGTCCGAGTGGCAAGCCCCCACCCCACAAAAGCCTATTAAAACCACACATAATCGTCTAAAAAAAAAGAAAGAGAACAAAAACAGACTCCCCCCCCCCCCAAAGAAAAACGCACAAGATTTATTTCCCATAGAAAAAAATTGATTAATGCCCTAAAACGCTAAAATGGCCCGGAAATGGTGAATTATTTTACATTAAATTTATGTGAAACTAATCCTCCACTCTAAATTCTAAAATAATTGGGGGGTTTTCTGCCAAGTTTATCAGGGTGTTCACACGTAATTGTCCCTCGCCCTACCATTACCCGAAGTCTGAGTGGCAAGTTGCCCTTCTCCCACAAAGACCATCTTAACCACATATAATCGTCTAAAAAAAAAAAAAAAAAAATTAAAAAATTAAAAATTAAAAAAAAGCAAAAATAAAAACAAGAAAAACGTACAGGATTTGTCTCATAGAAAAAAATTGGTAAACTGCCCTAAAACGCTAGAATGGCCATGAAATGGGGCATTATTTTACATTAAATATTAAATTTATGTGAAACTAATCCTCACTCTAAATTCTAAAATAATTGTTTTTAGTTTTTTTTTTTTTCTGAAAGATTTTTAAGGTGTTCACACGTAATTTCCTAAAAAAGGTAGAATCTCATATTTTGGGGAGGCAAGGGGGCGATTTAATGGAAGGTGTAAATCTACAATAATACCAAAACAATCTTGCAATATATTCATTTTTAAACAGTTTCAGTTTCTTGTACATAAAATGTATTACAATTCAACATTGAGTTCTCTAACTTCATTTTTTTAATGGATACACAGTATTTTTTAAGGTATTGCAGCATATTTGTGTATTTATTGCAGATTAGTTGGAAACCATTAATTTCTGGAGATTTTCAGTGGCATATTCTGTTTCCTTGCACAAACATTCACTTATAATATTATCTTGTGTTTTAACAAAGATATAACATTTTTACTGAAAAATTAGTGTAAAAATTGTGATGAAATGCATATGGTCTTATACTATCATGAGAGGCACAAATTTTTAGTCAGATTTTAAAATTTTTAAAAGATTCTTTCTTAGATCATCAAACTCTTTCTACATATGCCATTATTGAGATTTTTTAAGCAATTTAAATTTTTTCATTTGTATTGTTACTTAAAGGAGATAAAGCATGGAAAGATGATGCATTTGTTGATCAAATATGATCTGTAATGTCTTTAATCAAGGATTTTTTTGTCTGCAATTCTACAGGGTCTGCTATAAGTAACTTTATAATTTTCTTTCAACAATATACGCAACTGCAATATAGAAACTAAAAAAGGGTAGACTTAAGTTTTTTGTAACATAAAACATGGTGCTTATTAAAACATTTATTAATAGGGGTGGTACGTAATGGGTGAAAATTTCAGATTCATGCGAGTAGTATTTTTTTTGTGTTCATTTATACATAATAACACTAAACAATCAAACATTTTGAAAATTTTGCAAAATTCAGAAGATGCAGGCCAAAAATAGCCGTTAGGGCTCCGTGGGACTCAAAATCCATCATCTTTTGGTGAAAAAGTGGTTTCATGCGACATTTCAGGTACTAAAACATCCTCAAAAGCTATGAATGGATATAGATGGTTAAATCTGATAGAGTACTTTAATTTAGGACCATTTTCAGGCTGTTAAAGGGTTTTCATGAATGTAAAAGAGCCAAAAACTAGTGAAAAATAGCCCAAATTAGCCAAAATCCTCCGTTAAGCAACCTAATTGGTCGAAACCATTGCATTGTATTATATTCAAGTAGTTTAATAACAATTAATCACATTCTTTACAATATTCTGGGAAAGGGTGTTGACATGGAGACGTTTGATGCAAATGACGACCTTGTTAATTGTCAGATGTCGACTACTCGTTCAATGTTAATGAACCAGACACGCCATTGGGAATACACATCGTTAATAAAAAATTTTAATTCCACATTTCCCTACCTATGAGCGCTTTCAGAATTTAAAATAAAATTGCTTAACAAAAATATTAAACTATTTCTATTTATAAATTTTTTTTACATCAATACTAGGTGGAAAAAAATATTTTTATTTAATAAGCAGCCTTCGAAGTCAATCATTCACTTATTATTCATGAATAGTTACTTCATCTCATGGTAAGTCTAATATTGACTTTTCATCGATTTACTTATTATTTTATGTTGTTGCGTTTATGTTATAAACAATTCATTATCTAAACGAATAAATGTGAAAGTTGGGCACAATTCTCGCACTAATGATAAAGTCAAAATGGCGTATTTCAAGTTGATTCAACTTTACACATCAATAGACGACCCTCTTTTTATATACTGTTTATGTATATGCAATATCAGTCCGTGAGGTTAACTAATTTGCATGTTGGCTTTGAAAAAGGAATTAACTATTATTTTTTATTGTTTTTTTAATTTAATGATTATTTTGATTTTAATATAACAAATACACTGCGACCAGCGATAATAGCTTTCTAATAAAAGTTAAATTTACTCATCATTCTGTTAACCAATTTCAATAATTTTTTATGGAAATTCTGGCACATTATGATAACATTATTTGATTGATTTACATATTGTTGTGAATAGTTTATGATAACATTATTTGATTGATTTACATATTGTTGTGAATAGTTTGTACAGTCGTTAGCGTTTTTTTTCTTCTCATTTCAGGGTGGCCAGAGATAATAGCTTTTTTACTTCTTAACAACAATTGGGGCGTTCAAAATCACTAACTACGGCGAGAAAAAGAAATTATAATAAAGGAAACGGCTACAGGAATCTCCCCTGGTGTAATCCCCCCCCCCCCTGAAAGACCCTTCTCCGAGAAAAAAAATAATCAGATGCTGGAATATCCAAAACTGTGACTAACACGGATTTGAGGAATATTGGTGGTCAACTCTATAGAAAATCTGGACAATGAAGCAAATCTTCACAGCAGCTGGGTGACTTTATGTACCCAAATCAACAAGGAATGTAGTTCTTCAAACAATGGCTTCTGTGAAAGTTCCACTAACAAAGCCTAATAGACGCAGAAATTTGAGAATGAAATAGGCAGAATGGGAAGATGGAAAAGAGTAAGATTGTTTTCACTGATGCAACCCTTAATGGACCTGATAGCTGGGCAAAAAGATGGTTTTATTCTGGAGATGAGTCATCATCGCTTGAGACAACAAAAGGGTGGAGGAGTCATGATATGGGCAGGTATCATTGGAGATAGACTTGTTGATCCTATAAGAGTGCCCAAAGTAGTAAAAATTATGTCTACTGCTTATTGCAATCTCTTGAGAGAATCTCTGATACCTTGGCTAGATGACATAAATCTTGCTCTAAGGGAATTTGTTCTTATGCACGACAATGCTCCTTCTCACTCTGCTCATGCCACTTAAACATTCTTAGCATTTTTGGGCATTAAATGTACAAAGTTGATGATCTGGCCCCCTCGCTCCCCAGTTTTAAACTCAATGGAAAACTTTTGGTCTATCATCAAACGAGATGTTTATGCGAATGGACGTCAATTTTTGTCTAACATAGACTTATGGGATGTCATTAATAGTGCAGCAAGGGCAGTGCCACCAGCCGCTATTAAGAAATGACTGATTCAATCAATACAAGACTTTTTTAAAGTAGTTATGTGGGTAAATAAGATATTTGTTTGTTATATGTATTGAACTATATATTATTATATATTTAATCATACCAATTAATTGTTAAATATAACAGTCATTCATTTTATTTTATTGATTTATTCCTTATTTTCACTCAAACATTACTTTCGGTTGTTTTAATTGAAAAGCTATTACCATTGGTCGGTAAACATTCAGTGATTTCAACAAATATTTTATTTTGCAAATACTAGCTATGAGTTTATGCTTATTTTATCAACACTTTTATAACAGATTACGTGTGAAAATATTTTCGAAATTGAGTCATGGAAAATTGAGAAATAACTATTTTTGTTAGAAAGCTATTATCGCTGGTCGCAGTGTAGTTCTATTTCATAATATTGTTTTATTTTCTGGACAAATATTTAGCATTGGTGTTCAAATGTTCCTTTTTATTGAGAGACTGGCTTGATTTTCAAGAAGTTGCAATCTATTTCTAAATTGCAAGTGAAAAGGCAAATTGATTTCATTCCTTCGTTTCTTTACCATCACAATTAAAAGATAAATAAATTTGCATCGAAATTACCAAAATGTTTATGTTAAATGAGAAAGATTTTGTTTCGTGTTTACAAGGTTATGAATGAAATGTTTATTTTAAAATAAATGTTTCAAGTATTTCAAGTCGCGAATTTTGCGAGCAAGTTATATTTAAATGCACTAACATTTTAACTCTGATTAAATAGTATAAACACGTTCTCTTTTCTATGAATCAAAACAAATGCTGCTACTACAACTCGACCAGCAAGCAATGCTGTTGCTGATATTACAAAGGAATGTGGCGTTTTTATTTTATGACCTATGGTGCAATGGATATAATAATGGAAGTAATTTTTGAGTGACTATTCTGAAGTTCGAAGGTTCAATCTTCGGTGCGGATTATACTAAATAAAATTAAGAATTACTTAATACTTCTATCCAATCATGGATGATAGCATGAGAACAAGCTACCTCCATCGATTAAATAAAGGGTTCCATTCAAAATTGTGTAGAGATTCCCGAATTCAGCAAGACACCCCTGAAAAACATCAGAGGTTACATCGACTGTCTTCAGATGCATCTTTTTGAACTTAGGAATCTTCTAGTTGAACTTGAGAATATTTATGTTGAATTCGAGAATCTGTACAGAATTTCAAACTTTATTTAATCTATGAGTGCAGATTGTTCTAGAGTTTGACATAAAGAGTTCAAAGTTCGACTAAAATGTTCTGAAGATACAAAAGATGCACGTCAAGAAGATTGGAGGTTACATCGGTTGAAACGTTGTGAATCAAGATGAGAATAGTAGTCCGAGTAATCCAAATTATCATTCTTAATCTAAAAAATTCTGAAACATTTTTTTTAAATGGACACTGTTGGAAACTAACAGCAGACTTCACATTCAATGCTAGAATTATTAGACCAACCTTTCCTAAATGTCAGTGCCCATTGATTTTAGATCCTGGACAAACAATTCTGAAAAAACAGGATGAATTATGACCACTTACCAAATATTTTCTTTTTCTTTTTTTTTTTTTTAGATAACTTGTGATACATTTTCATTATAGCCATTATTTTTTGTTGTTGTTTTTTTATGTTTTATTTGTTATTTTTATTGGGAAAAAGAAAAAGTAAAAAATAGTTTAATTAATGACTGTTTTTGAATTGAAAATTTATAAGCTTTCTGGAACTTAAATTTAGAGAGTCCATTTGATAATTAAAATTAATATTTTTTTTTTCTGGCAAATCTTTTCATTTGTGAAATAGTTCTAAAAGGAGTTTTGTGATAGAAGAAAATGGAATATAATTATGAGCTTCCCACAAAACAAATGAGGAGGCATAAATTAAATTTAGTGTATTTAAATTGAAATGTTTAATCTTAAAACTTTCAGCTTTGTGATCGGAGAAGTCTAAAAGATTTAACTATTAGGTTTGAATTTTTTCATGCATTGCAATTTAGTAGATATATGTATATCTGTATAATAAAAGTGTGTGAATGCTGTACATCTATAGGAAGAAAAACTACTTCAGATATTTTTATCAATTTTTTGGTGACGAGCGATTTATTTTTTATGTGAAAAAAATGTTTTTCAAATTAACTGGGCAATATGTTGTGTGTATGCATATAAAAATAGCCGTATCTTACAGAAAAAGGGTCACACATCAATATGGTGGGCTTAAAAAATGGTTTTGAGTTGTCTTTCTCAAAGAAAATCCAAGTTGAAAACTTAATTGAATGAAAAACAAAATTAATTCAATTTAAAAAATTCCGAAAATCACACCTTTTTTATAGAAAAATATCCATCTTTAATAATCTATTAGTGTCATATTACTACGCAATAAATCATGTTGCCCTGCCGCATGAAAATAGAAGTCCCCCTTCTATATTTAAGATGTCATGCTATGAAGTAACAAACGAGATCTGTTGAACAGTCAGACTATGGGCATTTTGACCCCTCCCTTCACTTAAAAATTCATCAAAATTAACCAATTTTAATTAAATTTTAAGTATTTATTAATTAACGATCACGGTATATAACTAACCCTTTACTTTATTAAAAATCTTAGTGCAAATGTATTACTCATTCCTATTTGCTCTGATTACAGATGGACAAACTTTCCTCGGTGCTTCTGTAATAAAAAGCCGAAAAAAAGTTTTTTTTGTCTTTTAGTGTAGGAGAGGTAAATAAGGGGCAGATAACTCTTCACATCAGCTCTAGCTTTCAAACAATATTTTTCCATAAAATACAATTTTTTTGTTTAAAGCAATTTAATTAATAATAAATGCACAACAAATTAGACAACAATGGAAAATTTAAGGATATATTAAAATGCATTATATCTGAAATAGAGTTGAAATTTTTTTAAAGATACATGAATGGAAAAGTTAAATAAAACAAAATACGGGAATATATGCACTTGTTCCAAAATGAATAAAATTCAACAATTTATTCAAAAATAAGTAATTCGACAACAATGGAAAATGTAATGTTTTATTAAAATGTATTATTTATGGAAGAACGGTAAAAAGTTAAAAATACTTGAAAGGAAGATTAAATAAAACAAAATTCGGGAATATATGCGAGTGTTCTATGCTGAATAAAATTCAGCAATTTGATGAAAAAGTTGAGCAAATGAATTTTCTTTTCTGAATTTCTGCCTCCACATAAATTCTGCGCGGTAGGAATCCACCATTTGCGTGTGGGTGCCGCATTCAATTTTATTTCTTTTTTTCGCCTCATTCCACATACGTTCAACATGGTTGGTGGTGGCCCCGGTTTGTGGATCCACAAAATTGCATTTGTGATTCACACGCAAATGATGTGTAAGAAATTGCGAAAACATGGGATTACCTGGCAAACGGTCTCGGTGCACGCTTTGCAGGGCTGGATAGCACAAAAAATGGCAAGATGGCATCGGTGGCTTAATATTACCAGGTGATCACGTGAAATCTCGTGTTCTCTCGTGCACACGAGAGTCCGGTTTGAAATAAAAGCGGGTTGCTGGAGGCAAGAGGAGCAGAGGGAAAAACGTAGTCAACGGAAGGCGACGCTTTTGAAGAAGAAGAAGAAGAAGAAGAAGAAGAAGACGACGTTGGAGAAGAAGGCGGTGTGCACTAATCCAGAGTCCCTTGCGAGTGTTGTTCCGGTGTCTACTAAAAAGAGTTTCTTGGGCGTTTTCGACCGTCGTTGAGATTTTTTCTGCCACAAGCTATTTCGGCTTTGTTATGGAGAAATTCGACATTAGATTAATTCCGGAATTCGACGGCTCTCCTGCTGGTCCATCGGTGGTCGAATGGCTGGAGAAGGTCGAGCGTGTTTGCCAGTTGTGCAAAATTAAAGACCCAGCTATGGTCATCCCATTGAGACTCACTAAGGGGGCTTACGCCGTGTACCAGCAGCTCGGGGATAATGCGACCATGGAGCAGATTGCACAAGCGCTGCACGGGGCATTTGGTACAGATCCTTTTGTTGCCTGGAGGCAATTTTCCGAACGCCGTGGACGTCTACATGGCCGACTTGAAAAAGCTTGCTGCTCCCTTCGGCGGTGTGAGTGACCGCATATTGGCATGCGCCTTTTTGTCTGGACTTCCGGACGATGCAAGTCGACTGCTGCGGGCATCGTCGAGACTCACAGAGATTGGATTGGAGGAGTTGTTGGCGAGAGCACGAAACATCTTGAAGGACGATCGAGAACTGGTCTCTGCAGCGGTTGACACCCTGGACTCGCCAACAGAGGGCCTACGATGTTATACATGTGGTGGCCCCAACCACTTCTCCAGAGACTGCAGAAGCGGCACAAGGCGCACCCCAAATTATGGAGCACGAAAAGTAATACGGTGTCACCAATGCAATAAGCCAGGCCACATAGCACGGAATTGTCCAGGAAACAGGCAAGGGGAGGACGCCGCAGCGCTAGCACCCTCCCCAAAGCGGCATTGAACAAAGCGCTTCCTGCAGTGACAGTTCAAGTTGATGGGTGTAAACGTTCAGCGCTGATTGACACCGGCTGTACCCAAACCCTCCTTTGAAAGGAATGTTGCACCACATGGAAGAAACGAAAGATCCCCGTCCTAACTGTCGGCAAAGGCTCATTGGTGTGTTGTGGGGTCAGTGTTGTTCATATCAGCATTGACAGTGGCCCCCCGGTGGCTGTGACGGTGTTGGTGGTCGATGGGGAGCTGCTCGGATATGACCTTCTCCTTGGAATGGACACTATCACACAGCTAGGCGGACTTACTGTGAACAGCGCCGGTGATGTGAGATTCTCTCGACCAGACAAACAAATGTGTGCAGCAATCACTCTTGATGAACCCGATTTCCACGCAGAATACGACAAGGGTACAAACATTTGGACAGCGTCCTGGAAGTGGGCAGGCGACCAGCCGCCAATGTCTTTGCGGAATCGGCTGACAGAGTATCCCCCTCCTGCGTGGCTTAGGGGGCAGTACGAGGCAGAACTTCAAGTGTGGCTGGATAACGGCTGGTTAATTCCATACCCAGAGGATGAGCTCGGGCCCCCACGGGGGCTAATTCTCCTGATGGCTATCAGACAAGAGAACAAGCAGAAAGTTCGACCTGTTCTTGATTACCGGAAACTCAATAAACACGTTGACCCGTACACTGCGGGGGCTGACGTCTGTGCTCATAAACTGCGAGAGTGGCGGCGGCAGGGTGCGAAAGCGGCCATACTGGACTTGCGAAGAGCCTACCTGCAAATACGTGTTGAGAAATCGCTATGGCCGTTCCAGACGGTGGTAATCAAAAGAACTCGCTATTGCTTGACCAGGCTGGGGTTCGGCCGGAATGTAGCCCCAGGCATCATGACGGCGATCCGGCGTCAGGATGAAGCTGTGCAACAGGCGACATCGTCTTACATAGACGACATTTTTGTCAATGAGAGCCTCCTGTCTGCCCAGGCGGTCAAAGAACACTTTGAGCACTTCGGGTTGTCGTGTAAGGAGCCGGAGCGGCTGCAGGATGGAGCGAAGGTGCTCGGGCTGCAAGTGGGCGGAAGTGCAGATGGCCTCCAATGGGGAAGAGGTGGTGAAATCCCGGAAATCCCATCTACCATCACACGTCGGAGCACGTTTTCCGTGTGTGGAAAACTGGTGGGTCACTTCCCTGTGTGTGGGTGGCTCTGAATGGCTGTGGCGGCTATAAAGCGACGGACAACTTCTTTGTCAACAGGATGGGACGATGAGGTGTGTGATCCTGCCCTGCAAAGCATGCTGGTGGAAGCTGTGGCCAGAGTGACCAATGATGACCCTGTACGGGGGAGCTAGTGCGTCGATGGGAGTGAGTTTACAGTTTGGGTGGACACCAGCTCACTTGCCCTTGGCGTTGCTCTGGCGGTCGACGGAAGTATAATAGAAAATGCCTGCTGGCTCCGGCCAGAGAATGACGCTAAGCACATAAACCTAGCTGAACTCGATGCTACACTGAGAGGAGTCAATCTAGCACTTCAGTGGCAGGTTAGAGTCCTCCACGTTATCACGGATTCCACGTGTGTGCATCGGTGGATGACCGATGCCTTGAACGGAAAAGCACGGCTGACAACGAAGGCATCGGCCGAAATGTTAATCCGGAGGCGGCTTGCTACCCTAACCGAAACCATCAAGGAATACAACTTGGTCATAGATGTGACACTGGTGCAGTCCTGTTTGAATCGAGCGGATCGTCTGACCAGAGTGCCACGCCGTTGGCTAGACCTGCCGAAAGAAGTGAACGAGCCAGCACCTGTAAATTGCGCTGCGGTGGGACGTAGACTCAGCCCGGAGCGTATCGCTGATGTCCATTGCCAAAGCGGGCACCCCGGTGTAAACCGAACCCTTTACTTCGCCAGGTTGGTTGACCCCTCTGTGTCACGGAGGGCTGTGAAATCTGTTGTGAGAAGCTGCAACACCTGCCAATCAGTCGACCCAGCACCTGTCCGGTGGAAGAAGGGCACACTCGGTGTGAAGTGTAATTGGGATAGGATTGCGATGGACATAACTCACTACGACGGGGGGCATTTCTTGACACTTATTGACTGCGGACCGTCCAGATTTGCATTGTGGCGGTCCCTTCGCCAGCAGGACACGGCTGCCATTGTCCATGAGTTGGAAAGCGTGTTCCTCGAGCGTGGCCCTCCTTCGGAGATATTGACCGACAATGGCCCCGCTTTTGTTAGTGCACCGTTCAAACAGTTTGTAGATGGCTGGGGTGTCCATCTGCGTTTTCGGTGTGCCCATGTGCCCAGTGGGAACGGAATTATTGAGCGCAACCATAGGACTGTCAAGACTATCGCAGCGCAGAAGGGGTGTACGGTGCCTGAAGCAGTCTATTGGTATAACGTCACCCCTAAGGACGATGTTTCACCCTCCACCGCACCAGCCAACGCGCTACATACATACCATGTCAGGGCGAGAGGTTTGGAGAGCAGCTCACTGCCCGAACCAGAGCCACCACAGGAGAACATAAAAGAAGATGTCGTTTGGGTTAAAAAACCCCGAGGCCAGTGCACGACTCGCTACGGAACCGGTCGTGTCACTGAAGTGATCAGCCCGCAGGCGGTGCGAGTTGATGGAGTACCCCGTCACATTAAAGACTTAAGATCGGTATTCCAAACGCAGCTGCCACTTGACGAGGATAGTGAAATTGAATCCGTGACCAGCGAACCATCATTCTGGTTCATGACGGCTTCATCGCACAGCGACACTGACGGTGGTAACCTTCAATGTACTGACCCTCCTACTGCTGATGAAAGCCCGGACAGTGATGCTGCGATGCACAGCCTTAGGTTCGCCGACCTTCATGCCACGGAAGACAGCACAGATGATGATGAAGCCCCGAATCCCCCTCTCCGAAGAAGCACTCGAAGAAAAAGGACACTGCCTCCCTGCTCTTTCTGTGATAATGAGATCAGGGGGGAGTGTGTAAGAAATTGCGAAACGGTCTCGGTGCGCGCTTTGCAGGGCTGGATAGCACAAAAAATGGCAAGATGGCGTCGGTGGCTTAATATTACCAGGTGATCACGTGAAATCTCGTGTTCTCTCGCGCACACGAGAGTCCGGTTTGAAATAAAAGCGGGTCGCTGGAGGCAAGAGGAGCAGAGGGAAAAACGTAGTCAACGGAAGACGACGGCGACGCTTTTGAAGAAGAAGAAGAAGAAGACGAAGAAGAAGAAGACGTGGAAGAAGAAGACGTGGAAGAAGAAGACGTGGAAGAAGAAGGCGGTGTGCACTAATCCAGAGTCCCTTGCGAGTGTTGTTCCGGTGTCTACTAAAAAGAGTTTCTTGGGCGTTTTCGACCGTCGTTGAGATTTTTTCTGCCACATCCTTCGGCACCTAGGCGATCGTATGCTTGCCAACAATCAGACACAATCGTCGTTCCTGGTCTTACGTATTGTTTAATTATAGGAACCGATGTAGCCGCATCTCCTGACGGCACGGTTACCAAAAAACCTGATCCGGTGGCTTCCCCATAGCCACAAAATACCCACAACCGTCTCGTTACACGACCGGTGTGTCTTTTTCTTCGTGAAAATAAACTTTCGTCTATTTCAACGGTACGACCGTCACCTCCAAGAATTTGTGGATGATGTAAAAAATATTCAATGCACAATTCCTGCATCTTCTTCCTCCATGTGACGATTGTGTTGTCAGTTATAATTGTACACTTTGATTTTATATAGTAAAAATCCGCTTTCCCACGCGCCCATAAATAAATAATTTTGAATCTTCGAATATACTATTATGTCTAATCGACCTTCTCTTTGCACAATAGCCACATGTGCAATGCCAATTAAATCCATCAGTTTTGATTATTGATGGCACAAGTCGTATCTCATGGCCACAGTTGCAGGTTTCTGCACCAGAAATTAGTCTGTGTGCTTGTAAAAAATCTATTTGTTTTGCACTGTCTGAGGTAAAATAAAGAATATCTTCGAACTTGAAAGAGTTAAGATCCATTTTCCTAATTTCAGAGAAAATCGTGTTTAAAAAGCGTGGTAAGAGTTACCTGCCCCTTATTTACCTCTCCTACACTAAAAGACAAAAAAACTTTTTTTCGGCTTTTTATTACAGAAGCACCTTTTCCTCTAGTGTGGATTCAGTAGTAGAATTTCTTTTTTTATAAAATATTTAATGAATAAAAAAAAAAAATAGGCTTATGGTACCACTAACCCTAAGTCCGGGGTGGTTTCCAGTCGGATCAGGGTAAGCTTTTTTTTATTTAATTTTTAAGCCTGAAATTAGCAACCCGTTTCCATACAAATCGAGTGCTATCTTGGAAGATGACTAATGGTAGATTAAAAGTCAAAATTCATAGATAATAAATGTTGACATTTGAAACTTATACAGGTAGATAGAAAAGTAAATTAAATGTTCAGTAAGTTCCTCATTTTCACTAAGCATCAGTAGCATGCGTTTTTGGAAGAGATGTGGATCCGGAGACAAGAGCTGCTTTGAAGAGCTGCCCTCTAACAAATCTGTCAGGTGAATATGCCTTTGGAGATTTAGATTTTAGTATGCAAACAAAACGACATGCATTGCTACACAATTGATCAAGCTCAAGTGTGCTCAAGCTCAAGTGTGCTCAAGCTCAAGTGTGCTCAAGCGCAACCAAACAGTAGCGCGGTTGGGAGGAATATCATCAACTGAGAACCAGTCCATTCTGTGCATCTCAAGAAAATATGCAAAACATATTCGACAAAGACACACCCAACAAGAAGTTCTTGTGAAACTCTGTATCAATTAAAAGATTATACAAAATGAAAGGCAAAACAAGGGAAAAGAGTGTCAAGCTATTGCTGAGAAATGGAGAATCATCAATTCTATTATCAAACATGTTGGGCCTATAAAGTCTGTTAAAAAGATGCAACTGGTTTCAGGAAGTGGCTTGGAAGCGCTAAAAGACTAATTGAGATATCTCAAGGTTGTCTTAGGCATCAAGATCAACATCAGTGGAGATAAAGTTCAACTGAAAGCTGCTCTCAGTGAATACTTTTGAAAAATAAAGCCAATCCATTCATCTCCACCTCTAAATCAATGAAAGAAGGAAGAAAAGTCATTCAGTGAATCTGATGAACATTTAAATAATTTCATAAGTTCTGATGAAGAACCATCTCAAGATATTTTTACTTACCAGCGCCAAGTACAATGTGTTGCTGTATATTATGACACCAACTTTTACATTGACAAAGTTATTGTTATATCTCCATCCAGTGCAGTAATCACATTTTTAACTCAAACCAAAGGTAGAAATGATTACTTCCGATGGCTCTTGTTAGATGATATTGCACAGGTGGAGTCAACATTTGTATATAGATGGGATTTTAATGTAATGCTCATTTCAAGTAATGGTAGCATTTGGAATGTTCCAGATGTGTTTATTATAGCAGAAGTCTATAAAACTTCCCTATAAATCAATAAGCAGAAGAATTGTAGGGGGGAGAGCAATTAAATCTGCATAGATGGGGACCATCTATGCAGATTCAGTTAAAATAAAAATATTTCTACTCATTTCAATTTTTTTTAATTTAAAGCTTTACAATAAGTATTTGCCTGAAAAAAAAAATGACTTGTGATTCCTTTTGTATAAGAAATTTCTAAATTTTTTTGTCAGACCTTTGTGAGTTAAAAACTGAATAAATTCACCAAAGTTAAAATATATCTATGACAAAAACTTTTGATAGCCACACATGTTTTTTAATTCCTCATCCCAAAATTAGTAAAGTGGCAAAGTTTCAAGATTGTACCTCCAATGGATACCGTTTTACAGCAATTTCAGTAACGTATACTTTTGACTTATATGGTCCAAATCTAGAGATGGGCGGTTTTACCGAAAAACCGCGGTTTTTCGGTTTCGTCTCCATACCGAATCGGTTTGTTTTTTTTAAAACCGTAACCGTTCGGTATTGTGTTTTTACTACAGTAAGCCACCATATACAAGGAAACACGGTTGAAAAGATTTTCCGATTTGAATAAAATTGAATATTACCAAAAAATGTTATATTAGTAAGAGGACAGATTGAACAAATATATTACTGCAATTACTGCTATAAACACGAGGCGATTTTTGTTTATTTTCATTCTAGAACGAATTTTAAACATTTTAAAATATGAATATAGAAAATGTTGTTACATTTTTCGTACCCAACTAGTAAATAAATTAATCTTTCATCTTTTTTTATGCATTAAAATTATAATTGTACGTTGTTTTGTCTTTCGGTAATAGTAATTTTAAATTATCTTATCCTAAAAAATATTGTCCTTTTTTTGAGCGAAAGTCAACAATGGCTGCTAGTATTGCTGATATAACAATCAATCAGCAGCAGCGTCTTGTAAAGCTTTGTAAAATTCGTTTATAAACTTCTTTAAAAGTAAGATAAAAATACTTTTTGTGCTTAAAAAAGTTAATCCTATTTGGTTCTTTTATAAAAAATACTTAAAAAAATACTGGTTTTCACTCAACTTTCGAACTTCTAGTAGTAATGAATTTCTAGTCGCCAATTTAAAAAAAAAATTAAGATTCTACTTTTTTAGGCGATTACGTTTTAAAGTCTTGGCGAAAAAAAGAAAAAAGAAAACAAAAAATAGTTTAGAATTTAGAGTGGGGGATCAGTTTCGCATATAAATTTAATGTAAAATGATCTCCGATTTCCCGGCCATTCTTGCCTTTTAGTGAAATTTATAAAATAAATAATTACTCTACCATTAACTCTAGGTACGACTAACAAGCCCACCTCCTAAAAATGCCATCTTGAACGTATCGTACCATTAACCTTAAATATGAGTGGCAAGCCACTCCTAAAAAACTCCCTTAACCCTAACACTAAGTCCGAATGGCAACCTCCATCCAAAACAAAACCCCTTCCTTAACCTTATCACTAACCCTAAGTCCGAGTAGGAAGCCCTAATCCTACAAAAAAGCCCATTAAAACCACACATAATCGTCTAAAAAAAAAAAAAAAAAAAGCAGACGCCCATAAAAAAAAACGCACAGGATTTATTTGCCATAGAAAAAAATTGATTAATGCCCTAAAACGCTAGAATGGCCCGGAAATGGTGAATTATTCTGCATTAAATATATGTGAAACTAATCCCCCACTCGAAATTCTAAATGAATTGTTTTTTTCTTCTTTCTGCTAAGTTTTCAGGGTGTTCACACTTAATTGCCCCTAGCCCTACCACTAACCTGAAGTTCAAGTGATAAGCCCCCCTCCTCCCACAAAAACCCTTATAAACGATTATAAGAAAAAAAAAAATTAATAATCTCTACTTTTTTTTAACCATCCTTCCTTTTCCCTTGGCGCGGTTTTCGGGTGTACTACTAGTCTTTTACGCATGTCTATAAAGTTTTATTACCCTGTCTTAAAAACAAATATTAACCCCAACACGCACCAGTTGACAGAACTTTGAGCACACAAAATGACAGACATCCCAACAGTCAACACCGGCAATTCGAGAAGTATATGGTGTGTTTATTTTACGCGACAAGACACAACGTCTTGCAAACATGGTCACCTATTAAAAAATTAAAATTTTTATCTGTCAAATAATTTTGACAATATTTCATTTTCATCATCATTTTTGCTTAATTTTATTTGTAAAATTATTTTGTTTGTTTAAATAAATTTTCGTTTTTTAATTTCTTGCATTTCTGAGTTATATTTTAGCTTCTGATGGGTTAAAGAATTAGATAGAATGTATATTCAAACTCAGTTTTATTCTTCAGAAATCTTTCATGAATCTTTGGTCACTGTTTTAACGAGTTAACTGTTAAAAAGGTATCAGAACTTTGATTACAACAGTCAACACCTTAAAACTTATATGATTCATATCATGGAGAATGATTCAGTCACAAAATTATCGAAACAGTGGCATAATTCAACTAAACGTTGAATAATAACTAATCATCACACACGAGAATGAATAGCTTCCATAGTAAAAAATTTTTTTTTTAAAAAAACGAAAAACCGAACCGTAAACCGAGGTTTTAAGGGAAAGAAACCGATACCAAAACCAAAATTTCAAAACCGCCCAACTCTATCCAAAACTGAGTATTTTTATTGATTTACAATCAAAAGAAAAATCTAGCCTGAGCTCTAATGTACTATGACTCATCATAAGAAGATTTAATGCATTAACTGTTGAAATCAAATTTATGAACAGTCAAAGTTGTGGTTCTGTGTGATTTGTGCATATTTTTTCGGGGGGGGGGGGGGGGGTAGGATTTTGTCCAATATTTATACTGGTTTTATTGAATAATTATTGCTTCTAGTATGATTAATTTTCATTTACTACAAGATAACATTACATTTGTAAGGATGTTTCAGTTGTTTGAAGCCTGCATTTCTAATTATATACTGTGAAAATTTGCTTCTAGACCAATATCACACAAGACGGCAAATCTAATTTCCACAAACTTTGAACAGTCATAATTCCATGCCTAATTGAGCTACTAAAATAACTTTGGCACCATTGTTTATATTTTGCAAACATCTATGTGCCCACATAATTTTTTTTTTTTAATTATAATGAAAATAAAATTTTGGTTTAGGATACCTATTAGTTCATATTCTACTGTTGGATGTGATGTTACTCTCCCTCACCCACCCCCAACCCGGGCACAGCATTGTAACCCTGCTAGTTTTAAATATACATTTTGAACCCTAATTATATGAAACAATAGAAATGAAGATGGTTTTTAAAAAATCTAAAACAGAAAAAAATAGGTATAATGTTTCACCTTACTCTGACAGGGAATCGTTAACCAATAGTTGACATTGAGATGCTTTGGACAAACAGAAAAATAACAAAAGCGTTGTCATCCATGTTTGAAATGTCTGAACATTTTTAAATTATGAGGCCAATAAAAAAGTAAAAAAGATAAATTGAAATTAAATTTATGGAATCCACAACATAAAATGCTTCAAATTCAAACAAACTTTCAGAAATATTCATAAAAAAGAAAGTTTACTGACGGTTGTTATTTAAGATTATGCTAGAAGAAAACAGATTTCGCTTGATTTAAGAAACGGCGATCCATACATAATCCTCTCATTTTTCTATTGCACACACACACACACACACACACCTATTATGATACTAAAGTTGAGTGAACTAACCGTTATTTTCTAAAGGCTTTTTATATACAATTTAACATCCAACTACAAAGTTAAGCAATAAATGATTTGTTTTAAAGACGGACATCAGAATCGATTTAATGAAGAATAATGAGAGATGAGTGGTAATGCTAAACGCATGAATTGATGGATATTTACAGAAGAGATCTACAAACAGTAGAAAAAGATAAATGATCACTATCATTGTTTACATAGAAAATGTGCCAATTTTGAGAAACAATCCAAAATCAAAAATGGATTTAATTTCAGAGAGAATGAGGCAATCCAGATTGGCGATCAGTGAAAGCCAAACGCACCAATCAGATGAAGGAGAAGAGAATAAAAATGATAGGCAAGAAACAGTCATTCAGGGGTTCAGGGTTTTTTGTTTGTTTTATCTCAAATGTCAGCAATTTAGATGTTCACATTTGAAATTTGATAATTATAAACATACACAACAGCAATAGATAGCAATATACACAAATATAAGAAGAAACACATCTATATGTAGATCTTCTTCATCTATCATCTAAACGAAATTCGTAATTCTGTTTGTGTGTTGTTTGACTAAAAGTCAGAAACCACACAAGATACACTTACAAACCTTACATCATCGGATACCAACTCGGTTATAGTAAAAAGTTCATTCCCTTTGGGGTTACCAGGGACCAAATTAGTGCATTGAGGGATAAAAATACATTTTCTCAGAGAGAGAGAAAAGGGGCAGTTGAAAGGAGAGAAGTTTTAAAAGAAAGATATTACACACACTTGTTTTTTTTTTTACTCTTCTATTCATGCTTCCGAGCACCGCTAAGTGGCCCTGCTAGTCCTGCTATATGAGGGGGAACAAATTCTGTAGGTTCTCCAAACACTGACATTTTTGTATGATACATACAAACAATACAAAAATTTATATACAACATTAAAATTTATTTATTATATTTCGTAAGAAATTCATAAATAAACTAGATATTCCTGTGATCTATTGGGTTACAACCAAGGCGATCCATGATAGTATTATGGATCGCCTTGGTCACGGCCATTACTACTTATTTCTTTCACTTTGATTTTATTCAAAAATTCATAGACTGTGACGTCATATCTGTTAAGATATTTTATTGCATAACTAAAAATAATCAGCCTCTTTACTTCAATGGGTGATAGAAGTAAATCGAACTATTATGTTGCTATCAGATTTATGCATGTATTTACGAACAAACTATGTAAATTAACTGAAAGAGAGAATCACTCTTTCTCTAAATGATCACAGGGACATAAAACTTCGAAGTTGCAGAAGTAGTATTTGAACTAGTGTTGGGACGATTAATCGGAATCGGAAAAATCAGAACTTTTTGGGGTATCGAAATCGGAAAAATTTCTGATTCCAAAAGCGATTCTTTTCATTTTTATTCTTGACAATAAAAATGAAACAAACACAATGTATTTATTCATTAGAAGATTATTTATTTACAACATAAGACTAAGGACCGCAGGTTAGGAATTCCATTCCCAAATTTTGCATTGACTGAGTCCAATTGAATTGTTTTTTTATTGGTAAATTATGGTAAACAAAGTAAACATTCTAGAGTTCACTTACACCTATTCCTTAATAAAATCTTTTGAAATGTTTAAATTTCTTTTCGCCCCTATTTGCTAAACTTCTATATGACGCCTCAGAGTTCACAGTTGAGTATTAAAACACTCGGAACAAGTTTTTTTATTTTGCTGCCGCCACCCCGGCCCTGGCCGTTGTCAGAGGATATATACGCCGTGCGTATATATCCTCTGAAATAATTAATGTATTATTGTATTTGTTCAGTTTTAAATTCTTTAAACTTAATGCTTATTTCCCTTTGAAATTAATTAAATCAATTTTCAATTTATGGAGAATTTGAAAACGTATGACTGCTAAACTATCTCTAAAATAGCTATTTTCACTCAATTTAGATAAAACTGACACCGTTAATAATGACATAAGTGGATAATAGAGAAAAAATGGCACAAGTGAAAAATATAGATGAAAATCTCAATGTGTTTATCAAAATCTTGGAAAAACATTAAGTTTGTCAAATTAAAAAAAAGAAATTATATCTACATTTAAAAGTACCCCCCCCCCCAAAAAAAGAAAATTCTACATTTTTTTTTAGGCGATTACGTGTGAACACACTGACAAAAACAAATAATTATTTTAGAATTTAGAATGGGGGTTAGTTACGCATATAAGTTTAACGTAAAATGATCCCCCATTTCCGGGTAAATCTAACTTTTTAGGGCAGTTTATTACATTTTTTATCACTAACCCTAAATACGATCGGAAAAGTCATAAAATTACACGTAATCGCTTTATTTTTCGTATTGCCACCCAGACTTAGGGTTAGTATTATGAAGGTGGCGTGTTTTTTATGACTTAACAATGACATATTTTATACTAAAGTTTGATCAGGAACATTAATATCGTCAAGATTTAAAATAAACAAAATTGGTTACATGTCCTTAAAACGCTGTCTAATCCGAAATGGGTGATCATTTTACGTTAAATTTATATGCAAAACTGAGTTTTTCAGGCTGTTTACATGCAATTGCATTTTAGGTGAATTAGCAAAGGGTGCAGAGCTCTAATAATACCTTATTTTCTTTCACAACAAAAAGTTATAATTGCAAGAAAAAAACAAAACAAAAAGAAACAAGCACTGAAAATTTGTCCGTGTTAGAATTATTTTTGTGGCCTTTTGTCTGGTGGGCTTTTGTTTGATCACCACTAAAAATGAGATTCTAATATTTTTGTGAACACCCTGAAAAAACAAAACAATTATTTAAGAATTTAGAGTGGGGGATCAGTTTCACACATAAATTAAACGTAAAATGAGCTCACATTTCCTAGATATTCTAGCGTTTTAGATCAGTTAACCCCAAAATTTTATTTTGCCCTGGGAGATGAATTCTGTGCATTTATTATTTTTTTTGGGGGGGGGGGGGGGTCTACTGTTTTAAGAGATTACGTATGATTTTACGACCTAGCCAGTCGAACATAGGGTATTAGTTTGAAAATTTTAACAAACAAACAAATCTCTAATATTTAGAAATTTAAAAAGAATCGGAATTGAGAATTTAGAACAGATTCTGTAATTGTATTGGAATCAGTAAAAATTTCCGGTGTTATTGCATAAATGCTGAGGGTAGCAGTTGAAACAGACATTGAGATGATCACAGATCATAAAAGAAGGGGTTGTTCCAAAAGGCTGTGATCTTAGTAGAATTGTGAACTGTTACAAGGTAAAAGGAGGAACTCTGGATAGAGGTAAGTTACAAAGGTTTAAAGCTGATGGTCATAAAATTGAGTAAATAATTAAGCAGAAATAAGAAGTCAGATAAACATTGATGAAATGCAGTTTGATTTTATGCCTGGCCATAAAAGTACCACTGATGCTATATTTATACTGAGAAAAATGCAAGCAAAGTATCTTGATAAGAAGAACCTGTATTTTGCTTTTGTTGGTTTGGAGAAAGCTTTAGCCGGAGTGCCAAGAGATGTTGGCTGGTGGGCTTTGTATAAATTAGGGTAAGTAAGTGGTTGGTGGTGATTGTTCAAGCAATGAACAGAAATGCTCAAAGTCGTGTTAGAATTAACAGCACATTTAGTGACAGCTTTAATGTTAAAGTAGGAGTACATCCGGATTCTGTACTGAGTCTGTTGCTTTTCATTTGTGCCTTAGAAGTGTTGTCCAGGGAGTTTCATAAGAGTTGTCTGGAAGAGATGCTTTATGCTCATGATTTTGTGCTTGCCTGTGAAATAATGGAAGGTCTACTTGTTAAGTTACAAACTTGAAGGAATACTAGGAAAGGTAATGGTCTGAGAGTGAATCTTACCAAAGCGAAAGTGATGTTCAATGGTTGTAGTGATGGAAAGCCAACAGAGAAAGTGGAAAGTTCCTCTGCTCAGTTTGTGGAAAGAAAGGTGGGTGCAACTCAATTTTTTATGGTACATGTTAGTTCAGGGAGGTTGAGAGATGGGAACTAGTTTGTGTGCAAGTAGACGGGTCAATATACTACCAGAGTACACCTACCTCAAAAAAATTGCAACATTTTGTTTTTTGGTGGTTTTATGTTAGGCTGGGTTGAGTCTACAACATACAAAAATTAGACAAGATCCGAGTATGGGAAAGTTTCAAATTTCGAATGACTTGTTTTGGTTTACAAGTCATTTTCCATTCACATGCGAAGCACTAACTCGGTCAGTTTTCATGATAAATCAATAAATCTTGGATTTTTACTTGTTTTCAGGACAAATCTTTCACATTAAAAGGGTAACCAGTGATGCCAAATAAACCCTTATACCATATCTAGAGGTACCCGACCCCTAAACCACTCATTACATCCACAGTGGTACCCGTACCATTAAACCCCTTATTACACTCACCCAGGTTCACAAACAGGCATATGGGCAATTATTTTTATATGGGTACCAGTGGTGAATTATTACTTTCTTCAATTAATCGGGCCTCTTACCTCCGTATATAAATGAAATTTTTTTATAGCTGGATGGCAGTAGACTCAAGATCATGGAGACAGTATATGGTGAAAATGCCGTCGTACACATGATGAGCGGAAAGGCAGGGCAACAAGCATTTCGTGGCCACCTGCTGGTGGATCAGTGTCTCACGTAAGATTGTTGCCAAAATCTTGGAGGATGAACCTGGGTTTCAGGACCAAGTAGAGGAACATGAGCGGCTGTACATGCTGATGGAGACTGGTGAATGTGACTTGAAGTCATTGCTGGAATCAGATTCCATCGGTAGGATTTACAACAGTCTAACTCTGATAAGGGATGAACTGGTAAGGGTCTTCAAAACCAGCAATCTATGGATAAACTATCAGCACATTCTAGGAATTGCTAGGGCACTTGTTGCAGCTGATCGAATGGAGTCTTGGGAACTGCATCTTAGTGCCGTCTTCGCTTGCCTGCCAATATTCGCAACCACCGGTCATCCAAATTATCTGAAATCGGCTCGTCTATATCTTCAGAAGATGTATGCCTTGAAAGATGACAACCATGCAGTACATCAAAAGTTTCTGTTTGGGTTTCATGTAATCATACGCAGTAGCCAATACTATGCTAGTCTTGGTTCCGATCTTGTCATCGAGCAAACACTAATGCTCTCACTCAAAAGTCATGGTGGGCTCACGAGGTAGTGGGATGTCCGAGCACCAGAGAAGTTTGGGCCATGTCATCCACTATGTCATCCTCTTACAACCTTGCCATGCAATAACTTACCGCACAAAGTTACACAACAGCAAACAACATAAGTTGTCTGCCTCTCGGGTGAGAAGAGATGAGACAGACCTCGGGAAAGTTGCAGAGCAACTAGACAGCTTTAAGCTGTTTTCAGGCGATGAATCGTTATGCAATATTATCACAGGGATTACTGCTAATGAGGATGTCAATGTTCAGGATCTTTTCGAAATCGGAAAAGACATTGCACAGAAGATGGATGAACAATCAGTTTTCTCCTACTCTCAGAAACGGAGTTTGAAAGCAAAGACTTTAGCATCGAGCAAGAATGTCAAAGTTTCTGCAGATCGTAGCATTGACCCAGTACTTTTATTCCAGAGTTTTCTCGTGGTCTCACAGATGAGTGATCTAAGGCTGGATGATCTCATGTCTTATGAACTCTGTCTCTACCCGATGTCTTTTTTTGAAGGAAAGTGCATCTTACGTTAAGCAGCTCTCAGAAATTATGTTGAAACAAAATTAGACTGTGATGTGACACAAACCGTTTCAGTCACAGAGCACAATGTACTAGACGGAGGATCTCTTCTTCACCGTTTGAAATGGAAGGAGGGGAGTACCTACAGCTTAATTGTAAATGATTATGCCTCATTTACTGTTGAACACTATGGGAGAGCAACTGTCATGTTTGATGGTTATGAAGTTTAACCAAGTATAAAGGACTGTACTCATCAGCGGCGAAGTCAAAAGCTGAATGCAAGAAAGGTGAACATTACTGAGGTAACAAAATTTGCTGGGAAAAAGGAGGACTTCTTGTCAAATGTGGCAAACAAGCAGGCGCTGATCCAGACGATCATGGAATGAATGCGGCAGAAAGACTGTGACGTTATTCAAGCGGAAGGAGATGCCAATGTTGAGATTGCAAAGGCAGCCATCAATATGTCTGCTTTCAAATCAACCACCCTCATTAGAGAAGACACAAACCTTCTCTTGCTGTTCTGTGCATATGTTTCTAAATGTACTGCATTTTTTGTTTTTGTTCTGACAAGGCGAAATCCTACATATATAATATCAAGGTTCTCAAGCAGGTGCTTGTCGAAGCAGTTTGTAATGATCTGTTGTTCCTGCATGCCTTTACGGGATGCGATTCGTGTCCAGGGTATTCGGAATAGGAAAGACGTTGGGGTACCAACGAATCGTCAAGAGAGAAAAGACAATGACAGACTGTTCAAAAGCATTTTCTCTATCAAAGCAAAGCCAGGATGTTGTGGAAACCAATGGTTGTAAGGCAATGGTAGCTTTGTTAAATGCGGATAGAGAAAAACTCCCTGGCATGTATTAGATACAATATGCTCTGCAAGAAAGTTGTTAGAGTTCAAATGTTTGTCACGTCAGAACGACTCCCACTAACTCCCTCTGCCTGTAAATTTCATTCTTTGCGGACTTACTACCAGATTATGAAGTGGATGGGATGTAGTGATGAAATGGTGCCATCTGAGTGGAAGGTGGAAGGGAGCAAACTTGTTCCAGTGATGATGGACAAAAGCCCTGCTCCAGATGCACTGATTACGATAATTCCTTGTAACTGTTCAGAAGGATGCAATAACCTAAGGTGTACCTGCAGGAGGCATGGACTAAAATTTACAAGTGCATGTGGACATTGCCAAGACGGAAATTGTGACAATATGAAAAATGATCCAATGGAAGATGATGAGGCGTAAAAGTTTTGAAAAAGCACTGTGACGTAAGTGAATCAGGGTGGATACAACAAGGGTAATGGGTGTAGGGGTACCCATTGATATTGTATAAGGGTTTATTTGGTATCACTGGTAACCCTTTCATGTGAAAGATTGACCCTGAAAACTTGGGTGAAAATCCAAGATGTATTGATTTATCATGAAAACTGACCGAGTTAGTGCTTCACATGTAAATGGAAAATGACTTGTAAACCAAAAATTCGAAATTTGACACTTTCCCATACTCGGATTTTGTCCAACTTTTAGTATGTTGTAGACTAGACCCAACCTAGCACAAAACTACCAAAAAACAAAATGTTGCGATTTTTTGGGGTCAATCAGTATATTGACCCGTCTAAAGAAGAGTAAGATAATGGAGATAGATGAGAACTCAGATGTGGAGAAAGTATATTTGGATGGTTAAGCTGTTGGTGATACCATTGGAGCACAGAGAGGAGTTGGTGCTAGTGTGATTGCAAGAGTTAAGGGTTGATGGAGTTAGGGAACTTCTGCCATGACTAACCAGCAAAGCATTACCACTGTTGACCAAGGAAAGCGTCCATCAGGCATATGTATGAAGTGTAATGATATATGGAAGTGAAACCTAGCCTAGAGACCATGCATTGCATGGAGAGAAATGATGAGACTGATACGATGGATGTGTGATGTGAGTTTTAAAGACAGGCTTAGATCTGATGACCTCAAATGAAGATTAAATCTGGACAGTATAGGAAGACTTTATTGGTAGGGTCTCTCTTTGAACTCAACCTTGTGCCATACTTGCCCTCATAGGGAGGAGCAAGTACAGCACATATACACAATACATTAATCAATCCTCTACCCTCTTCTGTTTTTGTATTCTTCTACCGTGATCAATATTTCAAAATCAATTTATATTATTTATGGCAGCTTTTTTGTTTGTTTCACCTTGATAGACATCAATAAATCTAAATTTAAAGTGTCTATAATAAGAATTCATATCGATATATAAACAGACAGTGAGATCAACTTTTACAGTTCAAAGTTATTTAGAATTAAGGATAAAATAATTAGCTAAAGTCACACATGAATATAAATATTCTTCAATTTAAATCATTATATTTTTTATAAAAAATAAACTATTTACCAAAAATCTTATAATTAAACTCAAGAATCTGAGACAACACATTTCGTATAATACTTATTAAATGTTTGAAGATCAGATCAAGAAACACCATTTTCAATTCAACATTATTGTCATGCAGATGTATAGATGTTATTTAACATTGATGTATTTTCTTTCTTTTATCATTCATTATCTGTTCTCTTTCAGTATTAGTTTTGCAAAAACAACATGAAATTTGAGTACAGAAATTGATTTCAATGGTAACGCTTTATATCTATACCAGAAGAAAATCCTGATCCACTGAGTTACCCATTAAGCTCGAGTTAGATTGTTATGACCAGAAGACGCATTGAGTCGTAGAAATTAGGAACTCGCGATTTCTGGAAAATTTATAATAGTGTGGTGAATAATGGGCAATTACCAATTCCCTTACTATCCAACCAGCATGATGTCGCTTGCACAGCAACTAAAAAAGCTGAACTGCTTGCCCAGTGGCTCACCTTGAACTCCACAAACACTCCCTCCCAAATTTCCCACTGTAGACAGAAGCCACACTAGATGATCTGATCATCACCCCTTCCCATATCCGGGATATCATAAAAAAACTCCAAAGCATGTGGACCTGATCTTATCCCTGCTATAGTAATAAAGAAATACTCTCCCTGTCCTCTCTAAACTTTACAACAAATGTCTTGGCAAATCTGTTGTATATTTGAATGAGACGACGACAAACGTACAACTTACCTCATGTGGGGAGCCGGGCACAGAGAAGGAAAAGAAAGAGAAGGAGCAATGCGTTTTTATGGGAAGGAAGTACTTCCGTCGGAAACGGAAGTGCTTCCGGCGGAGACGGATTGTGGGAAGGAGGCTGCACTATAAGAGCAATCAATGTTTGGGTAAGAGAGGGGGCAGTTGCCTGAGAAACACGTGGTGCCGTCGTCTAAAGTGATAGAAGGAAGAAGAGAGAGAATGAAAGGGAAGAAGAAGGAGGGAAAGAGGAATTTATTTTTATTTCGGGTTGCTACCTACTGCCCGAAACTTAATAAGTCAGATCATAAAAAGAAATATGAGACCTAAGAAAAGGTTAGTCATGACAAAAAGAACAAAGTTTATGTCAATGAAACAAGAAATTGACGAACCAATCATCAAATATCTACACCATCTACGAAATGTGAGTAGATATTGTGAGTTTGAAAAACTCGGACAAGAAGAATAGACTATCAAAGAAGATTTAATTCAATTAAGATTAATTCAAGATATGTGCAATGCGTCATACAGGAATACAATAATGGAACAGCTACAAATAGGAAACCTAATATTTCTGAATTTTTTATATGAGGATTGATAATTTGTATAATTTTGGTTATTTAGACTACATATCTCATCTTGAGTCTTATCATCACAACGTTCCAGCCGCTGTAACCTCCGGCCTTCTTCAGGTGTATCTCTTCAAACTTGGAAATATTTCTGTCGAACTCGGGAATCCGTCCAGATTCCCGAGTTCGACAATTTGATGGATCGGTCATAAAAACTTTAGGATACGTTGAAGGTTCCGTAGAGCTAAAAGACAAATTCGAAGTAATACTTATAATTGTGACAAATTGTAAAAAGAACCACGGACTCCTGGGAAACGATGTAAAATAAATTCTACCAATGAGATAAAAATGGAAAAATGAAAAAACTACAAAGCCAGTTTAAAATTAAAAGAAAATGTTGCCCCCTCTTATTATGAAGCATAAAAATTACCAGTACATTAGTAGTAACAAAACTACGAAAATTAATTGAACAGGACCTTATTGAACATGTTTCACCCACTGTAGTTTTGAAGAAAGTCAGACAGAGACATACGTATATGTGGAGATTATAAAATAGGCGTAACCCACAAAGTTTGCTCGGATTCCTATTCTATAATTAATGTGGAGGTTGCATTACATGCGCTGGCAGGAATGAGCGTTTTTACAAATATAGATTTGAAAACGGCATACCACCAAATTCCAATAGATGATAATTTCAAAGAAGTAACAATAATAAATACGCCAATAGGGTTGCTAAAATAGAAAAGAATGCCATATTTCAAAAAGCTATCGAACAGGTTTTAGGAGAAGATATAAAAAATAGGGTCTGTAACCAAGACGATATTTGCATAGGAGCAAATAATGAAATTGAATTACAAAAGAAAACCGACAATTTATAATTTTTTTATGAACAAATTAAGAAATGCGGAAATGACTATAAATGAAAAAAATTCATAAACAATAGTTATAATATATCATTTTTAGGGTATTCCATTTCAAAAGAAGGTATATTAGCAGATCAAGCTTTAATAGAAAAAATATTAAAAATATCTATACCTATAAACAAAAAACAAAATGAATCTTTTTGGGGATTGGTCAATTTCTACAGGCGATATTTACCAAAATATACAGACCTGACTGAACCTTTTGCAAATTTAAGAAAAAAGAATGGTGAATTATTTTGGTCAGACAAACAACAAAAAGCTTTTGAGAGATTGAAATTAATTATGGCAAAGAAACCAGTAGTAAAAATTTTTGATCCATAAAGGACATTACGTTAACCACAGATACAAGTGAACATTCGATATCTGGAGTATTATCACAAGAAGGACATCTGATAATGTATTTATCAAGAAGACTAACACACACTGAATTATTGGAATTTATATTCAACCCAAGAAAAGAATTACCCAAAGTTACATTTCTCAATGTTAGTTATAATTGATTATTATTATTTATGCATCTATTCATTTATTTATCTGTTAATCTTCAAATAAATTCACAAATGTGTATTTATTTTGTATAATTTTTCTGTTGTTAAATGACTTAAAAATACCATATACTAACTATAATTAGTTAAAAGGATTGAAACTACAGAAAGTAATAATGCTTCTTTTTTTATGCTCAGCTAGTGATGAGTTGGTTGGAGACGATTATAGATCTTCTGTGAATATTGTTTGGCCAAATTAATGGCTATCAATAATTTTACTCAACAAATATAGTAACTTCATAGACTGGCTGGCAGCTTTGTCAGGTTAAAAATAAAACAAATGAAGAATATTTTTGTTACTTTAGATTGAGCATTACTTAAATAGCCAAGAGGTCAGCACCTTGACCTCTTTATGTGTTTGTCAAAGTTATTTTCCAATTTATAATTTTTGTATGTTTTGTTTATTTTTGCAAAGTGATTTGGCAGGCAGGTAGAGATTCTTATAAGGGAGGGATCAGCTGAAAGTAAAAATGTTGATTTTTTTATTAAATCATTATATGTATATCTATATATATATATATATATATATATATATATATATATATATATATATATATGTATGTATATACTAGAAGAATACCCGCTCTCAGATGGGTAAAATTAATTCCCCCAGACAGAACAATTTTGCACCACGTTTATGTCCCACTTACGAAGATGAAAATCAAGATATAATGATACTAAACCTAATGTCTAGAATCCTTATTCCAATTTTGATCAAAATACATTACATGATTTTAGTTCTAGAAAATGTCTCAAATTTAAGGTTTAAGGGGTTTTAAGAAGAAATTGAAATTCAGGGAATCTTAATCATCAGCAAATATTAATCATTTTGAATTCATTTATAAAAAATAAATGTATGATTATTTTCTAGTATATAAAGGAAATTCTTTAATTATGTATGTATATGTGTGTGTTCCTGGATAAAACTCAGAAACAACACAAGATGCATTAATAATCCTTACATCATCAGATTCAGTTACTTAAGGGGGATAAAAATAACAAACATTATTTTTTTCTTTGCTGATTGTTAACCCCCACCCCCACCCCACTGAAACTAGGTCAGTCAGCATTCTTTTTCTTCCTTGCTATTATATTGAACTAGTTGCCAGGAGAGTGGGAAGGGGTTCGGTAGACATATATAAAGAGCGGGTGGGCAGGTTTGTTCAAAACAAAAAATGTCTAAGGAAATGTGTGTAGAGGGGGGGGGGGTAGAGGTTTTAAAAGAAAGATGCTACACACACACACACATTTTTTCATTCTTTTATCTTGTTATCCATGCCCCGGGCAACGCCAGTATCCCTGCTAGTCATCATATAAAGAAAATAACGTTTCTTGGCACATACTATTTTCTTACCATATGGTCTCCTACACTAACTCAGATAAAGTGTATAAAAGCAACAAAAATGTTTAAGAAAAAGAGGAACAGTTTTTACTTTTTTATTTAAAAATATTCATTGCCAAAGTTTTTTGAATGGATTCAAAACTTTGACTGACTAGAAACCATAGAAATAACTTTTTTTTACTTCCAGCTCTTTCATTTATAGGCACAAAAAAAGAAAAATAGTGGGGAATATTTTAAATTTTCATTTCATTTTCTACAATCATTGATGCATTTGTTGTTATAGATGCATTTGTTTACAATTTCAATTCCTCTTTCTAATGGGATACTAGCAGGGCTAACCGATACTACCTGGGGACATGGCTAACAAAATTTTTTTTAAACTCCCTCTCTTCGACTGCTTCTCTATCTCTCTGTGGCAACAGAGGTTTCATGGAAGGAGCCAGAGTCGGATTTTTTAATCCAACTACAATTATTACTGAATATTGGAAGACTATGACGAGACCATTTGGCATAAGGGTAAGAGTGTTTGCTAATGGGATGAGAGACCAGGGTTCAATTCTCGGTCGAGCCATACCAAAGACTTAAAAATGGTACTTGATGCTCCCTTGCTAAACACTCATCATTATGAGGTAAGAGAGTACTCCTAGGTGTAGTAGCTAATGAAAAGGGAGCCTTCAGGTCGCCCTCGACTATGGTCGACCGTTTTACTTTTTTTTATGGAAGACTTTAAAATAAGGAATTGGAGGCAGATATTTTGAAATTCTAGGTCTAGGAGTTGGAGTCGAACCTTACCTTCCAACTCTGCAACCTTGGTGGAAACTGGTTCAATATAATAGAAAGAAAGCAAAAGAAAGCTGACTGACTAGTTTCAGTGTTGTTTTGGAAACAAATACTAGTAAGAATAAAAAAAATACTTTTTTAAACACTCCACACAATAATTTAGTCCCTAATAACAACAAGGGAATGAATATTGCAGTATGTTTTTTACCATAACCAGGTCAGGGGTCACACTAAACCCGATGTGAGGTTTGTAAGTGTATCTTGTGCAGTTTCGAACGTTTCACCAGACACACATGACTTTCCTTTCTATAATCGATTATTTCTTGGACAGATGTTGGGTTAGGGTTTTTATTATTACATCTGATTTTGGATTTATTCTTGGATCATCTCTGCTCGAATATTTTGTTTGGCCTTTTTCTGAATATTTCATGAAAATGGTGTTGTGTTTTGTTTCAATTTTGTATACCATCCCTGTCGGCCTACATCAGATGTTTAAGCATGATTTATTTTGAGTAATTTCTCATCAAAATATTTGCTGATGAAATTGCTGATGTGAAGCGATGAGTGAACAGTCGCTTGGCAACTAATATTCGCCTGGCTTTGTGTAACAGAAAAGAAAGAAAATATTAAAAACAGACAAATGGATCACTGGATGTTTAGGTGCGCCAATAAAGGTGATCGGTGTGTGAATATGTTGGGGAGGGAGTAAGTTATTCAATTCTGTATAAATATACATGTAAAATATTTATGGGTAATTAAAAAATATATATATGGGTTAGATAATAAGGGAGTGTAAAGCAGTCAAATAATTATGACATTACTTTATACGAGTTGAAGCACTTCTACTACCGGACGAGAAATCTTAATGAGAATCTCAGAAAATGGAATCCAAAAAATGGAATCCCATCATCATCAGTTTAACATTCGTTTTACATGCTGTTGGGTGGCTTTTAGAAATCGATTTCCAAACTAAACTATCTCTGGTCAGGTTTTTAATTATCCCTCTTTCTCTCAAGTCTTATCACTTCCTCCCATATTTTCCTTGGCCTTTACCCGTGAACTGAACCTGCTACCTCAACTGTTCTATATCTACTAATCCAAGAACTCTCATCCATTCTTTCAATGTGGCCATACCATCAAATTCCCCTGTTCTGCACACATCTCCCGCTACTGTCTAGATTTAATCTTCCTCTAAGGTCATCAGATCTAAGCATACATCCTATTATATTGTTTTACTAAACAAAGCATTAACTTTTATTATTGCCTGGAATTATTTTTACTTTTATCTTTGTTTTGTTCTTTTTTTGTTTAACCAAATTATATTTTTTAATGGTATTTAGAAAATTAAATTTAATAATGACGGCATCATTTGGGCATTAAATTATTAATTGAACGAAATTGTTATTAAACTAGAACTAATTTTGTTAGGGTAATGTTTTAACCTCAGTTTATGAAATGTGTGTAAATAGCATCAAAAACTTTAAAACATGAAAATTTGCTAAGAATTTAAATGATTTTCTATTCAACAGTTTAAATGCCTTTCAAATTTCTAAGGTTCACAAAGTAATTTATTTTTGTTTTCAACTATAAACAAAATATTAAGATGGCTGACTTGTTTACGAAGAAGGTGAAATGCATTCTGATAGATTTAATTTCATAATTTTTTTTTTAATGGATTTTTAAAAAGTTATTTTTGATATTTTATGCTGTTGCATTTTTTATTTGAATAAATAATTGATTAACATAAAAAAAATAATGTGTAAATCAACTAGAGGTGTGAAACACACAGACAAGTGAGAAGTGATCACAATTTTATTTATATAGAGATCATTGTTATAACACTACCTGTGGAAATTCCATGGAGTCATGGTATTAGGTATTATGGAGAGTAGAAAGTGAAACCTTGGGTTTACTTTCAGCATCTGTGTAACTCTCGCTTCATCCCTACTTTGTCCTTACATTCCATGAGCGATGTTTCTGATAAAAGATGAATGTATAAAAAGTAATAAGTAAAAATTAAAAAATAAGATATTTGCCAGTTCCGCATTAAGTAAATTTAAATTTTACAGGATTCTTTTTATTATTTTAAATTTAATTTCTTTTCTTTTTAAAGCCATCCCACCGCCATAAACTGTAATTTCTGGATAACTATAATGTTGTTTGGTAATTTCATAGTTTACAGGTGTTCGGATATGTTATCGACATTAGGTAAATCATGAGTTATGGATTTATTCTTATACATTGAATAAAGTAAATGTGGACTTTTTGAGTGTTTGTGCATTATAGCCACGCTCATACAACCTCAATATTTAATTCAGTCTCGCCATGTTCTTAAAAAAATATATTTCGAATCGATTTTATCAAAAACGTAGTTAATCCCGATATTCTATGTTTGTTTAGTCATAATGATAAGTAGGAGTTAATATTCTCCTACACAAATAAGTACTGTGATCACCCAGAACATTTTTCCCATGAACGCTATTTCGACTCTCTGCAAAAATGGTTAAAAACATTATTTTATTTATTCTTAATAAATAATATGCTTCCTAATCAATAAAAAGGAAGAAATTCAAAATTTGAAAAATAATTCTTTATAGATTACTTTTTATTAAAATATTAAATTAAAAAAGAAAGAAAATGTAAAAATGTTGTAAAAGAACAGGAAATACTAACATAAGTATTGTTTCGTTCATTCATTTTAACATTTCCTAACAACAATGATGGTAGTACACGTCTGTTCTCAATCATGCTGGTAGTACACGTCTGTTCTTTAATTAGAAAATTTACAGAAAATGATCTAATAATTATTGGGGTTTTTTCATTATGAATAACTTTCATTTACCACAAGATGACATTACATTTATAAGGATTTTTTCACTTGTTCAAAGCCTGCATTTTTAGTTATACTCTGTAAAAATTGGTTTCTGAACACAAGACGGCAAATTTTCTAATTTCCAACAAACTTTCAATGGTCATAATTCGGTTGCTAACTGAGCTACCACATTGAAAGTTTTTAGCTATAATTTAAATAGAAATAAAATTTTGGTTTGGGATACTTAATAATAATTAAATATATATATATATATATAAGAATACCCGTCCCAGGACAAGTAAAATTAATTCTGCTAACAACAGTTTAGCACTACTTTTATGAATATTAAAATCAAGATATAATGATACTAAACCTTATGTCTAGAATCCTTATTCCAATTGTGTTCAAAATCCATTACATGATTTTGATTCTAGAAAATGTCTAAAATTTAAGGCTTAAGCTTAATGAGTATTAAGAAATTTTAATTTAAGGAATCTTGCTTCATTGATGTCTAATGACTATGGATCGAATTCAATGCAAATCTGATATATTTGAATTTTCAAGTGGGAAGTTGTTATTATGCCACCTAAAAACCCTTTAAAATACCCCAAAGAAACTGAAATTTGGGGAATATTCATTAATTGATGTCTAATACATATTGTTAAAATTTTACAAAAATCGGTATTATCTGAATTTCCGCAAAATCCTTCCACCCCCTCTACATAAAACTAAATTAAACTAAATATAGCCCAGATTACCTTCCCTAACAGCTGTGTTCCAAAATTCATAACGATCGGTTAATTGGTTTAGTAGTGAATCCTGTACATACAAATCTATAAACATATACACATACCTAACTTAATATAAATAGAGATATGTGAAAGTTACCTTGACGTGAAATATGTACGATGGACCATAGCTCTTGTGATGCGTAAAATAAATGTTCATGTCCGCAAAAGAGCAGCATGATAAGCATTATGAAGCTCCGACTATCATCTAGTTTGTGTGATGACATATGTTTGCTGTCACTAAGCACCTGCACTGGTGGCTGATCAGCCCAGCCACATGTAAGGCAGCTGATGTTTGTGCAAAGTTAGCTTTTTTGTCCCAAGCAGTTCATTACACTTGTCGATGATGGATTCGCATTGATTGAAATTCCTTAACTCCCAAGGTGACATGTTTTCTCCCATCCAAGCAATCAATATCCAGATGTTCCCAATTTCTCTCTTCTGGTGATTAGCTTTCAGACAATCCTTATCCCTTTTGCTGGGCTTGCATTGTTAACCTTTCACAAGTTCCCATATGGCTGGCTTTAGCAAATAACTGTTGCTTAACCAAAACAACGAAAAGGAGTTTTGTCTGATAACTTATGACAGCCATCATATCTCTGATGTGAAAACATTTTTCTCTTGGCTTTGTATATCTGAATAAGGTATATGATACTATTCAGTTATTTTTTTTTTTTTTTACTATACTGATAATCAAAAGTATTCAATTACTTTTACAGAAGAGCATTGCTGGAAGAGCACAAAAACAGATAGATGAAATAATAGTCACATATGTTTAGAAGAAGAATTTTGCATATAGCAGTCCAATGTTCAAAAAGTCTGAGTAATAATATATGAAAACGTCACATGGATTGAAAAGGGTGTTTTCAAATAAAAAGATGCTCTTACACACATACAAATGCCGATAGCTACATGCCCGGTGTCATCGACGAATAAAAATCTAAAAAGGTGCAATAAAATCTTATCCATGCCTCCCAGGGACGGACGTCAATTTTTTTCAGAAAAAATGTTTACATTGCAAAGCACACAGAAAATCGTTCATGAATGTGGACACATCGACAAAATAGCTTTGTTTTTTTGTCAATAGGAAATTTTCCCCAGTGTATTTACTTCCCGTTTTATCGGTTTTTTTTTTCTTCCCCACCATTTCAAGCTAAGATAGTATCCGACCTGACCTTCTTTGTAACTGAACAATTTTGTGATATGAATCAATATTTTCTTAAAAATAAATTACCAGATAAAGAACCAGGTGGGTGCGAGATATTGTGAATTGTTTTATTAAATAATTCTTTCTCATCTCTAGCTTCTCCCAGTTCGTCTGTAACCTATGTACATTTGCATTATATCGATTCCACCCTTATTTATAATTTCTTGGAGTGCAGTGAGTTCATATTTATTTACGATAGAATTATAATTTCTGGGTGTGAATTAATATAAACTAACCGTAAGCTCGTTTTTCGTTACCATGTATGTATATAAGCATTAAAATAAATTACAACACATACAGACGGTTTACGACACACATTCAGCAAAATGTAAACAAAAAACTATAACAATTGAAGTAGAATCTACTTATTGGTTGGGGGATGGTGACCTATTCAAAAATTGAATAAGCAGGGATAATAATTCACATTTTTGGAATTCCTTTAACTTTTACATATGCAAATGTTATTTATGCAAATCAAGAATTATTGGATTATGTGAATTATCTGGACTACTATTATCATCTCGATTGTTATATTCACAACGTTTTGTAACCTCTGACCTCCTCTGGGTGGATCTTTTTGAACTTGGGAATCAGTACGGAATTTCGAATTGAATCCTTTAATTCCTAACAGGTTTCGAGTTCAAAAAAATGCACTTGAAGAAAACCGCACGTTACACCGGACGAAACGTTGTGAATATAACAATCAAGATGAATACAATAATAATCGCCTATATAAAAGGGCAAACGTCAGTGTGTGTGTGTGTTTGTAAGTCTGCAAAAGGCTCCCAAGATACTCACCAAACCTCCCATGAAGTGTATATTTTCTTAAATAGCGTGGCCTCAATAAATAATATCTCACAATTAGAAAAAATTATTTCTTTGAGGGTCAACTGCGCCAGGTTTCTTAAGGAGGGGGGTTCCACTAAAGTCAATGTTATTATGTAGTAATTTCGAAATAAATCAATGTACTTATGTAGTAATTTTGCCGACTCATTCTTGCACACATGACAGCACAGTAAGAGGTATGCGGACTGCCAACTAATACTTCCAGACAAAGTTAAACAACGCCTATACTGACCAGTACTGAAGGACCAGGTGCTGTACAAAGTTAAGCTCAATCCCCGGCTGCACCTTTGTAGTAAGGCAAGGGTTGCTCAATATACAGCTGCACCTCTTTTCAACAAGAGTGTGTAGCCGGAAATGACATCAGGGGGAGGGGGGAGAAATTAAAAATTAATAGCCGCTAATTCAATATTTAAAAAACAGAACAGGAAATGAGTCAGCATTTTTTAAATTTTACATTTTAGTAGACGCTGCCCGCCACTACCTGCTAATATGATTACATAAGTATGGTTGATTTTGAACAAAAGTTGCATAATAATATCGTGGGGTCTGCATTCCCACCGAACGTTCATAGAATAAAAATATATCACAAACCCCTACAAGGGTTTTGAAATAGACCCCCCATAACCAGATATATTATGAAAGTACATTAACCAGAGTATTGATTTACTCCTCTCCAGGAGTTAGGCACAAGGCCAGTTTTTATCTTACTCCCACAAGTAAGATGTGACCCAAGGTCGGGTCGGGAAAGTGGGGTTTAAAAATTGCCTGGGCAGCCCCGTCGGCATTCCCCAGTAGGGGAGCCTCAGGCAGTAAGCAATAAACTTACTCCTCCCCAAAGAGGGGAGGCAAAGCCTGGGAAGGTGGACCTCCCAGAACTGCACAGGACAGACCCATTGACCGGCATAAATCAAGCCCCGAAGGCCAAGACAATACCAGTCTATGGGGTGCAGTATCCATCGGAACAGATACTACACTTTGATCTTAGCCAAAAGGCCAAGAACCCAAGTCCCCCAAGTACATTAACCAAAGTAGTTAGATACATATGACTGAGTTTGAACAAAGATTGCATAACAATATCGTGGGATCTGAGTTCACGCCGGACCTTCATAAAATGGAAATATATCACAAACTCTTTTGGAAATAGACCCCCCCCCCCCATAACCAAATATATTCTGAAAGTACAATAACCAGAGTAGTTAGATAAGTATGGTTGATTTTGAGCAGAGGTTGCATAAAAATAGACCCCCATAACCAGATATATTCTGAAAGTACAGTAACCTGAGTAAATGGAGGGGGGGGGAGGAGAACTTAAGAATTGACCGTGACCAGTTGTGCTTCTCAGTGTTGTCCGGGATCAATAATTGTACAATTTTAGTATTAATTTTGTTAACTGGAACTCTCTTCAGACTATTGACTTCATCAACATAACATATCTTCTTAATATGCTGCAATGGAGAGGGAGGGCAAAAATTAAGAATTAACCAGTACTATTTGTTCTACTCGGTGTTGTCTGGGATCAAAAATTCTAAGATTACAGTATCACTTTTGGTAATTGTTATAATCTCTTCAGACTATTGTCTTTTTCAACATCATTTATCTTCATATTATTGTGAAATGGGGGGTGACAAGAAAATAGGAATTGTCCGGGACTATTAGTTCTACTCTGCATTGCCCGGCATCAATAATCATTATCACCATCATTGCTCTTCATACTTTGATTTTAACGGTACTTTTGGCAGTTCTGTGAAGGCCTCCTTACTAACATTACAGCATTAAAAGAGAAAGGGAGAAAGATAAATAGACATCTAGAGAGAGAGAGAGAGAGAAGTTTTATTTAATATAAAGATGTAACACATGCTATTTAACTTCTTCTATTTTGCTTTTTTTAGTGCCTCGGACAACGGCAGCACTTTTTATAGCCTCCGGTAGGCGTGACTCAAATGAACCAATCAATCGCAATCATTTTAAAATAGATATTTCACCTTCATTATTAAAAATAAACACCGAATTGCCATTTCATTGCCCCCCCCCCCCCCCCCCATGAATACAATATTTTTCTTTTCGGTTCATTTTTATTTTGTTACTTTTCACAATAGAATTAACGTTTTTTCACACATTACTAAGTCTGCTATGTAAATTAAAGAAAGTTATATTAAAAAAAAATTTTTTTTAAATAGGCAACAAATAAATGTTACCAAAGGAAAGATAAATTATTCTTCTACCTACCTGTATAAGTTTATTTGTTTATTTTATTATTTATTTTTTATAAATGATCTTTTTATTTATTCATTACACTTTGGCGCTTCTGGAGGTTCCAGCGGGTATAAAAAGTGGTGCGCCCTCGGGAAACGGCGGGTATCCCTGCTAGTCTGAATATAAATTATCAATTCTCATTTCAAAGATTCTGAAGCATAAGTAATTATCGATGCTTCGTTTTCTTTTCTATAAGTTTTTCAATTTTCTGATCTGACTTTAAGTCGAACGTCCAAGAGTGAAAGCGATGGGATACCAAGTGTATAGTTGAAAATAAATTTGAATGATCGGTTCCAGGGCAAAGAGAGAAAAATCGAAAACACAAAGATGGAAGAGATGAGAGTAAACCGAAATTAAGGGGGGGGGGGGGGGGAAGATAGGGAAAATACGAAAGAGAAATAAATGTCAGAGTGACAAGAAAGTTATCTGTGAAGGAACAACATCGAGAGACAAAAGGAAAGGATGATTGACATTTTATTTTGAATGAGAAAGAAACTGACAGTAAATATTTTTACTTGCTAAAATGATACTGGTAATGAAGGATTTCAGTACTTACGGAATCAGTCCCGAGTATTGGCAGAGAATTCAGAGTCAGTCCCGAAAATGGCCAAAGCAGTTTATGATTTGAATTCTTTTCTTTTTTGAGAAAGTTTTTTTTTCACCTTTTTTTGGGGGGGGGGGGGGGGGGGGGGGGGCTAAAAATATTTAAACCCTAATTTAACCCTTCGCATATTAGTGTCGTCTGCATTTGTACAATTTTTGCGGCTTTCAAATCGTAAACCGCTTCGGCCATTTCCGGGACTGACTGTATTCTCCGTCAATACTCGGAACTGACTCCATAAATACTGAAATCCTCTGGATACTCATTCATTACAATACCTTAAAAATAAAAAATATTAAAAAAAAAAATTTTTTTTAATAAAAAAAATCAATCCTCTCAAATTAATAAGAATCAATCCACATATTAACTAACTGCATGTACCCAACGTTGCCCGGATAGAGGGTTTAGAAAAAAGTAATTCAAAATATAGTTGTGTATACATTTTTTAAATAGGATTTTTTTAAAGTTTATTTTAATTTTCCATTTCTAAATTATTATTCGATAAATATTCGATTAATAGTAAATAAAAAGGTAAATTTGTCGTTTCCCACCTAAAATGGCGGACAACTCTGACATCAATAAGCCGTCTGCTAATTTCCGACCACAGAAATGAGTAAGTAAACCCAAATAAATTGTTTTGGAATAATTTAAAATTTACCTTAAATATGTTAAAGGAAATAGTTGGGAAACAATTTATTTGGGTTTACTTCCTCATTTGTGAGGTCGGAAATTAGCAGACGGTTCATTAACGTTGTCTGCCATTTTCAGGGGGGAAACGACAAATTTACTACAAAAAAATATAGTTCAACAATGTGTATTTATCAAAGTTGCGTATAGGCGAGAAACACGCACACACAAAATGTCTGATAGTTACTACAGAGCTTATCAGTGAATCTTTAATGGCCGAGCACAGAACAAAGACGTGTCTGTCTGAGGCTCGCTAACGTTCATTCATAGAAATCTAATACAAGAAAATTCTGTCTGTGACAAAAACATTCTCGTTGGACGAGTTCATCATCACAAAATTCTTCTATTCGGACCAATTGGTAGCATTCATTTTATAGACAAAACAGAGAGAGAGCGGATACAGACGTGGCCATTTTTTTATTTTTTTATTAAAACTTTTTTTTTACTTTTAACTTTTCCAACTTTAAAAAAATGTTAAACCTAAAAGGAACTAAAAATCTTTTTTGAACATTACCCAATTAAATTTAATGTTATTGAACTTATCTGAGTTAATTATTCAGAAAATTAACATCTATGCTGATGATACCACTCTCTATTCTGGTGTTGCTTCTCATCCATCTCTCTCGGATCAGTCGAAATATGCAGCTGATCTAGAAGTTGACCTGGGTTCAGTTGTAGATTGGGATACGAAATAGCTTGTTTCATTTAATCTTGTTAACTCTCAGCTCGTGTCTTTCAATCTTAGACGTGTCCCTTTTCTTCCTGAGATTCTCATGGATGGCTTTGCTCTTGAGGAGAAATCGACTTCTTGGTCTTTCTTTGTCATCAAATCTTTCTTGAAGTTCATACATTAGATCCATTGCTCTTTCTGCTTCTCATAAAGTTGGTTCTCTCTATCACTCCAAACACTTTCTCACACCTGAGGCTATTCTCCATCCCTACAAATCCACAATCAGACCATGTATGGAGTACTGTTGTCATATTTGAGCTGGTGAATCTCTGTCCTATTTGAGGGTTCTTGATAAGGTGCAGAAACGTATCTAATTTGATTGGTCCTACTCTTTCTTCTTCTCTACACCTTCTCGCTCATAGACATGATGTTGCTTTTCTATAAATACTATTATGACATGTGTTCTTCAGAATTATGTGATCTATTGCCCACTTTTTTCGTTCCAGCTCGTTTGACTCGTTGGTCTAATGGTCTCCATCAATTCGCTGTTTTGATACCTCATTGTAACAGCTTCCTATTCCAGTAGCTTATTTCCAAGAACTTCAGAATTGTGGAACTCTCTTCCTTCTGACAGTTTTCCTCCTACCTATAGCTTTGTTTTTTTCAAGACTAAGGCCAATAGGCATCTCCTGTCTTTGCGATAATCATAGTTCGTTCTTGATAGCTCCTTACATCAAGTGGCTTCATGCCTTGTCTGGAACGATTTCCATAAAAAAATATAAATTTAAAAATTTTTTCAGCATACGAAAATAATGAAAATGAGAAACTAAAAACGTGTGTACTTTATTTACGCCTTAAACAACGTTCCTATGTAGTAACAAATGTTTAATAAATCTAGCAAAAATCAAGTAATGGTCAGATTTCCACGAAATTTTCGATACTTATGCATTATTGAACTAATTTATCTTTAACATGCTGTTTTCGTAAAATATATTAGAGAAAATATTTTCTTTCTACGTGACCCTCCCCTATTTCATTTTATGAAATCTGAACGAAATATATCCAGGTTGGTCGAAATTTTAATGTTATATAAAGCAAAAGTTTTTAAAAAAACATCCGATTTACTTTATTATATTTTATGGGGTGTAATTTGGCAGACTGATCCGTAAATTCACAACTAAAAAGTGAAAATAAATGTTTTGAAATTTTTTACTACCTTTTCTCAATAAAATATACTGTGATCTATTGCATTGCGAAGAAAAAAAATTGTTCTACAAAATAAATCATTTTTCAGAGATTTTAATCCATTTAAACGAATTCATCATTTAGCCAAAGTAGAAGTTTAAACATCTATTTTGAAAATATGCCTTCCCAATTTTTCAAAATATTTTAATATAATATAGCCCTAACTGTTATTAATCCAACATTGATATCAACTTAATAATATTTACTTTTGAAAAGCATACTTATTTGCTAGTAGTAAGTTAGCATTTTTCGTCATTTCTCTGGAGATACACAATACATCCGTGATTAGCGAATCAATAGTGAAAGTGACATTTTTGCACCCCCACGCACGCACGTGTGGTCTTGTGTTTACATTCTAAAAAAAAAAACTCTTTGGACGACACCTCGATAAAAGTAAGTATTATATATATTATGTATATATGTATTATTAATTATTATTATATATTTATATTATTTATTATACCTTTTTTTCTTTTTCCAATTTAAATTTTTATCTATTCAGAATTTTCGGGAATCTTTTACTATAGTCAAGTTGTGTTTTGACTTACTGTGTTGAATTTTTTATTGTAGTCTAACATTAAATACTTCTAATTATATGAATGAAATATGTTTAAATCTCTATAATTTTCCTTTGTGAATACTTCAGAAAGTCGATGGGAAATATGACAATTTTGCCAAGTTTGAAAGAAATAGAATATTAATAATTTGATAACAATTATTTATTAGTAGTTGAGAAAACAAAACTAACATTTGTAAAAGTAATATTAAACTAAAGTTATATTTTTGAAAAGAACAAAAATGATAACTACTATTTTATTGAATAAATATTCTTCTGAGAAGAACCAACAAATTCTTGTTATATTTTAAAAAAGAATCAGAATTATAACTCTTTGGAACTCCCTCCCTGTCCCCTGTTTCGCCGACTGCGTGTGTGTATATATATATATATATATATATATATATATATATATATATAACAAAGTCCTAAAATTATCCATTTTAATATTCTTTTCTTAAACAAAAGTAAATACCAGTTTAAGAAGGTAATTTATTTCGGCAATTCTTTTTTCAGTAAAAAAAAAAGGTAATAATCTGCCTAAAAATGTGCAAGTCAAGGAAAAAAAATTTTAAAAGGGGGTTAAAAAAAAGAAAAAAAAAAAGGCCGTTAATTTTGTCTACAACATAATGAAAGTAACTATCACTTTTGGACATCCATAGGTATATATTTCGTAATGCTAAATGTTTGTGTAAACAATACATCCAGCCGTAGAAAAAGAAAATTTCGTACTTGTATCGCAAGATAAAGAGTTTCTTTCCAAATTAGATAATTTAATCTTTAAATAAACTATTTTACTTTAAAACAACTTCCTATAAGTATAACTTTATTTTAGGGAGATTTTTAAAAACGCTAAATGGAACGCGAATGTATGAATTTCTTAAAGAAAGCAAAAACCGGTGACGTCAACGATTCTATGGTTCCTATCGTACTAATTAAACTTGACATAAAAATTTTTTAAAGGTTTTAAGGGGGGGGCTTCGGTAACATTCGGAACGGCGTACCTTCTTTCGTCTATTTCCGTTCGTTTTCGTAGCATTCGTTGTACATACGTGACGTAAATTTTTGGTAGTATTTCCCGAAACTGTACCGAAAATATAATTATGTTTTCTTTACAATTTATTTATTTAAAAATAAAATCGGCACTTGTTCATAATACTCCACCATCCGTTTTTCTGTTTATATTGACCAATTTTTTTCTTTTTTCTGTGTACAATTATCTATCATGACGCTAGATAATTCAGGGTTTTTTTTTAATTAAAATATTTTAGATTTTTGCAACATGGTCAAAAAGTGGGTGATCAGTTTACGTTGAATTTATATAGGAACCTGATTCCCCCCCCCCCCCCATCTAAAATATTTGGGGAAAAAATTCTAAAAAACACGGAATCGACATGATGTATTGTACACCAAAACAAGAAAAAGATTTGGTCAGTAAAAAAGTTGAGAAAAACGGGTGGTGGAGTATTACGAACAAACGTCAAAAAATCATTTCAGTTTTCTCTTATTTTATTTTTGATTTGAATAAATATTCGATTAATGGAATTTTTTTAAATAAGTCAATGTACAGGCTGGGCAAAAATAAGGGTCCTATTTTTAAAAATTCATAACTTTTTTATTTATTGATTTTTTTTTTTTTTTTTTTTTTTTTTTTTTTAGAATAAGTAAAGGACCCCTTCCGAAGCAAGCATGAGCCGTATTAGCCCTAAGGAACGTACCCTCATTTAGAAAACATTATTTTTGCTTAAAAAACTCAAAACAGTGTAAAAAACAATACTTTAGTTTTTGTAAGTTTTAAGTGTTTTTCGGCTAAAATTTGTTTTGTTTATTTCAAAAAATGGCGGAAGGGTCAGTCTACACACACATAAAGTTTGGTGAGTTTAACTTTTATTTTGTGGAAGTTATTCAAATTCAAGTTATTCAAATTTAAAGATAGGACCCTTATTTTGGCCCACCCTGTATTTATCAAATTTACGTATAGGCGAGAAACACACACGATTTTGTCTGATAGAATGAATTTCTACTACTACTACTACTAAAAAGTCACTAAATTAAAAACAAACTTTGTTATCTAAAAAAAATGCAAAGGTTCAGAGATAATTTTTTTAAATTCTAAGTTCACAAAAGTGGACAAAAAATAAAGTAATTTAGTTTAAACAATTATTATGAAATAATCGAAATATTGACTTAAAAGAAAAAAAATAATGAAGAATAAGTGGTGCTTGTACAGAGAAGCGTCCGTATTAAATTATCAATACCACAAAAAAAAACAGTATTATATACTTATGCAGCAGATTTAAATCAGTATCCTCACCAAAAAGTAAGAAAAATTATCGAGTAGAAATTTAATTAAAAATCAAAATAAGTTTCATCGTTTTTGATGAATGCCATTGATTTATTACGTGTTAATATGACAGACTGTGTTACCTTCTCTTGAATTTCGTGTTTTTCGCTCGAATCAATGGCCGAATCCGATTAAACGATATAACGGATAAAAAATTTTTATTACAATTTTACTCGATAGTTTTTGCTAATTTTTTGGTGTTTAAGTATTTCAAATAGTTTTTCGGTTAATCTAATTGGAACTGCGATTTTCAGCGTTTTTTCATATGCACGCTAATCTGTACAAGCACCGAATAAGTTCACAAACGAAGGAAAAAGAATTGAAAAGGAGGAAGAAAACTGGTTTAAATCCGTTTTCTGCCCCCTAAAAGGAGAAAACAAACGAAAAACAATTTATGAATTTAAACAGACCTACCCTTAAGTTTTTTGTTGTTGTCGATTTGAGGAAGTCGAATGTCCAGTGTTATGTTAAAAACAAAAGTTTTTATTAGCAAATCAATCCATGGAATATTAGGCTTTATATATATATATATATATATATATATATATATATATATATATATATATAATTGAATGTTTTTCTTTTGTTTAGTAGATGTTCTTGTTTTTTCTTTATGGGTTGTGATAGTAAAACTGTTCAATATTTTAGTTTAAATTCTTTTTCGAAAATCGATTATTTTGTTTACATAAAGTGTCAGTTCATTAATGTTAACTTAACAATAAACATTTTTCTTAAATTTAATGAAAATGTAAACATTATTTGTAGAAAAACAAACAAACAAAAACGTGTTTTTGATTTTGTTCCACATTCTATTGAGGAATCCAATATTATTTGTTCTTTTTAAGTGTGAATGGTGATCCAGTTCCTACGACTCGACACGAATATTAATTCTAATGTTTGAGATAAGAAGTTTGAGAATGAATTCCCGGAAGCAAAAACGTTTTTTTGTTGTTGTTTTTTTCTCTCCAAAATTTAGGTTCACAATTACTTTTCATAGTTTTCATTTGTTCTGTCTTTTAGGCAATTAATGACTTAAATATCCTTTCTATGTAATCATATTGACCGTCGCACCGGCAAGAAGACATTGAATCATAGCGCACGTTTTCGTGTGATTCCAATAATAACAGAAACCGCGTGTTAAGCCGGTACGAGCAGCAGCAGACTCGAGAAATGCCGCGGCCGGCCGTACACATTGGTACGAACAATGCGAGACACAGAGAGAGAGAGAGAGATAGATAGAGAGATAGAAGGGCAGCGTTTCACTGCGACAAACAATTTGCTTGTGGAGAGAGAGAGGGGGGGTGCGTATACAATAGAGCAAGGAGTCGGCAACCTTTCAGAGGAAAAGACTAAAAATCTATGCAAGTGTTTAGGTTATTAAGTTAAATATAACAGAAGTACATTTTCTTGGATTTGAACTCATGCCACTCTATCCAAAAAGCTGTTTATGCTTGACGGTTTAAAGAAGAACAAGGAATTTAATATAGTTTTATTTAAACAGAATTCTTCCTTATTTTACTGCTGGGATAATAGAAAAAGAAGTACTAATTGTAACTAAGAGCGTCGGGGAAAATGCGAATTCTTTTCTACAAATAAAATCGAGTTAAACAATGGTAAAATGAAAATTATTGTTTCTGTTACAACCCGTCAATGAAAGAATCAAGACACCCTCCAGATGTTCGTCACGCAACCTTTTCTTTAAATGACTTTTAGTTTATTTCATTTTCGAAAATAGTTGGTCGCAAGCGAATTCACTTCCAAATACTGATATTATTGATTTTGCATTCTTCAATGTTTCGACACTTCGGCGCCACCAATTTTTACGCAGACTCGCATCGGTGCATCTCCACCCCGACACAGGCTCCATCGGCGAAACTGTTTTTGGTATTATTGTAGATTAACACACTCAGCTAAATCTCCCCCCCCCCAAAAAAAAACGAGATTCTACTTTATTAGGCGATTACGTGTGAACACTAAAAACTTGTCGGAAAGAAAAAAGAAAATTATTTTAGAATTTAGAGTGGGGTATCAGTTTCGTATATAAATTTAACGTAACACGATCCCATTTCCTGGCCATTCTATCGTTTTAAGGCAGTTAACAAAAGAAATTGCTATGGATCTCCCATAGCAAATGTGCGTTATTTTTCTTGGTGGTGTCTACTTTTTTAGACGATTACGTGTGCTTTTAACACCTTGCCAGTCGGACTTGGAGGTAAAAAAAAATTGTAGTTAACTGCTGTAAAAAGTTAGAATAACCCGGAAATTATAGATCATTTTACGTTAAATTTATATGTGAAACTGAACCCACTCTAAATTCTAAAATAATTGATTTTTTTTGTTTGTTTTGTTTTATTCCTCTTTCCCACAAGTTTTTCAGGGTATTCACACCTATAGTAGTCCTAATTTTTTCAGGGAGTAGCTGAGAGTGTTTTATTTACTCCTCCCCAGGAGTTAGGCACAAGGCCAGTTTTATCTTACTCCCACAAGTAAGATGTGACCCAAGATCAGGTCGAGAAAGTGGGGTTTGAAAAGCCAGCGCTCGAGAGGCCATTTAAAAATTGCCTGGGCAGCCCCGTCGGCATTCCCCGGTAGGGGCGCCTCAGACAGTAAGCAATAAACTTACTCCTCCCCAAAGAGGGGAGGCAAAGCCTGGGAGGGTGGACCTCCTAGAACTGCACAGGACAGGGGTGCGGTATCCATCGGAACAGATACTACACTTTGATCTTAGCCAAAAGGCGTGAGTGTTTTATTTACTCCTCCCCAGGAGTTAGGCACAAGGCCAGTTTTATCTTACTCCCACAAGTAAGATGTGACCCAAGATCGGGTCGAGAAAGTGGGGTTTGAAAAGCCAGCGCTCGATAGGTGAGCACTCTGGCCATTTAAAAATTGCCTGGGCAGCCCCGTCGGCATTCCCCGGTAGGGGCGCCTCAGACAGTAAGCAATAAACTTACTCCTCCCCAAAGAGGGGAGGCAAAGCCTGGGAGGGTGGACCTCCTAGAACTGCACAGGACAGGCGTGCAGTATCCATCGGACTATCTAAAAATTTACTTTCTTTTTTTCTCTCACTTCCAACATACGTCAAAAGAAAAAGTAAAGAACAGTAAACTATGCGATAAAGAATTCAAGAACTTTAAAGGTTAAGCTAACAACACTAACATAAGTTTCCGATTTAAAACTACAACTTCCTTCTTTTTTTACAATAAAAAGAAATAAAAGCCAAAAAATAACAAAAATAAAGTTAAAAAATGTATATAAAATAAGATACAAAAAAAAAAGATTGTTTTATTTCTAAATGCTTTAATTTGAACTTTCGGTGCTTGTCAACTTGTGTAGTCCGAGATTTCTGGCCTCGCTCACACGCCCCTATTCCGAATTCGTGGCCAACCGTCATAAATAACGCTTTAAGTATAATTCAAACGGTTTATTCGAAGTATTTGATGGTGTTCATTTTTAATTGATATTTAATTTTCATTTAAAAAATTATTCCAGCAAATTGTAATACATTTTAATTATAAAATCTTTAAATTGAACCTTTTTACATGTAAAAAATTATTAAATTACATAACATCTTTTTCATGAAAGATTTTATTAAATATCATGGACACCTTTAGTTTCCTTTTGTGGATATCAAAATATTTGGTTGTGTTTTGTTTTTTTTTGTAACATAGTTCACCCCAAACAAGGCAAGCTGCCACTGTAGACGTAAGGGGCTACTGAGAAAAAGGGTGAAAGTTTTTTTTTTTTGGGGGGGGGGGGGGGCAACCTAAATAGTGAGATGTCTGTTTACGTTAGTTTTAAATTTCTGCATGTCAGTACCGTCAGGAAAACAGGGAGCAGGGGGCGGGGGGGGGGAGAGAGTTCTAGAGTCCAGCAGCACGAGGAAAGCTTTTGGAGTAGAAGGCTCTCCGGCATCTGGGGACCTCCACAGTGAGTGGATGGGATTTGGCTGATTGTTGGGTTGACCTAGTGAATTTACATCACGGGGGCACCAGAGCAGCAAGTTCATCAGAGCACTATCCATTGAAGTACTTGTAAAACAGGCACAAGGAAGCAAAATTGCGGCGATGGGACAGGGGCTGGAGCTTGGTGGATAGTGATGGACCTATTAAGTTGGCGACTCTTTTTTGGACTTTATCTAAGAGGAAGAGACTAGTGGAGGATGCCCCAGCCCAGATGTGGCAACAATACTCCATGCATGGTCAGATGGTGGCTTTGTAGAGATATAGGATACTGTCAGGTGTGAGAAGTTTTCAAACACAGTAGAAGGAGCCCACTTTCTTTGCAGCAGCCTTAGCAATGTCTTCTATGTATTTATTCCAATTCATGTTACCTGTGAATGTTAGGCCGAGGAGTTTGAACGTTGGACTCTCAAGTAGTGTCTTATTTGCCATGACAATCGGTGGTTGAAGAAGTTTCTTGTAGTTGTTGAAGAAAAGGAGCTTTGTCTTAGCAGCATTAAATCTTACCATCCATTTATGACCCCATTCCACTACAGACTAGGAGTCACTTTCTAAGGATTCAGCCATTGCTTTGGATATGTGCACGTCCGTTTTGCCCACATGACGAGAGTAAAGCATGATGTCGTCAGCAAATATACCCATCCTTGTGGTACACCTGCATTCATGTCATGTTGTTTGAATGAACGCCCATCGAGGACAACCTGGATTTTTTGGGGTTAGGAAGGATCTAATTATATTAAATATTCATCCAGTAATACCATATGGATTAATTTTTATGAGAAGCCCATTGTACCAGACCTTGTCAAAGGCTTTTGATATATCAAGCGCTACCACCCTAAATTCACCTGCCTTGTCCAGTGTATGGTATATGCGTTCAGAGATGACTGTTAGGATATTTGCAGTAGACCGTGCTTGATTAAATTCATACTTATGGTCAGAAAGAAGTTTAGCATAACAAGGTGACGGACTATCGCTAGATTGATTAAGGATTCAAAAATTTTAGCGAAGTGCGGGAGTAGACTGATGGGGGCGATAATTCTGAGGATTAGTTCTATCTCCAGAATTCTTGAAGACTGGTATCACAGAGGCAATTTTCCAGCTATCAGGGAAGCAAGATTCAGCAAGGCATTTGTTGTAGAGTTTGCAGAGGACAGGAGTCAATTCAGTAGAGCATTTCTTTATTACGATTACTGGTATAAGATCAGACCCACATGCTTTGGAGGTGTCAAGGTTTTTTATGATGTCCCAGACATGAGATGGGGTGATGACCAGATCATCAAGTGTGGCTTCAGTCCACAGTGGGAAATTTGGGAGGGAGTGGTTTGCTGAGTACAAATTGGAGTTTAAGACGAAATGCTGGGCAAGTAGTTCAGTCTTGTCAGTCGCCGTGCAAACGGCATCGTTGTGGTCGGATAGAGAAGGTATTAAAGATTTCCCAGAAATCACAAGTACCTAGTTTCTGCGACTGAATGTGTTTCCTGGTCATTTCTGTATACCTTCTCTTTGCTTCATCTATTGCAGTCTTACAATTATTTCTTGACTATTAATTTATGTCTATTTGTAGTTGACTTACGGCGGCCATGACCCATTCAGTTACCCCATTTGCACACTGATCAACGGCCGAATTGACAGAATGGTTGCTGCCTCTGAGCAATAGCAGCGCACATTTCAAGGTGAACCATTGTGGAGAGTGGGGCTTGCTGTAGAATTTTTGCATGGGGACATGGGCTTCAATACCTGCTTTGACCCATTCAGTTACCCCATTTACACACTGATCAGCAGGGAGAGAAAAAGTTTCACTCCATCATCTCTGATGGAATCAAAATCAGCCTGCTTGGAATATCTGGTCATTTTGAGCAATGACTTATCAGCTTTGAGAAAGATTTTAGGGTGATATCAATCATTACCTCAAGGTAATCAGCATTCCCGAGCGGGCTATGGGCATTCGTCACACAAGCCTCGGGCAGTGAGGTCAAGAACAGGCCGAGAAGTGAGGCTTGATGGTACACACGATCAGGGAGGCGAGTCGGGAAAATGACAGTCTGTGAAAGAGACTGTGCTATGGAGAAACTATACGTGAGTTACCATCTGTGTCTGTATAGCTGGAGAATCCAAGCCAGTCATGGTGATGTGCATTAAAATCCCCAAATACATGTATTTCGGCACTTGTGTCAAGTGAGAGTGCTATATCTATGCTTTCAGAGACAAAGTTAAGAAAGATACAGTCCTGGGTCGAAGGAGAACGTTATAAGAAATATAAGTAACTAACGCTGTGCTGTAGGGTTACTCTAAAGCACATGTAGGCTTGATCATCTGATTCTAGCCTATGTTCCCTAGTCAAGGGGAGGGTGTTTCGAACATAAACTCCTAGCCCATGTATATGTTTGCCAGAGTCTTTACGGTAGAGTGGGAGGTATTCAGTCATGTCAAAATAGTGTGAAAAGATTGTAGGTTTGTTTCACTTAGTGCTAGGATATACAGGGAGTTTACTAGGAGAATGGTTTCTATGTCATTGATGTTGGTTCTACCCCCCCCCCCCCCATATATCTGTGAATACTAACCTCAAGGACGGAGGCGAAGGTGTTTTTTGGTGGGTGTCTGGTTTAGGTTTAATTCTTTTAATTTGTATTGTCATTTGGTTTTGGATAGAGTGGGGAGGGCAAAGTGGGGCTTGTTTGGTGCCAATAAGCTCACACAACCAGTCCATTAGTCGTGACTTAGTCCGTGGGGGTTGTGGCCTCGGGAAAGCCCACCAGGGATAACTGTAGGGTCCTTTTCCATGCGCGACATGGCACGTACAGTTACCCACGATATTATACAATTGTTGATGGAGCAGCCGTTCTTAGCGCTACCTAAGAGTTAGGGATCCTGTACTACCAGGCGGAAACAGCAGCCAGACAAGCTGTCTAATCTGTACCCTCAACCCGTCAGAACAAGAGTGACCCAAACTAGTCATGTGAGACTTTGTGACAAAAAACTTTCCCCAAGTTACCCAGATAAAGAGAAGGAGAGACGGCATTCATTGACCTAGTCAGGAAACAAGGCCAAGTACTGGGTGTCTATGAGGTGTCTCTGCGCTAGTACCTCTGCACCTGGCTTATAGACAAAGAAGGGGTGCAAAGGCCGGGCAATAGGCAGAGCCCATGTAGTCTTTAAGCAATTTTAGGTTTGCAAACCGGATATTTTGTTTGAGACTCCAGCCTTAGGCGGGACTAAGGAGGCCTTCCTCCCCCAACAGTTTGCTGCCAAGATGTAAGTGGTCAGTAGTGGTCAGTTTTTATCTCAGAGTTTTTCTTCTCCCTTTGCTTGTTAGGTAAACAAAAATCCAAGTGGGTTAAAAATGGACGCATTTTCAGACAGTATTCCTCTCTTGGTATCTGTCACATCTCCTAGGGAACTGATTTTCAAATGCAAATAATCCCAAGCAGAATTATACAAGTACCCCAACACCTTTTCTAAGGGGGAATCACAAAACTATTGGCAGCCACACATGTGTTGCTAAAACATCAATATTGGAAAATACCATCCTTTATAACACCTAAAGCATTCTGGTACAAGTCCAGCAAAATATCAAGGGAATTACGCAGAAGTTGCTAAGCAGCATATCATTACACAAAATGGGGGGATATTTTTTAACATGTGTTCAATAAGAAAATTGAGAAGAAAAAAGGCTGGCAACAAAACCCAAATTAGTGTTGTATAATGATAACACACATCTTTAAATTTCAATGTCATCTTTCAATTGAATCATTCAATTTCAATTTAGGATTAATACATAAAGCTTTCCTAATGATTTGGTTGAAAGATGACAGGGATAAAAATCGTTTCACTAACACTTCCAGCATATCTGTGAAAAAGTTAATTCCTGAATTTAGTGAAAGGATATCTGCAAAGAACAATTAATACTAGTTGAACTCAGATCACATATCTTTACAGCTTATTTGTGAAGAATCCAAGTATAATACCTAAAATTAACACACACTCAACCATTATCCTTCCAATGATGTCTTAATTTTTCCTTGGGAACAACAAGACGGTCACGCAACAGAAAGAAATAAAAAGAAAAGGTTTTGGTCCTAGGGTTCAAATATGCATGTACAGAGAACGAGAGGGGAGTGTGAACTCTTTCTCGCGACTCCTGTAAAGATGAAGAGACAGACAGCAAACACTTTGTGAAAGAATGGAAGGCCAACACAAGTTAAAAGATTGAAATGACAAGATTTATTCTTATAAAATATATAAATAGGGGCGGGATATAAAAACAAAACAAAAATAGTATAGGATGGGGTTTTAACCAATACTTAACTAAACCGAGCGAAGATATATATAATGCAAAAAAAACAAAACTTTTGCTTGAGAAAGGAGCTAACTTACAAATTACTGGTGCACCTTCAAAGTTTGTGAGATAAAATGTCCGAATCTTTGACATATATACACAGGTGTAACTGCGATGGAAGAGCCCACGTAATTCTTCTCTGCTTTATCAATTGACTATCTTTTAAATGACTTCTTTGAGGTATATTCTTTGTGTTCATATCAATATCAGACAATTTGACGGTTTCCAAGGTGCTGCAACTTTGTACAAATACTCCTTCAAAGTTTCATTATTTTTTTGTTGTTGTCGTGTTTCTTCTCTCGTGGGTCGGATTGACGAATTTCGCTCCCTCTACACCCGAATCTTGAGGTAGATTGTCTGTAGCATCTCGTCCTTTTTCCTTCCTCTTTTTTCTTCTTTCTTTCTTATCCGTTCAGCAGTTGGTTGGTGTTGGGCCGAATGTCAGGTTGGGGATAGGAGATCCAGGTTGCGGAATGCAGCTGACCTACACAGAGATGGTGAGATGACTAATCTTTTATTTTTTTCCACGGTCACGTTCCATTAGACCCAGAAGTGGAAAGGGTATCCCCTTTCCACTTCTGGGTCTACTGAACTATACACTCTCGCCTACTGAACTATACACTCTCGCCCCCCCCCCCCCATTCCATATTTATCTTTTTTCTTATCTCCTGGCTGATGAACAGATAAAGTTTTAAAAGGGAAAACTATATATACACTCGCTCGGCAATACTTTCAAGCTATGAGACAAAAATAATATTTTAAAAGAAAAGGAATACATCTTCGTTCGATATTTGAAATTATCTACTGGCTATATTTTAAAATTAAAAATCTAATATGGGGATTACGTCACAATATTCACTTTTTACTCAAACAAGTAAGACGACCAAGCACATTTAATGGTTGGAAAGAATTGAACGTAGTTTGTCTTCATCTCAAGCAAATTCACATAATAGCAATTATATAAGAACAAACTTGTTCCCGAGCAATTAGTGAATGCAGTTTCCAGACTCTACTGCAAATCGACCACGGCTGTGACCTTTGCTAACGTGCTCTCTGAACCCCTAGAAATAACAGTTGGAGTGCACCAGGGATCAGTACTTAGCCCACTCTTGTTTATAATCGTCCTTGACTAGCTGACAAAAACCTGCAGAAATGATGCTCCGTGGGAGATTCTGTATGATATTGTTATCAGTGCACTCAGTGCGACAGAAGTAAGTACAGCATTTAACAGGTGAAAATCGGCACTTGAAAGGGGTGGCTTCAGGGTTAATATGACAAAAACGAAGCATATGATATCTGAAGCTAAAGAGATAATATCTGTCCCACAAGGCAAATATCCATGTAGCATCTGTAAGCTTGGAACTGGCTCGAACTCCATCAAATGCAGAACATGCAATAAATGGTGTCACAAAAGGTGCACCAACCTATCGTGTAGCAGATGCAGCTAGTTTCATTTGTAGCACCTGTCGAAATACGACTCGCGTGGAAAGTTGTTGCAGGTTTTGAAAGTCAACAAATTCACCTACCTAAGTAACAATTGATTCCAGCGGATGAACTGACACAACTATAACAATGTATATCTGCACCATGGAGAGTCTGTCAACAATTTTACAAAACACAGGGATTCCATTGTATGCGAGAGTAGCAGCATGCAACATACATGAACCTGGCTGCAGCGCATCCGATGCAGAAAATTGCCAGTCTCACTCTACAGGCCTCCATGAGAAATTATGTCACGCAACGACATCTCAACTGGTATAGCCACATCACCCATCATCAGTTATCCAAAAATCTCAAAAGTGTGTCCCACATTGATTTTGATGGCCCAAAGTCACATTTTAAGCTGCTTAAAACATGGAGGGGATCAGTTGATGACGACCTGATCCTGGCCGGCAGCAACAGCGAAATTGCAACAGACAGGAAAAGTTGAAAATCATTCACGAAATGTCTAACCTCAACATGAGACAACACGAAAAATGAAAATAATATAATAATAAAGCTATTTTATCTCGTCGTAGTCACTGACAATCCTCAAGAACACGTAAAGTCTCTAAACTAATAATTGTTCCACACAATTTCATAGTTTGTTTGTTTGTTTTTTTTAATTCAGAGAAACTATCTACTGGATGGAAGGATTCAGATTTTGGGTCCAATAAAAAATAAACTTGGGTCGCAAGACACTGAGAATATTCAAAACAACCTGACTATATAATTGATTCTATTAATATAAAAATCTGTAGTCTGTTGCATGCTATCAAATTGTCCCAATGCTCAAATATGAAGATGGACATAAAATCTCAATTTTTTTCTTCATTGACCACTTGAAAAAGCAAAAGAAAAGGGGTTTATTCATCATCTACAAAAGAATCACAGAAACCTACTTCCTTAAGGTGAGAAAAGTTTTATTTAACCTAAGTGTCCCTTAAATTCTATGGGTTGCTTTGGAGGTCCCTAGTGCACCTAATTGCCTCCCCACGAGATTTGGATACAAAGTCGGTTTTTAATGTGGGGAAAATCTAGTTACCCCCAAAAAGGGGCACTTTGGATTAGGACAAAAATAAAAGTGGCTTCGGTCTAGAAGAAGTTCTCCTTTACTGATAGAACAGATGAAGTGTAGTATCAGCTCCTAAAAAGCCTGTGTCATAAAAATCAATTTCATTACTTTCCAGATACAAGATTTTTGGGGGAAAAAAGTGCACGACTTTATACTCGCTGGATTCAAGTCTACGTGACGTGATATCGAAAGAGAAGTTTCAAGAATACTTCAATTAATGACAAACTATGTTTAAGAAAATTATTGAACTTCATTCAATATTGTTTATTTTTGTCTTAGTGAGTAGCATATCGGAAATTTCGATATCATTTCGATATACAATCGTACAGGCTCAGTTTCTCGATACTTTTTGAACAAGCTTTATACAGGTTCTATCAAAATTGTAAAAGTACTTTATCAAACTGAACAACTATGTTAACTGTTGAAGAACTTGTTCTCGCCGAGAATAAGATTTTTGTATATGCAAAATTTTAAAAAGGAAGATTACTCATATGTTATTATTTATTACTTTTATGAATTAAGTGTCTAAAAAAAAAAAAATTTCTAACCATCAATTTAAAGCATGTGGAATTTTATTCTCATATTTTTGGAACTTGTAAGGAATGGGTATCAAGAGGATTTCAGTACTTATGCAGACAGTCCTGAGTATCATCAGAGAATCCTGAGTCAGTCTCAGAAATGGCTGAAGCATTTTACGATTTGAAAGCTGTGAAAAAAAATGTACAAAGGTAGATGACACTAAGCATGCGAAGGATTAGGTTAGAATTTGGGATAAAAAAAATTAAACCCCTACAAAAAATAAATAAAGTTAAAAAAAAAAAGAGCTTTCAAATCGTAAACTGTTTTAGCCATTTCCAGGACTGACTCAGGATTCTCCATCGATACTCGGGACTGATATGTAAGTACTGAAATCATCTGGATACTAATTCCTTACAAGTACCATTTTTTTTTTTTTTAAGTAATACTAACAAATACATACATAGAAAAAAATAAGCGGATACGAAAATTTAGAAAAAGAAAATTTTACCAAAAAACGTAAAACAAACTTTACACACACATCACTTTTTTGTTTTTTCTGTTTCTTTATTAAAACCTAAAGAAGTAAATGAAAAAGACAAAGAAGTGAAAAGCAACTTCTTTTGGGATCCCTATTTACTTGCTTCCTCTCGAGGGTAAAGTTAGACACAAGGTCGGTTTTTAATGTTAAGAAAATCCAGTTCCCCTACAGAAGAAAACAAAAATACCTGTATAGTCCCCTCATCATTACACCATGAATGAAAATCCCCCTTCGAGGAGGAGGTAATGCTTAGTTTGAACAGATTCTACATTTTGATCCTAGCTCAAAGGCTGGATGTCTGTAGCTCAGTAAGAAGGCGGTGGCAAGCAAAAACAGAACATCTTTTTGAACTTTATATTCCTTTTTCCTTCGTTCATATTAAAATGTTTTCATTTCCAAACAGACGAAATATTAGACATTCACCAAATGAACAAATCATCAGGTTACGCTTACTGATTCACATGTTTAAATGGAAAAAAATCAATACAAAATGGCTGCTTTTCCTATATTTTGTCTGTAACAGCCCCTTTCAATTTGAGGAAAGAGATCAGGTATGGGCAGACATACTATGCGTAAATGGGAAAAGAGTCGGGAGAAAAAAAGGCTCTCTTGAGATGTCGCAATGACTAAGGACCCGGGCCTTAAATGGGGAAAGTAAGAAGTTCAACAAATATGTAGCATTCCACATGATGACAATGGAAGAGGGTGACGTTAGAATTCATCTGGTGATTCCAGTAATGTCTTTGGAATGTCAGCTGCAAATCGAGGAATTTTCTGTCAAGCAGAGATAGAGAGAGAGGAGAAGGGATGAGAAGAATGAACGGTGGCAGGAAAGGAAAGGGTGTCCAAATGTGTCGGTGTGGCAGTGGTGAGAAATGGAAACAAACGACAACAAATCTTTTCTTTTACTTTCTTATGGGTAAAGAATCGGTTATCCTACTAACGGTGCTTCTACACAGAAAAGTAAAAAAATTTAGGAAAATAAGTTATATATATATATATATATATATATATATATATATATATATATATATATACGAGATAATTGTTTGTTTGTTTGTTTGTTTGTTTTTATATTATGATAGTAGGAAGTTTTTTGAGTAAAATCAATGTACTATTAATTAGTAAAATAGAAATGAAAACGTGTTAAAAGACTTATCGCCTTGAGAGAAAAAAATCTCGGGCGATGCAATAGAAAAACAGAATTGCTGACCTGAAGAAACGAAATGAAGCCGTGTGTAATTTAAATATATATTATTTTATTTAAAAAATTTAAATTAGGTATAAAAATAATTTAGTGTTAAATATTTTATTATTAACACTTCTTGTAAACTTCATTGCTTATTTGTGAAGGGTTCTTTTTCGTTTAACACATTCCAGTCGATTTAAAACGTGACACTTGGCGGCCATATTGGACGAACTTGGGATTATTTACGAATTTCTTCGATAGTTCATAGATTTCAACCGTACTTTTCGTATGTTTTCGTGATAATACTACTTGGATTTTAACTCGAAATGATTCCTCGGTTAATATTATTTAACAAAAACAACAACATAATACCATTCCTAATGCTTATACACGTAATTTATCGCATTCTATGTGGAAGCACCGTTAGTAGGATTACCAAAGAATCTTACATCCTGTACATTGATTGATAATCGGTAATTTTCTAATGTCCGGTCATTATTATTTTATTTTTTTACAGTGAAATAGGTTTCAGCAGGGTTTCATTGCTCATGAACAGCATATTTTTACTTAAAACTTATGTTTTAGTAAAATAAAATAACATTAAAAACAGTAATTATTAGCACGAAATACGAACAAAACAAAAACAAGTCGACCAAGAAAAGAAAGATGGCCAATATAAATAAATTCAGAAAAGTTATAAAAAAACCTTTAAAAATAAAACAATTATAAAATAATTGCTTTTGATAACCTATGGCCTTTACTAGAAAATGTTATCCGCTCCCTGGGGAAGGGGCCGAACCTGGAGTGATTTCCTTTCTTGATTTATTTATATTAGCCATCTTTCGTTTCCTAGTTGACTTGTTTTGTCCGCGCTCATTTAAACTTGCTATAAATTATTATGTTAATGTTATTTGATTTTGATTTTTTTTACTAGAACATGGTTTAAGTAAAAATAATTTCGCCATTTAACTATAACTAATAATCGCCCACCCATTATCCATGAATCAATTTCAACAGAAATGCAAGATTATTAATTCTTGTGAGAATTTCTCCTCACATAGACGATGTGATTATGAATCACAATGCTAGGAAATTCACACTTACCTTGATTTCATGGAAGTGACTTCTTTTCAAATTGCAGAACGTTGCGAGATCTGCGTGATCAGCCTGAAAGTTGCGATCATCACTTAGAATTTTTTAATAATATTTAAACACGAGGTTACATATAGCTCGGTCTTTAATGTTCAAAGAGTTTCTGAATATCCAGAGTTGGTGCGTGGTTAATACCCCGCAACACACAACACTAGAGAAAATGTTTAAAACTCCTTGGAGTTGGCACGAGGTTCATAGTAGCCTCGCAAAATCTCAACTGCCTGAGAAAAGGGATTTTTAAAACCACGTGCTTAGCAAAGGCGCTAAAAAACTTTAAGGTTAATGCCAAAGATCGCCTGCTCCCTCCCATAGGAGGGTTCAGCAAGTGTGAACGGCCCAACACTGCAATTTCTAACACACTCCCAAAAGAGGAGCAAAAAAGTACTGGGTAATCATTACTTTTTTCAAGTAATTATATGTAATACGTTATTCTGTCTGGTATAGCACAATTGTAATTACAATATTGTTTTATTTTAATTATTTTTATTTTAGAATTTGGTACATAACAAACCTCATACACACAGAGTAATAATCAATTAATTTTCCTAAAAATAATATGATAGTTAATTATCTAAAAATAAATTTTGATTTCGCTGTTTTACCTATCATAGAATGAGATAAAGAGAGATCCTTCATTGTGAATTAATCATGCTCAGGAAGTTGATCAGCATGAGATGTTTATTCCGTGCATTCTGGACAATCCCAATCTCCATCAGTTACTTCCTCGGAGACTCCCACACAGTCAAAATGGTACCATCTGTTACATTTATCACAACATACCATTGGTGAAGAGCCGTCATTCGTAATGGAACATGTGGGACAAAAAAAGGGTCCACTCTCCTCCTCTAAATCAGACACTGCTTGAGCTGCAGAAGAAATCTCCCTGATTTCCAAGGGATACAAATGATTCAAGGAATGGATCTGTTCGCATTTATCCCTCAATATGCAGGCAGAACGAACCTGTCCATCCTTACTTCGAATGAGACGTAGAACCTTACTTAGGCTCCAAAAGGGTCTCGTTCGGTTTAGTGTTTTCACCAAAACAATTTCCCCAACGGACATCTTATCTGGGCAATGACTCAACAAGTTCCTGTGATTTTCTCTCAAGGACAGAAGATAATCGTTATGCCACAATTTACGGAATTTTTCCACATAGTTTTCTCTTAGTTGAAGAGATTCCAACAACTCAATCCTACTAGGGGGATCAGGACAGAGGTCATCAATAAACGCGGATTATAACCGGTTTGCAGGAAATGGTTCGGGGTTAGAATATCTAGTCCCATATCAGAAGAAGCAATATAAGTAAGTGGCCTGTTATTAACAGCTCTTTCCACATCCGTAAGTATTGTCAGGAAGTCGAAATATTCCAATTTTTCTCTTCTTACGAGTTTTTTCAAGCACTGTTTAAATCATACGTTCCCACGCACCCCCCATGCCAGGCAGAATAAAGAGAGATGGTAACGCGAGTTATAGACGTAGATCCAAAATGTTGCTTAAATTCATCTAAGACAACACTATCCCAGAAGCCAAGAAAGTTTTAGCATTGTCTGAGTAAACATGAGTAGGTACGCCAAACAAATTTGTGAATCTGAAAAACGCCAGTAAAAATGAACGAGTACTCATATCAGGCAGTAATTCTAAATGAACTGCTCGTAGACTCATATAAGAGAATAACAAAATATACATTTTGCTATTCTCTCCATTTATCTTCAGCCAAAAATGTCCAGTAAAATCCACTCCCACCCACTGGAAAGGGTGAATAAAATTAGCCCTATGCACATGCAACTGGGATCCTATCGGTGCCTCAAATGGCGGTGAATTTATTTTCTTACATACGAGACAGTGTTGAACCACTCTTTTCACCGACTGTCTTCCCTGGGGTACCCAGAAACCTGTTAACCTCAACTTGGTCAAAGTCGAATTTGTGCCGAGGTGGCAACAATTCAGATGTGCTTCTTTAATCATTAGCTCAGTCAGGTGATGATGCTTTCCCAAAAGAATAGGGTGTTTTACGTGATATGGAGGAAACTCCTCCTTCTGCATTTCCGCCAAAAGCAGCCGTTTAGATCGACCAGAAGAATCAGTCTGCCGACGTTTTAGTTTGTCGATAAACAATAAAACTTTCTGCAAAACATTGACCACTCTTGTCAGTGATGAGAAATTGGATACCTCTATGGGCAAGGCATTCCTTTCAGGCGAAGAATCATCAACAAACATACAGGAAACAATCCTTTTATTAGTGTTGTTCAGACAGGGGAGAGGAGCAATCGGCCAACCAATGTTGGCCTGATGTATCCAATCAGGGCTGTAAACCCATAAATCATAATGATGCTTGAATTTTGATGAGGAAACACCTCTAGTAAGTAAATCCACCGGATTCTCAGTAATTGGAACATATTTGAATTGGACTGAGATTCCAAGTTCACCATTTATCTCTTCCACCATCCTTTTAACGTCCTTAATACGGTTCCCAACGAATATATTCCCTTTGGCTGCTTTCCCAGAGGACCCAAGACAAAACCACTTGATATAGGGACTGGATAACAAACGGCTTCAATGCCTTTAAAATGTTGGGAATAACTCTAACGGCAAGATATATAGCCATAAGTTCTAGAGTAGGCAGGGATTTCCTTTTAAGGGGGGGGGGGGGCTACATTTGCCTTAGCAAAAATCAATAGGCATTTATTTCTCTGTTGGCATACATAGCAAAGCCGTAAGCTGCCTTAGAAGCATCACAAAAATACAGGAACTCGGTAGGAACGTGTTCTCTCAAAGCCCTTCTAGGAAACTCCAACTCGCTCAACGAATTCAAATCATTGGCTAATGTATGTCAATTTTCGTTAAATTTTTCCAGAGTTCACTAATCAAAATTTTACCCTGAATGGTAACTGGGACACATAAGGATAGGGGGGTCATAAACCCTGGAACACTGAGCCAATATACTGCGCTTAGAGCTGACCTCAGGATCAATCACCATAGGTGCGAGGTTCACGGAATCCCTTTGTGGAAAAAAACGGTATCCCAACACTTTCTCCGATAGAGGAGGAAGAAAGGATGCACTCCCATCCTCTATCATCTCCTCCTGCAAGTTCTGATTATTCGAGTTGCAAGATTGTAAGTCAAAACCCGCTTTCTTCAGTCTGTCGCGTACTGAATGGTAAGTTGAACAGAGAGATTTGAGATTACTGCTGAACTATATTATCAACATAAAAGTTTTTGCAAAGTACAGATGACGTTTCATCATAACTATATCGTTCAGCATGATACGCGAGTATAAAACTCAAGATGAATGGGCTTGCATTAAAGCCAAAGATAATAGAATTATATCTGAAAGTGCGCAAACGGTCGCCCACTTTTAAGAAAAAACAAAAACGATTTTTATCTTTATCGGTCCTCAAACGAACTTGTAAAAATGCCTTCTTGAGATCTCCCAAGAGTACATGATCACCCCTCCTAAATGTCAATAGGCAATCCAACAACTTGGCCATCAAATTGACACCTGAATATGCTGCATCATTTAGGGAAACACCCCCTCGCCTTTTGAAGGAACAATTAAAAACAGGACGAATTTTGGTGGTAACACCTGTCTCTTCCTTAATAACTGGGCGATGTGGGATCCAGCAATAATTTTCAAACTCCCCAGGAGAAACGTGAACAGGCTCAATAATTCCTAATTCCTTATATTCTCGGAAGACTTGTAGGTATTCCTTATATATGCCCTTCCTCTCTAAGGAGTCTGCCACTCTTTGCATAATTTTCAATGAAGGCACATAATTCGATTCAACAAGAGATATTTTCTCTTCATGCCATGGTAAGTCCACGTAATACTTCCCATTTTCCAGAACAATATTTTTCTTGAAATCATTGATTTTGTCTTTGTCATATGACGACAAATCAGAATTGCTATCAACGCCTATTGAGTCGAGAGAAAAAAAATTCTCTACTCCACGCTCCACAGAAGAATCTTCAAAAATGGGACTCCACGGGTCCGGAAATGAAGTAATCGGATTTAAAACTCCTTCAATGAGGTAACTAGAACAATTAGGTAAGCACGGACTGTCTCCGCGAAGGAGGGGGATTTAAGTTGGCTGCTCTCACAATTCGTACCCTCCCCCAAGAAACAACTGATATCTCCAAAGGGAATAATGCCATTTGGAGTTTACCAAGCAGATCCGTTGAGGCAGCTAACCAGAAGGAAATTATCTTGACGTTGAATAATATCCAATCCAATGAGACCGTCCAAGGTAGAATGATTCAATCTTTCATATCCTGGGTTGAGGCGAAATCCAGCTTCCTTAATATTAGACACGATCTCAACAAACCGAGATACCCTAAATTTCAGACTCAAACCATCTGTGAATAAAGCAGGAAAAATGAAGGGGATCTGATTTCCCAATTTAACAGATACCCCTAGTTGTGAAAGCTTGACATTTTTAGTACCTATAAAGGTGTTGATAGGCATAACGACCAAACGAGTAGAGATTTATTTGCGTGCACACAATTTATTTAAGACGTCAGCGGAGAAAAAGGAGCTCTGACTACCAGTGTCAAGAAGACATTTTAAAAGGATAGGAGGGGCCATTTCTATTAATAGAGATATTAAGAACAGGGCAAATGCATTCGTCATGTCCCGAGAGCAGGGAAGTCTTGCCCACGAAGGCCTGGGATGACTTGGGACACATCGCAGAAAAATGTGATTTCGAACCACATGATACACAAGGAAAGGGAAATCCCTTTAAACCACAACAATTTTCCTCTCTGTGGGCACCTAAACATTTCCCACAAAGGCTGAGCTCCTTAGCGCGTTCGATTTTTAAATCGTACAATGAATATTTGCGGCAATCTTTCACTCTATGAAACTTGCAATTTCTCCCTTTACTCTCACTAAATTTATTCTTAAGGGAGTAAACCTCCCTTTTATTCTGTACAGGCGTACCGGAGCGGCTATCCGACAGGGAAGGGGGGGGGGCTGTTTTGGCAGGCAAAACTCCCGCTCCTTATTAGGGGGCAATGGCGCCGCAGTGATAAACTCAATAATCTCAGGGACATTCTCCATGATGGCATGGAGAGAGGGGTATCTTTCCCTGCTCCTCAACATCAACTCTTTCCGGATTTTTAAGGGAAATTTCCGGAACAAAATATGAGCAATGAGTTTATCCGACGTTGAGCCTTCCGCAAAAAAAAAAAAAAAAAAAAAAAAAAATCACTATCAAATGACCTATCCAATTCAGTCAAGTCTGCCTTTACTTGCTGAATATAGGCTCTCAATTTTTCAATGCTTGTAATTAGGTCAGGCTGGGGAAGAATTCCCTCAAAAATGTTATTTCTTATAATATCAGGACTCAAACGTTTCTCTTAATAAGTTTAGAGCCCTGCTATAATTGGCTGACGTAATGTCGAAATCTGCCACCATCTCAAACGCTCTGCCCTGGAGTTCGACTTCAAATAAAGCAATTTATCTGCTTTATCATCCATCGCAGCCATGCAGAACTCGAAGCGTTTCAGGAAGGTCCTAAATTCAAACCTGTCTGAGGAAGAGCTGCCGTCAAAAACTGAACACTGCAAATCCAGTCTCATGAGAGGAATTTTCCTGACATGCTTCTGAACCCCCACTATCCCATCTGAGACACATCCCTCGATACTAAGCATTCCCTCCCGAATTGTATCCGAAAATCTGTTGGACTCCTCACAGACCAAAACACGCTCGTCCTTGGACTCACACTTTGTTAAGAGCTGGCCAACAATGTCATCACAGTCTGCAATCCACCTTTTAATATTTTCTATATGGGAATTTTTGATAGGCTGTGACATTGAACCACCCATTTGAGAGTTGAGGAAATTCAAACTTTTTCGCCTCCAACCTACTCTCAAGTTCCTTTTTGGAGGGAGACATAACTGGTAAGAAAATATATATATATATATATATATATATATATATATTTTTTTTAGGTACATAGACGACACACTCCTTATTTACCCATATCACATTAATCTCCCCGACATAGTCGAACAACTCAATAAAATAGAACACACCATTTCTTTCACCTCCGAACCAGAAAACAACCACATCCTTAACTTCCTTGACATCACTCTTCATAACACCCCTAATGGCCTGGACTTTTCAGTCTTTAGAAAAACTACTAACAAAAATGACCTCATACATTTTTACTCTGACCACAACAAAAATATTAAATCCGGAATGATCATTGGATCGTTTCTCAGAGCTCTTAGAATTTGCAGCCCCGCCCATCTCCACAATGAAGAATCCTATATTCAAAAAGCCTACCAAGCACTAAAATACCCTCATTCCTTCATCCTTAACGCTAAACAAAAAGCTTCCAACATCCACAAAAAAAGACCGACCCCACAAAAATATCTCCTCACAAAATAACGGAAGAAAACAAATCTTACTTAGTTCTCCCCAATAATCCCATATCCATCTCCCTACAGAAACAACTCAAACCCGACATAAAAGTAGTAACATCCACCTCAAAAACTATCAAAGACCTACTTAATACGAAACCCCGTTCCCAACCACCCCCCAAAGACACCTCTCACTCTGCTGGCATCTACAAGATAAAATGCGCCGTATGTCCGATGTTCTACATTGGGGAAACATCCAGAAACCTGAGATCTCGCATTTACGAACACAAGCGGGACCTCAAGCACGACATTTCCACTAATGCTCTTGTGATACACAGGAACACTCTCTCCCACAATTTAAACCTTTAAGACTGCACTCTCCTCAAGAACGTACACTCTCTCTCACGTCGCAAATGCATAGAAAGTGCGACTATCCTCCTTTCATCACCTTCAAACTTAAACTTAAAACACGGATCCTATACCCTAAGCAGACACTTAGCTAAAGCTGCACTTAAACAATGCAATATATTACACCACTGCACCCCTGACTAAGTATCTATATATATATATATGCATATACATTTTGGAAAATGTTGTTTTGTATGTATGCATGTATGTGTATACACACATATGTGTGTATATGTTTACATTTACACATGTGCGTGTGTGTGTTTATATATTTTTATATATTTTTTTGTGATTATTGCAAGCTCTCATTTACAATTTTTGTTTTTCTCTTAACCTTTAACTTGTCTTTCCTTTTTATCTTTTCTCACACATTTTTCCCACCTCAGCTTTTCATTTTCATGAATTGCTCTTTAAAAACCTATTGTTGACAAATCAACTTGACCCATCCCTGTTTATTTCTTATTAATCTTTAGGTGCTAACTTTCCAATGTGTCAATTTCATCCCCACCCTTTCTGTTCACCTTAGCTAGGTTCTCTGCCACCTTCCTCCCCCCACCGCCTTTGAAGAATGTATCACCTACTTATCATGTCCCAACATCACTTAATGTCTCCTCACATGATCCAAGCAGATCATTTTCCCCCCCTCATCCAATGTGTGTGCCTTCAATATAAAATAAAATTATTTTCTGTATTCTTCATTGTCTGAAGACGTTCCCCACGAACGAAACCGGTCAAAAAAATCTCTTGTTTTTGTTTTTCTCCTGCATTTTGACTTGTTTTCCGTCTGTCATCTTTTCACACATATATATATATATATCTATATATATATATATATATATATATATATATATTATATACACCTTTTTTTTTTTAATTAAACAAGCCCGACCAGACAGAAGAACAATTAATAGTGTCTCTCAAACAAAGACAAATACTTTGTTCTGCAAAATCATCTCTGTGAGGAAATTCACACTTACCTTGATTTCATGGAAGTGACTTCTTTTCAAATTGCAGAACGTTGCGAGATCTGCGTGATCAGCCTGAAAGTTGCAATCATCACTTAGAATTTTTAAATAATATTTAAACACGAGGTTACATATAGCTCGGTCTTTAATGTTCAAAGAGTTTCTGAATATCCAGAGTTGGCGCGTGGTTAATACCCCGCAACACACAACACTAGAGAAAATGCTTAAAACTCCTTGGAGTTGGCACGAGGTTCATAGTAGCCTTGCAAAATCTCAACTGCCTGAGAAAAGGGATTTTTAAAACCACGTGCTTAGCAAAGGCGCCAAAAACCCCTAAGGTCAATGCCAAAGATCGCCTCCTCCCTCCCGCAAGTGTGAACGGCCCAACACTGCGATTTTTACCATTCTTTCATTTTTATCGATTTATATCGTATTCTCGTGCCGTGACAGCGAAACTGAAATAAAATTTTATTTTGTTCAAATGCTAATGATTTTTCAAAGTTGATTAAAATAACTTTGAACTTCATAAAATGCTAACAGGGCTACCGGAAATTGCCCGGGATTGAATGAGGAATGCTATTCCCTTTCCGTAACATCTTTTTACGTTTTTTATTTTTTAATATTCAGGTTTTACTCGAAATTAATTGAGTTGTAGGAGGTGCAAGTAAAGTAATATTAATTGAAATAAATTTTGGTAACTCCCCTCGAGGTACACCCGGCGTTTCCTGGGTAATCAATTACACCCCTGTGCACTTCTGCTCCACGCTCTGAACCCATTATTAACATTTCTATTCTTATTTCTTAATTTCTACAATTTTCAACTCATAAATAAAGTAAAACTTTTTATGGATGCCAAGTGTGAACGCAAAACCTATGATAATATTAGGCGTTTTTGAACTTTCTTGACTGGATCAATTTCGTTTCGGTTATTCTCTATTTTGCATTATCTCCTCTTACTCATGTTAAGTTAATTTTGTACTCAATATTTTAAAACTCTTTTATAGCACTCATTTGTACCCAATTTTTTTTATTCCGAATCATATTCGCATTGAATAACCGTGATTCCTAAATGAACCTCGAGTGTACTAGTTTGGCCATGCAACAGCAACTGGCCAACGAGCTTCTACGGCCATACCCTTTTTCGCAAAAAAAAGAAGAAAAAAAAAGACCCTAATCCAATCGTAACCCTAACTAGCATTTCCAAGGGACTACAAATACAGCAATGTTATGCTTCAATTTCGACCTGAACAGTATGTTCAACACACAGGACATCTCCAGATAAATCTGTCAATGGCTTTCGATCTAACCTGCCATTTCCAAGTTTCCTTCCCTGCACATTTCATACAAAAAAAAAACCTTCTGTAGAAAACGTTTCTTCTTGCAAAAACTTATGTAACCTTCTACGGACGCCGAAATAGTAGCATTAAAAAAAAAAACAACTATCTTTTGTTATATTATGCGTAAATACATAATTACAAAGGTTAAAACAAAGCAGACACGTGTAGACAGCGATAAGACTTTATTGAGACTGCTCGTTTAGTAAACAGGGGGACCTCTGCTGCTATGCACCGATTAGTGTGGTTGTGGGAGGTTGCAGTCAAAGTGGAATGGTATGAGATATAAGGGAAGACAACCCTAAACTAACATCTCCGATTTTTTTAAAAGTTTTTTTTTCATTTATTTATTCTCTGTATCAGGCTGGAAGTCTAATACTTCTTCGTAGCCTTGTTCGGTTTTGTGAATATTGTTGTTGTTGTGTTGTGTGTTGCCTGCCTTATTCATTAAATATGTTTTCATAGTCAATTTGGTTATTTATCTTTTAGAGGAGTGGTTCTTAATGCTAGCATTGCCAAGTATAGGTCCTAGTTACTTTTAAAAGCCTTTTTTTAGTGTCCTTTTTATGATTTGTATATTTCTTTCAGCAAGTCCATTTGCTTGTGAATAATTCAGACACATCGTAATATGTTTACAATATCGTTCTTTAGCAAACTGCTTGAATTTTGATGATCTATACTCCAGTCAATTATCGCTAATTACTATCTGCGGAATACCCAGCATCGCAAAAGTATGTTTTATTTTGTTACTCATCGTGTGTGATTCACAACTGTCTAGTTTGTGGATATCAAAATATTTGGTTGTGTTTTTTTTTTGTAACATAGTTCACCCCAAACAAGGAAGGCTGCCACTGTAGACATAAGGGGCTACTGAGAAAAAAGGTGAAAGTTTTTTTGGGGTTTTTTTTTTTGGGGGGGGGGGGGTCAACCTAAATTGAGAGCTGTGCAATGAGATGTCTGTTTACGTTAGTTTTAAATTTCTGCATGTCAGTACCATCAGGAAAACAGGGGGCAGGGAGAGAGTTCCAGAGTCCAGCAGCACAAGGAAAGCTTTTGGAGTAGAAAGCTCTTCAGCATCTGGGGACCTCCACAGTGAGTGGATGGGATTTGGCTGATTGTTGGGTTGGCCTAGTGAATGTACGTCATGGGAGCAGCAAGTTCATCAGAGCACAATCCATTGAAGTACTTGTAAAACAGGCACAAGGAAGCAAAATTGCGGCGATGGGACAGGGGTTGGAGCTTGGTGGATAGTGAGGGACCAGCTCAGATGTGGCAACAATACTCCATGCATGGGCAGATGGTGGCTTTGTAGAGATATAGGATAATGTCAGGTGTGAGAAGTTTACTAGCACGGTAGAGAGAGCCCACCTTCTTTGCAGCAGCCATTCAATGTATTTATTCCAATTCATGTTATTTGTGAAAATTAGGCAGAGGAGTTTGAATGATGAACTCTCAGGTAGGGTGTTATTTGCCATGACAATCGGTGGTTGAAGAAGTCTCTTGTAGTTATTCAAGGAAAGTAGCTTTGTCTTTGCAGCATTAAAAGTTACCATCCATTTTTTACCCCAATCCACTACAGACTGGAGGTCATTTTCTAAGGATTCAGCCATTACCTCAGATATGTGCGCATCGGTTTTGCCCACATGATGAGAGTAGAGTGTGGTGTTGTCAGCAAATATTCCTATCTCAGTCTCAATGACATCAGGGCGGTCATTTATGAAAATCAGGAACAGTAGAGGTCCAAGGATGTCATGTTGCTTAGATGAACGGCCATCGAGGACAACCTGGATCTTAATTATATTAAATATTTGTCCAGTAATACCATATGAGTGCAGTTTTAGGAGATGACCTTTATGCCAAACCTTGTCAAAGGCTTTGGATATATCAAGCGCTACCGGCCCTAGCTTGATGTATTGATGATCAAAAAGAAGTTTAGCATTAACTAGGTGCCAGACTATCGCTAGATTGATTAATGATTCAAAGATTTTTATCAAAGATCGGGCGGTAGTTTAGAGGATCAGTTCTATCTCCAGAATTCTTGAAGACTGGTACCACAGAGGCAATTTTCCAACTATCAGGGAAACGAGATTCAGAAAAGGCATTTGTTGTATAGTTTGGAGAGGATAAGGGCCAGTTCTGCAGAGCATTTCTTTATTACTATTGCTGGTATAAGATCAGGCCCACAGGCTTTGAAGGTGTCAAGGTTTTTTTATGATGTCTTTGACCTGAGATGGGGTGATGATCAGGTCCTCAAGTGTGGCTTCAGTCCGCAATGGGAATTTAGGGAGGGAGTAGTGGGCAAGTAGTTCAGCTTGATCAGTTGCCATGCAAACAATATCGTTGTGATTTGATAGTGGTGGAATTGTCAATTGTTCATCACATTATTGTAGATTTTCCAGAAATCACGAGTACCTAGTTTCTGTGACTGAATGCATTTTTTGGTTATCTATGTATACCTTCTCATTGCTTCATCTATTACTACTTTGCAATCATTTCTTGCCTCTATAAATTTCTGTTTATTCGTAGTTGACTTATAGTGGCCGAATTTTCGGAATGCCTTCTGCCTCTCAGCAATAGCAGCTGCACATTCTGATGTGAACCATTGAAGAGAGTGGAGTTTGCTGAAGAATTTTCGCGTGGGGACATAAGCATCAATGCCGGCTTTGATCCAGCTCATTTGCACATTGATCAGCAGGGAGTGAGAAGGTTTCACCCCATGAGGCATCACTGATGTGATCCCTGAGGGATTCAAAATCAGCCTGCTCATAGTTTCTCGTCGTTTTGAGCAACGGCCCATCAGCTTTTGGATGAGTTTTTAAGGTGATAAGTATCATTACCACAGAGTTTCCGAGCGGGCTACGGGCATTCGCCACACAAGCCTCGGGTAGTGAGGTCAAGAAGTAAGGCTTGCTGGTCCACAAGATAAAGAAGGTGGGTCGGAAAAGTGACAATCTGTGAGAGGTCGTGAGCTGAAGAGAAATTAAATGTAGAGTTCCTAGCTCCATCAGTAACGCTGGAGAATCCCAACCAGTCACGGTGGTGTGCATTAAAATCCCAAAATACATGTATTTAAGCATTCGAGTCGAGTGAGAGTGCTCTATCTAAGCTTTCAGAGACAGAGTTTAGCAGAGTCGAAAGAGAACAGTATAAGAAATATAAGTAACTAACCCTGTTATGTAAGGTCAATCTAAAGCACATGTAGGCTTGGTCATCTGATTCTAACCTATGTTCTCTAGTCAAAGGGAGGGTGTTCCGAACATAAACTCCTAGCCCGTGCTGTCAGAGTCCTTACTGTAGAGTGGAAGGTAATCAGTCATGTCAAAGTGGTGAGAAGAGATTGAGGATTGAAGGTTCGTTTCGCTTAGTGCTAGGATATCCGGGGAGTTTGTCAGGAGAAAAGTTTTACGTCGTTAATGTTGGTTCTAAGTCCCCGGAGATTTGTGAATGCGAGACTCAAGGGCGGAGGCAAAGATGTTTTTTGTTAGGTATCTGGTTTAGGTTTGGTTTTTTACCATATAAGTGTATTTTTGTACAAGGAATCAGAATGTGCCACTGAAAATATCCAGAAATGAATGGTTTCCAAGTAATCTGCACTAAGTGCACATAAATATGCTGCAATACCTTTAAAATACCATGTATCCATTAAAAGAAAGAAGTTAGAAAACTCAAAGTTGAATTGTAATACATTTTATGTACAAGAAACTAAAATCTAATACTAGGACTGTTTAAAATGAATATATTGCAAGATTTCTTTGGCATTATTGTAGATTAACACCTTCCGCTAACTCACCCCCTTACCTCCCCAAAATATGAGATTCTACTTTTTTTATTTAGGCAATTACATGTTAACACCCTGAAAAACTTGGCAGAAAGAAAGAAACAAAAACAATTTTTAGAATTTAGAGTGGGGATCAGTTTCACATAAATATAAAATAATCCCCCATTTCAAGGCCATTCTAGCGTTTTAGGACAGTTAATTATTTTTTTTATGGGAGATAAATCCTTTGCGTTTTTCTTGTTTTGTTTGTTTTTTTTCCCTTTTTTATTAGACGATTATGAGGGTCTTTGTGGGAGGAGGGGGGTTTACCACTTGAACTTCAGGTTAGTGGTAGGGCTAGGGCGTGGCCACCGAGAGTTACTACAGGCCGGTTGGCTAGAAAATGACGTCACTGCATTCCGTGTCAAAACAATGGCCGTCGTAATGACAATAAGAAGGCATTTCGACTTCTCTATTCACTAAATAATCCATCAAAATTCAGGAAATCAACCAATTTCAATGAAATTTTCAGTATTTATTAATTAATGATCACGGAATATAATAAATCCATTACTTTATTATAAAGCTTGGTGCAAATGTATTATTTCTTGTAAAAAAAAACACCTTTACTAAAGTTATTCAAAATATCAAAACATGTTGACCATACGATATTGTAAATATTTAAAACAAAGCATTAGAAAACTTTAAAAATTGCATGTAAAAAAAGAAAAGAAAGGAACACGATTCGATTTATCCTGAAACTGATCTTTATTCAATATAAATTTAAAGAAAATAATAATTCACGATCAAATACTGCAAAAAACTGAATTATGAATTACCATTATTTAAACTTCTAACCCAATCAACCGTAAGTAATTCAGACTTTGAAATTTGTTTAAAAATTATACAAAAAAAAAGTTACATGCAATTTTTAAAGTTTTCTAATGCTTTGTTTTAAATATTTACAATATCGTATGGTCAACATGTTTTGATATTTTGAATAACTTTAGTAAAGGTGTTTTTTGTTTACAAGAAATAATACATTTGCACCAAGCTTTATAATAAAGTAATGGATTTATTATATTCCGTGATCATTAATTAATAAATACTGAAAATTTCATTAAAATTGGTTGATTTCCTGAATTTTGATGGATTATTTAGTGAATGGAGAAGTCGAAATGCCTTCTTATTGTTATTACTACGGTCCTTGTTTTGACACGGAATACAGTGACGTCAGAGGGGGGCAGGAAGTTAGTTGCTTGGCCTTGTCAACTCTCGGTGGCCATGGCTAGGGGCAATTAAGTGTGAACACCCTAAAAACTTAGCAGAAAGAAAAAAAAACAATTAATTTAGAATTTCGAGTGGGGGATTAGTTTCACATATATTTAATGTAGAATAATTCACCATTTCCGGGCCATTCTAGCGTTTTAGGGCATTAATCAATTTTTTTCTATGGGAAATAAATCCTGTGCGTTTTTTTTTATGGGCGTCTGCTTTTTTTTTTTTTTTAGACGATTATGTGTGGTTTTAATGGGCTTTTTTGTAGGATTAGGGCTTCCTACTCGGACTTAGCGTTAGTGATAAGGTTAAGGAAGGGGTTTTGTTTTGGATGGAGGTTGCCATTCGGACTTAGTGTTAGGGTTAAGGGAGTTTTTTAGGAGTGGCTTGCCACTCATATTTAAGGTTAATGGTACGATATGTTCAAGAAGGCATTTTTAGGAGGTGGGCTTGTTAGTTGTACCTAGAGTTAATGGTAGAGTAATTATTTATTTTATAAATTTCACTAAAAGGCAAGAATGGCCGGGAAATCAGAGATCATTTTACATTAAATTTATATGCAAAACTGATCCCCCACTCTAAATTCTAAATTATTTTTTGTTGTTTCGTTTTTTCTTTTTTTCGCCCAGACTTTAAGGGTGTTCACACGTAATCGCCTAAAAAAGTAGAATCTTAATTTTTTTTGGCGACTAGAAAGTCATTACTACTAGAAGTTCGAAAGTTGAGTGAAAACCAGTATTTCTTGAAGTATTTTTTATAAAAAAATCACAAACAGCATTAACTTTTTTAAGCACAAAAGTATTTTTGTCTTTCTTTTTTTTTTTCTTTCAAAAGTTTGTAAGCTTATAAAAGCTTTACACAGTTAGTTTATAGTTAGCTGCTGCTGATTGATTGTTATATCAGCAATACTAGCAGCCATTGTTGACTTTCGCTCAAAAAAATGACAATATTTTTTCGGATAAGGTAATTTAAAATTACTACTACGGAAAGACAAAACAACATACAATTATAATTTTAATGCATAAAAAAAGATAAAAGATTAATTTATTTACTAGTTGGGTACGAAAAATGTAACAACATTTTCTATATTCATATTTTCAAATTTTTAAAATTCGTTCTAGAATGAAAATAAACAAAATTGCCTCGTGTTTATAGCTGCTATTACTGCTGCTACTACAATCAGTTTTTCAAAATATAAATAGAAAACGTTTTTTTTTTTCGGATAGGGTAATGGAATATTATTACTACCAAAAGAGAACACATATATACAATTATAATTTTAATGCATAAAAAAGTAAAAAGATTGATTTACTTACTAATTAGGCGACGGAAATGTATTTTTCAAAAATGTTCAACCGACGCCGTGTTGAAGGTTTATTTTTAAAATTTCAAAAAAATGAATGAGCCGAATTACTTCGTACACCGATAAACATTAAAAGTGATGCTTTCCCTGATTAGTTTCCAAATTTCAGGACGAAATTCCACACAGAGCAATGGTACGAGACTTTTAAACGAGGGGGGGGGGGGGGGATTAAAAAAAAGTGACGTAAATTGCCGAAAATAGCGTTAACATTTTTTGCCTTTATTTGCTCAAAACTCTTTAAAATATATAATGTATATTATTATTCATGAATGCACCTGAAAGGATATTCATTTCCTAACAAAATGATGGTATTTTAAGCACTTAAAGTGCTTTAGTTTTTAAGATATGACTATTTTAATAGAACTACCCTGGAATTTGTGATTATCCAAACAGTTTTCTGGTCAATGTGTATTGCAAAAAGGTTGCAAACCGGATATTTTGTTTGAGATTCCAGCTCTAGGAAAGTTGTTGATCAAGACTACGGAGGCCTCCCTCTCCAACAGTTTGCTGCCAAGACGTAAGTGGTTAGTAGCAAGGTTTTATTATCAGAGTTTTCCTTCTCTTAGATGGATGACCTGACAAGGTCTACGGGTCCAACACTCCGAGAGAGGAAAGCCTGCGCCCGTGTACTAGTCGGGTATTTCAGGTAAAAAAAAAAATTTTTTAATAAAAAAATTTATCATCCACATATGCACATATATATAAATTCACTGTACACTTAGAGGGAACAGAAATTTGAAGATATGTTCCCTCTCACAAGTTAGTACAGATAAGAGATAGTTGTTACCCTACTGGCTGTTTGAGAAAAACTAGTTAACTATTTATGCAATGAAGGCTATGGAGAAGATAGAGTGAATTGAAAACTCAAAATTTTAAAAAATTAAATAAAATTTAAAAAAAAAAGTTTTTAAAAAATACAAGGTAAATACAAATAAATTTGGTAACATGATTAGAAATTAGTAAAAAATGCCAAATATATTTAAAATAGTTAAAAGAACAGAAACTCAGCTGAAAACTTTGGTGAATCTTTTTCATTTCAACAGCCATGTGTCTGGCATTAATTGAAGGCCGGCTACTTTGCAAATGACCCTTTCAAGAAAATGATACCATGTACATCTAAGAGGAAGGTGAAGGGAGGTGGGGGGGGGGGGGTTGTATATCAGGGGTGGTTGAAACTTTTTTTATATGCAGATGGAATATATCTGTTGATACTTTAGTCCATAGTGTTTCGGGTATTTAATGATATATTATCGGTTCTGCTGGTTGTTGGTTTCGATAGTCTATGCAATATGTGCATGTGGTTATCAAAAATTGAGATTTTAAGACGTAAAAAGTTGTGAAAAACGGACTATGGTAAAAAACGAACAAGACTGATCCCCCGTCTTAAAATCTCAATTTTTAAAAATTTCTTTCCAAAAACCCCGGAATTCTCTGACATGATAGGTAATTGTACACCGTAAGAGATTTTTAAAAAAATTGAGATGGTCAAAAAGAGGGGGATCAGTCTACGTTGAATTAACATTGGAAACTGATCCCCCCTCCTAAAATGTAAAATATTTGAAAAAATTTCCAAAACCCCCGGAATTCTCTAGCAGCCTGATAGGTAAGTGTACACCGAAAAAAGAAAAAAAAACTGGTCAGTAAAAAATTGTGAAAAACGGACTGTGGGAAAAGACGAACATGTGCCCATTTCTTTGATCTGATTGTTTATATTGAACCAATATATAACTTCCTTGCGATGCATTTTTTTATCCCTAAATGTCCAATGTGGATTTTTTGTAGGGCCTCTTTTCTTAAAGAGTTGCTAGTCTTCTGAAGGTCCAGTAATACCATATGAATTAATTTTCATGAGAAGACCTTTATGTCAGACCTTGTCAAAGGCTTTGGATATATCAAGCGCTACCGCCCTAGCTTCACCTGCCTTGTCCAGTGTATGGTATATGTGTTCAGAGATGACCGTTAGGATATCCACAGTAGGCTCTTACTAATGGTAGATATACGTGGCAGCACAACAGAGTACTAGATGAAATGACCACCACAATTAGTAATCATATGACGCCTGAAGCAGCTAACATTAGACCAAAGTTTTTTACAGTGGGAGGTCTAACTGTACAGCAGGCCAATTATTAGTACCCGGCCAAAATATTCTTGTTGGACCGGATGGTGATTGGATGGTCGCCGCAGATCTCCCTGGCTGGCACAATAATTACCCCAAGATTATTAGTGAAAAAGGGCAACGGACAGACATTGTTCTATCATCAAGAACAAGCAAACAACTCATCTTGATTGAATTGACAGTACCTTATGAGAGCCGGGTAGAAAAAGAACAGAGAAATACAAAGATCTAAACAGAGAGAGCTGACCCGTGATGGTTATAGTGTTATCTTTCGAGCCGTTGAAATTGGAGCACAGGGTTTCCTTGCAGGCTATCTGTATCAGCTCTTAAGCCAGCTTGGAATTAAAGGTCGAAAAAAAGCTGCATAGAGATAACCAAACAATGTGCAATGTGGCTCTGGGTGAACAGGAATATCACATGGTGATATAATAGCAAGTGTCCACTGTATAGTTATCTCTGTGAAAGGAAAATATTTTTTTATACATATATATATATATATATATATATATATATATATATACATTTTAATTAATTTATTAATTTTTTTATCTCTTCGTTATCGAGAACATTTTCACGCAACGAAGACGTGAGACGCTCAGCCGTTAAACAACACATGAGATGCTAAGCTGTTAAACAGTCAGTTGTTTTAATTTCATTGAATAGTTCATTGGATTGAAATGCAATTCAGATAATGGAGCCTCACATCAGTGAGGGGGGGGGGGGACGCGTAAAAGCCGTTCAGAGAAAGGCCCCCCCGAAACAGTGTGTATTTTCTCCTGATGAGACCAGACATTATCTGGAGGCCAAAATGGAATATTCCACAACTAAAAACAGCCAAAGAAAAATGAATATATATACAAGCCCACAAGGTAAGCTGTTTCTTGCAAACAACACTATCTTCTGTTGTCCGCTCGCTTCATAGTGAGTTTTTGCCACTGTTCCAGTAGCTTAGATTAATTCTTCTCTCTCATCCAAGTACACTGGACACTATAGTTACATAATGTTTATGGTCATGCGGGTCTATCCACGGCCACCGTAATTAACTATTTTAACTGAATTTTACTTAGTACTTTATCCGTTACGCCACGGGTCAGTTCTAGGTGCAGTCTTCTGAAGGTTCAATCCTCAGTGCAGGTGATACTAGAAATTGTGAATTACTTAAGACTTTCATTCGGTCATGACTGACGGAATGAGAGCATGCTACCCCCATTGATTAAATAAAGGGTTCCGTTCAAAATTCCATGCAGATTCCAAAGTTCGACAGAAAAATTCCTGAGTTCGACAAGATACACCTGAAGAAGGTCAGAGGTTACATCGGCCGAAACGTTGTGAGAATAATACTCAAGATGAGAACAGTAGTCCAAATAATCTAAATTATCAATCATCTAAAAAATTCAAAACCATATGAAGTTGTCTTATTTTAATATAGAGATTATTAAATAAACTTATTCCTCTCTTCAGAAATCTATAGACTACTGAAACTAATGATCTTGCTTGCTTGTAATATTTATTTGCATAAAAATACAGAGTGTGGCACAAGGCCAAAAAGGGGGGGGGGGGTTCTTGTCCTAAGCAATTTAACTAGTCGTCTCACCTCTGAAGTTAACAGCGTTAACCATTTGTTGTATTTTCTTCCTTTCACAATATGTTATAAGGTCTGCAATCCTGTCTGCCTTGCTTGTCCCCATTTATCAACCTTTCCCACAAGGGCCGGGTGTGACACAAAATCAGGCCTCAATGTGAGGCAGGCCATAAGCACCAAAAGAATACCCAAGGGCAGTATGAAACGACTGTGAAAAAGGGGGGGGGGTACTTGTTGATTGTGGGTTAAGCCTTCGGGTCTTTGACTCAGTATAGACCAGACGTTGGATCTTTGCTCCAGCAGAGAAATTCGTTCTCTGCATTGTTACTGGACCCTGTTAAGGTGGGTCGCTAAAAGAGCATTTCTTTTTCGGAATCCCTGACTGCTGCCGAACCCCTTCTGGGTATCGCCCCATAAAATATTGTTTTAACATATTGCAAAAAAGAAAAGGAGTGGATTCTTACCTTTTTTGCAGATCAAAACCGGGCAGCTAATAGAGTATTCCAACTTCTGTGTCTACACCAGTAAGAAGTTCAGTTAACTGTGTAGTTGGTATGGCCAATGATGCTAAGCAAGAGACCCTGATGGGAGAGGCCAAGGCAGTCTCAGTCGCCTGCATGGGGGGGGGAAGGTTTTTAACAGCAAGTCATGTCATCAGTGGAATTCTGAAGGAATTCCACTGTTACCATATTCCTTCTATGACTTTTTCTTCTATTAAGCACACAGCTTCCCCCCTGAGGATTATACATTCACTTGAAGATCTTTAACTTGTTCCTGCTATTGTGACTTATTTTCCCGCAAAGCAAAACGGCACTCGACCAATGTTATTCTCAAAATATGACTTCAACAGAACGGTTTCCATATTCTGTCGCCATGTATGGCAGCAGGAAAATTAGTTTGAAGACGATAACCAGACCTTTCTAAATTTTCAAAGCATTACCTTTTTAAAGGAGAAATGAGTCTCCGCTACATGCATGGGCAACTCATGTCATCAGGGCAAGTGGACGACAGTACCTAAAGGATAATCTCTGAGAGAATTCCACTGTTACTATATTCCTTCTTTTTCTTCTGTCAAGCACATGGCTGATCCCCTGAGGTTTATTCTTTCACTTGGAGACTTTCAAGCTGTTCCTGCTATTGGGACTTATTCTCCAGCAAAGTAAAAGGGGCACTAGAGTAGATCACTACACTGACGACTTTAAAACTTTGACTAATACTCAGTAACTTTTCTATTTTAAGTTTTTGTATGCGATTTACATTTCATACTGACAAATAGACGATTTTCATTTTACGAAAATGATTGTTCTAACTTGTTAACTTCGTAGCAGTTACATGAATGAACTATTTTCTATTGGTCTATGTGACCGCCAGTGAGATGTGATTTGGCTTGACGATTATTTAACCATCGCCTCTTTACTGCATGAGATTCATACGCAATGAATCGTCATCCTTTATCGTGTAGACTTATGTTGTTAGGATTAACAATTTTTCACATATTTTGACCAAATATGTATGCCATCTTTAATTTAGCCATTTTTGACTGTGCTATTTTACGTGTGCCTTTTTTCGTAATGAAATAGTATTTTTTCTAATATTAGGTTAAATCATTTCTTCTTGCTTTGTCTCAATGCATGATATTTTCTGTTCACGTTATTTTTTGACGCCTATCGGAAGAACGGCACTATATTTTCATATATTTTACAAATTTCTTTCCTAATATCATTCCTGTGGGAAACGTGAAGGGGGCTTACCTGCGAAACGTCCTCGTGTTTGTCTGTCCTGTGCACTGCGGATGAAGGAAAAGAATTCAACATGGCGTCCGTGAATCTTTATTACATACGGTTCACGCGGAGTCTCGCGAAGTCACATTGCACGCATACAAATATAAGCGGGTCTCTTACCATCTTCAGAAAAACGGTGCGAAGTAAGTGCACGTGTGATGAACGTAGAGATCTGCTTTGGAAGCTGACAGAGGACTTTGTGATCTACGGACAGAGTGATTTGCGTTTCTTTGGACCTTCGTTTTTTACTCCAGAGTGATTTGCGTTTTGTTGGACCTTCGTTATTACTTCAAGCTATTTCGGCCATGGACAAATTCAACTTGAGATTAATACCCGAGTTCGACGGCTCCCCCTCCGGACCCTCTGTAGTCGAGTTGTGGGAGAAAGCCGAGCACGTCTGCAGACTTTGCAAGATAAAGGATCCTGCACTGGTCATCCCGCTGAGGCTGACCAAAGGAGCATATTCGGTGTATCAGCAGCTCGGAGACGAACCAGGCCTGGAGGAAGTAAGGCAGGCACTATACACAGCCTTTGCTGTGGACCTTTTCGTCGCCTGGAGGCAGTTCACAGAACGGCGGCTTGGGCTAGATGAGACTGGACGTCTACCTGGCCGATTTGAGGAGGCTAGCCGCGCCGTTCGGTGGAACAAGCGAGCGAATAATGAGATGCGCTTTTCTGACTGGACTCCCAGACAGCGCCAGCAGACTGCTGCAAGCATTGTCCAGACTCAGTGAGATTGGGCTTGACGAGTTGTTGGCCAGAGCCCAAAACATTTTGAAAGAGGACACAGAGCCGGTTTCGGCAGCTGCTGAAGCGTCTTCACCACCAACAGAAGACGTGAGATGCTACAAATGTGGCGGGCCGAACCATTTTTCAAAAGACTGCTGAAGCCGAAGCGGTGCAAAGGACGCGCCCGATCGAGGAACGTTAAAATGCGTGCGTTGCTACCGGTGCAACAAGCTGGGTCATGTGGCAAGAGGTTGTTCGGGAAACGGGCAAGGGGAGTAAGCTATAGCGCCAGTCTTCTCCCCAGATCGTCGCCAAATAAGGCGCTACCCGCAGTGAGCGTGCGCATAAACAAGCATGAGCGATTTGCGCTCGTAGACACCGGGTGAACGCAGACCCTCGTGCGCAAGGCATGCTGTGACACATGGGATGAGGAAAGGGTCCCGGTATTGACGGTGGCTCGATTGCCTCTTGTGGCGTTAGCATCATTCGCGCAGGTGTCGGCGATGGGCCCACAGTAACCGTACGAGCCTTGGTTGTAAACGGTGACCTGCTCGGTTACGACCTGCTCCTGGGAATGGACATCATCAAGGAATTGGGTGGTGTACGCATTGATGGTGAGGGTAGGGCACATTTCGCAAAAGCAGGCCTTGCTCTGAGTGCAGCCATGAAGCTGGAACAGCCTGATTTTTGTGCGGAATTCGACCAGCGCACGAAGTCCTGGACAGTCTCCTGGAAGTGGTCGGAGGAGCAGCCACTCGAGAAATTATGCAATAAGGTGCCAGAATACAAAATTCCCCCCGGAGCTCGTGCAGAATACGACAAGGAACTACAAACTTGGATTAGTAATGGATGGCTAGTTCCTTATTCAGAGAAGGAATTGGGTCCCCCGAAGTGCCTGATCCCGTTAATGGTGGTTATCCAACAGAATAAGCAGAAGGTGAGGCCGGTGCTCGACTATCGGGAATTGAATGAGCACGTGGACCCTTTTACAGCTCGCGCGGACATATGCACTGAAAAGTTGAGGGAATGGCGGCAAGCGGGATCTAATGTATCTGTACTGGATCTTCGCAAAGCATACCTTCAAGTGCGTGTACACAGATCACTATGGCCCTATCAAACGGTGCTCATCAAGGGGAAAAGGTATTGCCTAAACCGCATGGGATTTGGACTTAATGTGGCGCCATCAATTATGCAGATGATTGTTGACGCCGTTCTGACAAGGATGAGCGCATTCAGCGGGCAACATCTGCATATATTGATGACGTGGACAAGGACGAGGAAATTGTATCTGCAGCGTGCGTGAGGGAGCATCTCTACAACTTTGGCCTTCTCAGCAAGGAACCGGAAAGGCTACGGGATGGCGCACGGGTACTTGGTTTGCAGGTCTGGGAGGAAGATGACGTTCTGTATTGAAAACGAAGAAAATGAAACCCCGGACATGCCTTGTGTTGTCACATGACGAAACGTATTTTCCTTGTGCGGAAAGTTAGTTGGACACCTTCCTGTGGGCGGCTGGCTTCGTGTTGCGGTGGCGTTTATCAAACGGAGAGCCTCCGACGTCACCACTGGATGGGATGACAAAACTCATGACGTCCCTCTCAATACATTGCTCAAAGATGTCCTCACCAGAGTGCACAAGGAAGACCCAGCGCAGGGCAGATGGTGCGTCGACAGCCAGAACCTTAGTGTGTGGGTTGATGCCAGTTCTCTCGCCATTGGCGTATTGATGGTCCATGATGGAACGGTGGTGGAAGACGCTTGCTGGTTACGCCCAGAAAAGGACTCCCAGCACATAAACCTGGCAGAACTTGATGCAGTTATCAAGGGGATAAACTTGGCAATCCTTTGGAAGACGACCACCCTGCGACTATTCAGATTCTGCTTACGTCCATAAGTGGATTTCAGATACTCTCACTGGGAGGGCCAGAGTACGAACCAAAGCCACGAGCGAGATGCTCATCCGACGGCGGCTCGACACGATCATGAAGCTGGTGAACGAATACGCGCTGTCAATAGAGGTGTCCCTGGTCAAATCCAGCCTGAACAAAGCAGATTGTTTGACGAGAGTACCTCAAAGATGGCTTGATGCCATAAGAACGACTATTGAACCCATGCAGTCCGCCTGCGCCGCTTCCGTGAGCCCCATTCGATCTAATCACATCAAAGAAGTCCACCAACAAACCGGGCACCCTGTACAGAAGGCAGACGTCAGGAAAGTGATCAAAGACTGTGTAGCATGCCAATCCATTGATCCAGCACCCGTTCGCTGGGAGAACGGAAAGCTGGGAGTGAAAAGCCATTGGAGCCGGCTGGCGATGGATATTACTCACCACAACAGCGAGGATTTCCTGACTCTCATTGATTGCGGTCCATCCAGGTTTGCGATATGGCGCATGCTGCACCGGCAAGATGCAGCCATCATCGTCCGTCAGTTAAACAGTATTTTTCTTGAACGTGGCCCCCCAACGGAGATATTAACCGACAATGGCGCTGCATTCACCAGTGAGCAGTTCAGAAAGTTTGGGGGAGTACACCTGAGGTTTCGATGCGCCCACGTACCGAGTGGAAATGGGGTCATCGAGCGGAATCACAGAACCGTCAAAACCATCGCGGCCAGGACGGGCTGCACGGTATTTGAGGCAGTCTACCTGTATAACATAACCCCAAAGGATAATGTTTCACCCTCTACAGCGCCGGCTGACACCTTGCACAGGTATCACATCAGGGTGAAAGGCATAGAGACTAACCCGCTGCCCGAACTGGAAGTAACCAGAGAGAAACTGAAAAAAGGGGATGTCGTCTGGATTAAGAACCCGCGCGGCAAGTGTACGACGGAATCGGAGTAGTCGGAGTTAGAGAACAGTGAGGCATTGCTCTGGCTTGCAGCAGCCCCATCGGATAGTGACTCGGATATCAGCAGTATCCCAGCGGACGCGATGTTTTTCGACCCTCAGACCGCGGACGAGAACACAAGCGAAGATGAGGCTTGCGTTGTCCCCCTCCGAAGAAGCAACCGGCGAAGGTGATCGATGCCTCCCTGCCATCTCTGTGATCATGAGATCAGGGGGGAGTGTGGGGAACGTGAAGGGGGCTTACCTGCGAAAGGTCCTCGTGTTTGTCTGTCCTGTGCGCTGTGGATGAAGGAAAAGAATTCAACATGGCGTCCGTGAGCCTTTATTACGTACGGTTCACGCGGAGTCTCGCGAAGTCACATTGCACGCATGCAAATTAGGTGTGCCTCAGCCTAATAAAAGCAGATCTCTTACCGTCTTCAGAAAAACGGTGCAAAGTAAGTGCACGTGTGACGAACGTAGAGATCTGCTTTGGAAGCTGACAGAGGACTTTGTGATCTACGGACAGAGTGATTTGCGTTTCTTTGGACCTTCGTTTTTTACTCCAGAGTGATTTGCGTTTTGTTGGACATTCGTTATTACTTCAATTCTTTTGTAGGAAGAATCTAATATTAGTGTTTTTATATTCTAATTCCAATAAAGCGCTTAAATAGGATACCCACCAGCCATTTGCCTTTTTCATTTTTTTACGACTGCTTCTTAGGAACTCAATTACTTCTCCTGTTTTACGATGAGCTCCAATTCGCTCCCCGTTTACTCAGGGGATGTTCGTGTTTGGTTTGCTCAAATCGAGGCATATTTCGCTGCCCACAGGATAATGTCTGCACCGAAACAACTTAATTTGTTAATCAGCGCAATTCTTGCTTCATTTACAGCTACAGTGAAGGATCTAATTACGGATCCTCAACCTGCCGCATCATACAAGACTGTAAAACAGGAAGTACTTTGGCGTACTCTTGTTTCTGTCGAACGTTGATTTCAAACTCTGGTAAACAACGAATTGCTGGAGGATCGGTTGCCAACACAGTTACTTAGACATATGCACGAATTGGCGAAAGAGGTCCCGGCGGTTGAGGCAGCTGTTCGTGTCCTGTTTGCCATCTGCCGTACAGGCTATCCTCACGACAGTGATGGAGACCAGTACGGTAGATCAACGTGCTTCCTTAGATGGCAAAGCCATAGATTTTACAGGAAGGTTCCTTAAGATGGTGAGTGCTAACTCGGTTACAGACATCTCAGTAGTGTCTGTAAAGTCAGCGCCTGACCTGGTTTATGCAGCCATGCAAAAATCTATCAACAACTTTACTAGGGAAATTGAGATTTAAAAGTTGTCTATGCATATACCGCCTGGGCATCGACATCATTGTCGCTCTCCTTCACCTGCACAATCTCATAGAAATGCTAGTGAATATTGCATGTACCACAGACGCTTTGGTGATTCAGCTGAGTGATGTTACAAGCCGTATGCATACATCCCCCGGGACCAGGAAAACGAGAGAAGGGAGATGTGAGCACAATACTTTCTCCTTAGAAGCTACTCATCGGTCAGACGTTCTTCATCAAAGATTACATTTCACAGTAACATTTGTTAGTTGACACCGGAGCGGCATGTAGCATATGTAGCATATAACCTCTAAGCTTTTTTTTAAAGCCCCCCCCCCCTCCCCATTTCAACGGTTGTTCTTCAAGCTGTAAACTGTTCTCCAATAGCCACGTTTGGTAAAGTCGTACGATCCTTGGACTTGCAACTACGCAGAGATTTCACGTGGATTGTTATCATCACTGACATCCCCAACCCCATCTTATGTGCTGATTTCTTGCATCACTTTGATTTGATGGTTGATATGCGTAGACGCAGACTGAAAAATTCCAACACTAATCTATCATTATCTGGTAGAAAAGCTTCTGAACAGCTTACTAACCCCGTATGTTTTGTGGCTTCTGCTAATAACCCTTATGATCTGTTGTTGAATTCAGTTCCTGACCCAACAAACTTGAATTTTGAAATTAACAAACCTGCTCATTCTGCTATGCATTTCATTGACACAACCGTGGCTCCAATTTTTGCTCGTCCAAGGCACCTCTCCGGAGAAGTTAAAAGATAGCCAGGCATGAATTTAATCACATGGTCCAGCTGGGTATAATTCGACCCTTCTCTAGCCCGTGAGCATCCCTTTATATATGGTTCCGAAGCATTCAGGGGACTGGCGTCCTACAGATTTCCTTCAGCTGAACTTTACTACTGTTCCGATCGTTACCCTGTCCCATATATTCAGGATTTTGCCTCATCCTTACACGGTTGTAATGTACTTTCAAAGTTGGATCTTGTTAAGGCTTACCACCAAATACCGGTTAATCCTGCTGATATTCCTAAGATTGCTGTTACTACTCCTGTCGGTGCTTTTGAATTTTTAATAAGCCATTTGGCTTATGTAATGCAGCTAGCATTTTCAACATTTTATACACGAGGTGGTCCGTGATTTTGAGTATAACTATATAGACAATATTCTTATATCTAGCCCCTCACTGGAGGAACATTTAAAACATCTCCGCATTCTTTTTGAGCTTTAGGTAAAATAATTAGACTTATGTTTACAGTTAATCACCCTTTCATATCTACTATTTAAGAGGTTAGCTTTGTTGTGGAATTTCTGAATCATAATTCGATCTATCATCATTGGCCAGTATCAATGAACAGCCCAGGATTGTCTGTTATGTTCGTTGTATTTGGAGATTGATATGGGTCCTTAGTTTGCAAGGCCACTAGTACTGCATTTGACATACAATCTGTACATGGTAAAAACATAAAAGCAGTTCAGGAGGAATTGAAAATGATATCGTAGAGAACAATTTCATTCTCCAATCAAGAACAGATCTTTTACGTACACCAATTGTTTGTTATCGTTTTGGACTGTTGTTGTCATGGTAACATAGAATTTCATAACTAGTTTATAATAGCAACACACAAATACACCTATATATACAATTTGTTAGTCATGTTAACTTTTCTTTGTATAATAATACCAAAATTCAAAATATAGAAGTTAGCACAAAATCATAGAGCTATACTGATACAAAGTATAAGCGTTTAATTTACCTTTATTGCAATGACATCTAAATAATAATCTTGTTTACTCTTTATTTCATGTCCCTTTAAGACAGAAAGAAAAAAGCAGCTGTTAGCTTTCTTCACATGAATGAACAAGGTGGATCATTATGGGTTTGGGTAACATATGGTTCGGCCATAAAGTTAAATGTGTACTATGATGTGTCTTTGTCATCAGGATGGATATAATGTCAAAACTTAACTTGTAATATATATATATATATATATATATATATATATATATATAACACTTTTCCTCTGGGAACAATTGTATCCAAAGGAAGACATGGGCCTATTGAAGATACCCCCTCCCAAATAATTAGAAATGTTAACATTTCCCAGGGGCGGGGGGGGGGGGGGTAGAAATGTAGGTCGACTTGATAAGTTGCAGGACATGAAACATTTTAGAGTCTATAGGAAAAGGAGGGAATCCAATTAAACTGGCACAGACAGAAAATTAATGTTTTTGTTTTCTGAAATGATGAACAATTGATACTCCTAGAAACAAAAAAAATGTGGGGAATGAAACACGAGCACTTGAAGAGTGTAGACTCTAACCAAAATCCAACAATCACCGCTCCCACCTGACTAGAAGATCTTGTAAATCTGTTTAGACATTTTTATAGTATTTCACAGATACAAAAAGAGAAAGTTAACAAGTGTAGTCTACTATCATAAACACTATACAATCTGGGCCTGTGTGAATTACATGGTATTGTCAGTGTATAGAATTATCTCTCCATCTCAAACCCAACTCGACTGATGATCCACTATCTCACATCAAGAAAAACAACTTAACCGATTCACTCTTAAAATGAGCCATGACTGCAACAATCGGCTCTGAACTATTCATAAATTTTACCCTTTGCTGAATGAAAGGAAAATACAAAAAATAACCTTTTCTACATAAACACTACTTTCTTAGAAAGTCTTCTACAAATTAACCGAGCCAACATTGAAGTCTTTTCACTACCTTTTTCCACCGAGTTACATGTCACAGACTTTTTCAAGACTACATACAACTTGATAAATTTTGTTTTGTTTTAATTGATACTTTTCGTTCGAATAAGTTATTAGTCATTGACTTTTCTCTTTTGAAACATTGTTTATTTTATTCATTATATACTTTAAGTTTGCGATTGTTACAACATCAATTTGTGTCTGCGATTTCGTGAGGTGGCCTCTCTTGCGAACTGCCAGTGAAATTTTATTAAAATTACATTAATAGAAAAAATTATAATCTGAAAATGAAAATGAGAAGAATTTGACAAAAAATTGTTTAACAACAAGTGACACTGCTATTTAATGTTCGACTTCATTAAAATGTTTCTACATATTTTGCTTGGATGCATGCTATATTGCTCTACTATTAAAATATAAATGTGTGTGTGTGTGTGTGTGTGTGTGTGTGTGTGTGTGAGTGAGTGAGAGAGAAGAGATAGTTTAGGATCACCTAAATCGGATAATCTACTTAATGTAATTTTATTTATTTTTAAAATAAATTTTCATCAGAGGTTCGGAATAGAGACTACCTGATTTGTACATTGTTAATAGAAAATTACCAAGTTGGTACATTTTTAGTTCAATTCTATTTCAGGCATCTAAATTATTTAAAAATGAAATGGATTTCAGCATTATTCTCAAGCAACTTATTTTTTTACTTAAACCATATTAAAACATACAAAAAAAAACAACATTATAGCCAGTGGCATCGTACATGTGAAACGCTAAAATGAAAACGTGATCAGAAAATATATAGTTGCTATCATTATAAACAAATCCAAACTTAAGGACAGGGAACCATAAAAAATAAATAAAATAAAATAAAAAAACACGAAAAACTTATTTTACCATTTTTCTAGTTGAAAACTTTTCAAACCTCCCCAAACAGTAAAATGTTTTCTTTGCTTTTGTATTTTTATTTTTTTAATTTAATTTTTGTTTTAGGAAAACTGGTTTCCTAACCTTTAACTTACATTTCATTATTTGTTGTTTGTTTTTTTTTGGGGGGGGGGGGGGGTATGCTTTCGAACTTACACATAGCAACAACCTCAATAACTTTGGAATAACTACTTTTTAAAAATAAAGTTTGCATTAAACACAATAATTACCAAAGGGTTACTGTTAATAATTAAAACATGCGTTTATTATTTTTTAAACTAAATTTGTTGTTGTTGCTGTTCCTATTTACTTCCAGGGTTAGGCACAATGTCAATATTTAACGTGGGGAGAATCCAGCTCCCCCAAAATGGGCACTCTGAATTGGAACAAAAATTTCAATTGCCTCAGTCTAGAATGATTTCTCCTTCACTGACAGAGAACATATAAACTAAGTGCAGATTCAGTACAGATACTACATTTTGCTCCTAGCCCAAGCGTCCCGGACAAAAAAAACTCTCGGTGGCCACGACCGGACCCTGCAACAAGGTTTCATTTCGACATTTCATGTGTACAATGAAACTTACTGATTTAATGTTACTTTTTCTTTTGTAATAAACATGGTTTAAGCTGAAATACGTTTTGGGAGTAATGGTAAAAGTCATTTCACGCTAAATAATTTGGGTGACTTTGGCAAGAGAAATAATATAAAAAATGTATAACCATACTAAAATTAATTCAATGGAAAAAGTTTAATTTACTTTAGGAGAATCCTAAAAAAATAACTTTTTTTTATATATATAAAATACCTGTAATAAGATAATTTAATTTTTTTAAAAAGAAGAAAAAAAAAAACAATATTACTGAGGTAGTTTGAGAGTTCATGGGGGCCATTTTTCAACAAGACCCTGTCTCGTTTTTGATTGAATATTTTTATATTTGTTTGGAACGTTGTCTCGAAGGGGATCAATTTCACACACATGTTGGATTAAATTGATTGGCTGCCTTGAATTATATTTTTTAGTCTGGAAATAAAGTTGTAAAAATTTACTATTTTCCTTGTCTTGTAGTGGAAATGAAACATTAATAAATAGCAACAAAAAAAATCATACAAATAATTATTTATTTAACAAGCTTAGTTTAAAATACCTATTTAAAGGGAAAAGTCAGTATTGTTTTATTGAAATCTGCCAATGTGGAGTTCACCTGAACGAAGTTTAGTAGTAATTGGTGATCAGCATTGCTATGGAAACAACTGACGAGTGTTCGTGTGGAAGATGTAGGCTGACTGCCTGACTGTCTTTCGGTCCTCGCTTAAACAGCCAGTACCAGGCTCTTAGAGTCTCAAAGTAAGCGTGATTGAATTATTTTGGATTCTGACTGATTGATTACTGAAATCGGATTTCAACGAATCAAAACTAAGTATATTATAAAAGTTAACCAATCAAAATCATGTATTTTATAATACTTATAATAGAAATTATTTTGCTGCAGCTGCTATCCGCTAAGTTCCACAGCCTCCCTAACGAAAACAAATTCAACCATAATCCATCAGTAAGCGTGTAAATAAGATGCAACCATGTTGAAAAATGGTCTTTCAGGGTTTCTTAAACAGCGATAGTACACGTATTTTAGTTAAAAAAATAAATATATTAGTTTTATACAATAATCATGTTTTATGGGTTAACGGCAACGTTAAGATTAGCGGCGGGTTAAGATATAACATTGTGTATAAGAGTTATTTTTTTGCTGAACGTTTGAGTTAAAATCAATTTAGTATAACCCATGAAATCTGAAGAAAAACACTTTCAATAAGTAAAGATTGATAGTATTCTCGGCTTATTTCCTACATGACATATTTGCTAGGACGACCTAATAAGCCTATGTACTAATTTAAAAACTGTTAAAGTGTTGTATTTTTGGTTGTTTTTCTATTAATAAGTAAAAGTAATTTGATTTTAACTAAAAAAAAGTTCAGCATTCTGATGGTTTTAATTTCTTAATTGCATTTTTTTTTAATTAATAGGATTTTTAAAATTTCGTTTTATTTTACAGTATTGCATTTTTGATTTCAATAATATTCGATTAATAATTGAAAAGAAAAAAATAATAATGTAATGTGTATTTATCAAAATTACGAGCGTATCAGAAGTAGTCAGCGTGCCGCTATTCCGAATTCACAATAGCAAGTCGCAATCATTAGACTGTCCGGTCAGGACCGGCGGGACAGTTATAAAAGGGGGGGGGCTCTCCTAAAAAGTGGGGGGGGGGGGGGCGGTTAAACACATGCATATATAACTTCATTATTGATGACCGTAAAGTGGGGGGGGGCCCAAGTCAAAAAGTGGGGGGTGGGCGCTTGAGCCCCCCTGTGCCCCCCCCCCCTCCGGTGCCGCCGTCCATGGTCCGGTTATAATTTTTTTTTTTTTTTAAATCAATCTTTTTCATGCAAAACTTTCTACTTAAAATGAATATAAAATATAAAGTAAAAATGGATTTTTTTTTAAAGATATGCGATCTGACAGCACTATGATTGATAGAAAAATTCATATTTCAATGTTTCGAAGAAAAAAAAAAAAACTATTTAATTACTTATTTTTCTAAAATATATTATCTAAAATAAAAATACAAAATTTTTCCTTTCAGTTTTACATGAAAAAGATTTTAACTTTTTAAAAATTATGACCGGAAAGACGGTTTATTGATTGCGGCTTGCTGTTGTGAATTCGGAATAGCGGCATGCTGACTACGGGTCGCTTCTTCTGATACACCAACATCACGCGAAGTTGTCTTTTAATTTTATTTATATAGTGATCACGGGCATTTATAACGACAGCTAACAGAACGAAAAGGAGGTAAAAAAACAAATAGGTAGCAAGTAAATGTTACGAAAGACAATATACTCTTCTACTAACCTGGATAAGTTTACTTGTGTTTTAACTTATTTCAACGCGTATTTTTATTCAAAACAAACCTGGTTAGAACGGATAAAAATGGCTGTTCAGCACGGGGATCTTGATAATTAGTGAAAAATCGAAAAATAAACAAAATAGTGTTAGAAACACATCCAATAAATGTCACCAATCGTGGGAAAATGTAATGTCTACCAGTATTTTGCTTAGTTTTCGTTTTTTGAGCGATTATCGTAACTATTATTTCTAGACATTTTTTTTTCAGTTGAACAGTCGGGTTTGTTTTGAAGAAAAAAACGCTTTAAAATAAGTTAAAACAAATAAACTTATCCAGATTAGTATAAAAGTACCTTATTTTGCCTTTCGTAACTTTTATTTGTTGCCTATTTGTTTTTTTGTTTTTACCCCTTTTTTGTGATGTTAGCTAACGTTATGGTTTAACAAACAACTTTTTAGAGTTGTTCATGTGATAATCTTTAAACAATTACATTTGGTATTTCTACAGAATTTGAACCGAACTGTTGTTTTTTTTTTTACCCCAATCTAAGTTGTAGGTTTACCTCGACAAAAGATAGTTTGTAAAAAGATTTTTTTTAATTGTTTTCCTTTGATCTGAAATTGTTTATTTTTATAAAGACAAAAAAATAAAATAAATAAAAAATGATTGAATAACAAAAATGAAACAGAAAAAGCGACAAAAACTCCTGAAAACTTTGTAAAAAATGTTTTCTTTGAATGGACAAGATTTTGCAGAAAATATTAGTTTTACATGAGAAAAACATAAAATATTTCAACAGAAAAAATAGAAAAATATTAAATTTTAATTTTTTAGAAATTGTTTTGAAGCAATTACAAAAATATCGTCATTTTTTTTAACTCAAAAAAGTTTTAATTGCAAAAAAAGAATAAACAAGAAATAAACTTACAAGAATTTAATTCACGCATCCAATCTTAAACTTGTCATTTTTGTTTTCTAAAATGCAAGGGTTAATAAAATTCATCCAGGTAAAAATCCATCGTTTACCTAAGAGATAAACTTTAAAAAATATTACAAAGTAAAGAAAATTGCCGACATTACGACGATTGACTTCGTTTGTCAACCTGGAAAATTTCGAGGTCAAGTTATCTATAACGGAATAACAGAATGAAGGAATAAGAGAATAATGTCACCTTTTTTTGTTTATCTCGGAATAATAAGGAATTTCCATGTCCTCTCCATGTGGTCAAAGGTCGGATTTTAATGTGGGGATATCTAGCTCCTTAAAATGAGATACTCTGGATAGGGACAAAAATAAAAAAATTAGCTCGGTCTAGAACAGGTAAATTCCTATTTTAGTCACGTAAATTATTTAGAGTGAAATGAAGTTCGGGATTATTTTCAAACTTGTTACTTAAAACCATGTTTTAACAACAACAAAAAATAGATTAAAAGCATTAATTTATAGCGAGTTGATTCGTTCGCAAGACATTATCGCTTACTTGTAGAAAAATGGCGTCCATGTCAAAGTTGTAGTTTCAGAAAGAGGAAACGTAATTAAGTTATATCCCTTTTCGACCCCCCCCCCCCTCGTTGGCTAGGAGCAAAGTATAGTATACTTCATCTTTTCTCTCACCGGTTTTAGGAGGCTAAGGGGTTTAGATGGGAACCACTTTTAGGCGTGTGGTTTAAATCGGGCAGAAAATCAGAACAACGAACTTACTTGGAAGAGTAATATGTCTGGCCGAATCTGACTGAAATAGAAATATTACATAAGCCAAAAAGGGATCACCATTCTTCCTCGAAATAAATAATGGCTTCACAACTAAATAGATATGAAGTTTTATTCACGGGAACAAAATGAAGATAGTACAATGGGCTGATTCATGTCGATTAGACGAAATAACATCCATCGCGTATGAATTTAGTTAACACGCAGAAAGGCCATACGCCCATGTGGTAAAGAGGCGATAATTACATAATCGCCAAGTCGAATTACAATCTCACTGTTAGTCATGTAGACCAATAGAAAATAGTTCGCTCATGCAACTGTTGCTTAGCCGATAAAACAAGAGAAACTTTATTGATAGTAGCAGCACATGAGAATACAATGGAAAGATACAAAAAATAGAGTATATGACTTGAACAAGAATGTCTTTGTTATGCGACCAAAGGCAAAATGTCTCTTTTGATGAAAATGAAGCAAAAATGTAATATTCTGAAGTAAAAAGAGGAAAATGTTCATTTTTATCAAAGGTGAAAAATATTCTGTTATTGCAAAATGCAAATGTTTATTTGTTGAAAAGTGAAAGAATTACAAATGTTTTCAAAATGGAAAAGGGTTAATTCAATAAGAATATTTTAAATGTACAGGTGCAAAATTGTATAAAATGTTCAGATGTACAAGGTTTTACAAAAAAATTTCGGCTAATTGGCATGTCTACCAGAACGTGTAGTGGTAACGTGAGTGAGAAGACATGATTGGGATGCATCTGAAGATATTATATCAGTTAACTCAGGCAATGTTATGGTGGGTGGAACATGGGGTTCCAGGGTGTTGTTGTCTGAAAATGCTCATTTAAGTCTGTTGACTGATACAGTCTCCTTAGTTCTTCAAATATCCAGAGTAAAATATTTTTTATTACGATTGAGCACATGATATACACCAGAATAAGTATAAGTGTACGTTAGATTTCTAACAGGGTAGGCAGGAACGGGTCCAAGCAGAGATTTAAATCTCATATTAGGCTAGAAGAACCAGGCTGAAATGAGTTTCACCGAGGCAGAAGCACCATGAGGCAGAAGCTCACAACAGTTTGTGAGCGAATCCATGTAAAAAAGAAAAAAACAGTCCTTCGATGATTGTCAGGAATGAGTGGGCGAGATGGATTTGTAGAAATCTTGCACAGAATTTGTTCATCCGCAAATGGACATGTACTGGAATTTGCAATTGACAAACTGCGGAGATGAAAGATTCAGATCCTCTAAAACTGGTTGATCAAGAGCCATTTCATGGAGATCAATATCTTCTGGCAAATAGATAGCTCTGATAGGTAGATGGGATAATGCATCTGCAGCAGTGTTCTGTAAACCGGATATGCCGTATGTCGCTAGAGAACTGAGAAAGGAAGTCCAAATGTCTTGATTCACGAGGAGGATATTTGTCCGGCTTAGCACGTAGCATGAACATAAGTGGATGATGATCAGTGTAAATGGCAAATTGCCGACCTTCCAACGCGTGGAGAAAATTTTTAATAGCTAAGTATATAGCCAAGAGTTGACGTCCGAAAGTACTGTAACGACTTTCAGTCGGAGTCAATCTCCGAGAAAAATATGACAACGGTTAAATCTGTTGCTGATGATGTTGCTGTAAGACTGTGCCAACAGCTGAACTGGAAACATCAGCGACAATAGAAAATTCAGCATCATCTATGAGATGTGATAGCAATGAATGATGTATTTGCAAGCTCTTTCCTCGCCTCATGAAAGGCTTTAAGCTGGCAGTTATTAAATGAAATGGGTCCATCCTTCTTTCTATTTTTCAACAGATCCGTTTAGAGGAGTAAGTATGTCAGCACAATGTGGAATGAAACGTCTACAGTAGTTTAATAGTTCAAGAAAATTTTGTAATTGACGTAGTGAAGTTGGAGGATGTAGATCATCAGAGCTTTGATTTTTTCAGGAAAAGGTGAAATACCTTCTGACTTTATTACATGTCCCAAGAAAACAAGACTTGTGGCACAAAAAGTACACTTAACAGAGTTTATCTTAACATAACGCTGCAAGATTAACCGGTATTTGGTGGTAAGCCATAACAAGATCCAGCCATGCAGAGATGAAGCAAAATCTTGAGTATAGGGTAATGATCAGGAACTGTAGTAGAGTTCAACCGACGGAAATCTCCTGTAGGATGCCAGTCCCCAGAATGCTTCGGAACCATATGTAAAGGGGATGCCCAAGGACTAGATGAGGGTCGAATAATACCTAGCTGGAGAATGTGATTAAATTCATACCTAGCCACCTTTTACTTCTCCGGAGAGAGACGGCAAGGACGAGCAAAGATAGGAGCAGCGGTTGTTTCAATGAAATGCATCGTAGAATGAGCAGCGGTTGTTCATTTCAAAATTCAAATACGTTAGGTCAGGAAATTAATTCAATAACAAATCATAAGGGTTATCAGCAGAAGCTACAAAAATCACGAGGCTAGTCAGCTGTTCAGAAGCTTTTCTACCAGATAATCATAGGTTAGTGCTAGAATCTGTCAGTCTACGTCTACGCATGTCCACCATCAAGTCAAAGTGGTGCAATAAATCAGCACCAAAGATAGAGGTGGGGATGTCAGCAATAGTAAAGATCCACGTGAAATCTCAGCGTAGTTGCAAGTTCAAGGATTGTGCAACTTGACCAAACGTGACTATTGGAGAACGGTTTACAAACTGAGGTTAAAATCAGTAATGCATGTGATTATAAACTGTGGCAAGCGTGGAGCACAGGTCAGTCTGTACTGTTGCATGCATGGAGGAGTAGAGGTCAGTCTGTCATGTGCAAAGAGAAATGCATGTGGATATGTACTGCTGCGAGTAAGCAGTGCATGTTGTTACAAATGTAGGGAGATCTATCGAGATTAAGAATAGGAAACTGCGAAAGACATCGGTAGTATGTATACATATATATATATATATGGATAGGGTTCATCTTCACATATTTGTACATGACGAGATTCGAGAAACAATTTCAGCAGCCAGGTTGGACCTTGTGGGGTCATGTTTATTTTTAGCCAACACGACCGAGAAGAAGAAGGAGAAAGGGAGGGAGAAGAAAAAGGACGTTAACTGCCCGCGAGGAAGGATGAGTCACCGGGTTAAGACGGTCACTTTGAGGACACCTGCACGAGGGACAGTCAGACAGATACCGAGCTAAGACAAAAACTTTAGCCGCGCGCGAGAAAGAGATATTACACGAAGATGAGACGGTAGCCGCGTGCGAGAAAGCTGGAATGTATCTTTTCTCCCGATATAAGAAAAGAACCTTCGAATTTAAAACAAGCGACCGGGAATTGTTTTCCTGAGGAAAAATGTATTTGAAGATACAACAAAAATGAAAACTACATTTGCAGAGAAACATGGCCATTACGACTTGCCGGAAATACCGACCCTCAAATGAACAATCTATCCACTCGTAAGTGATAACTTGAATATCTCTCCCCGGACATTTTGCCTCTAAGGCTATCTCAGATATATGTATGTTTTATGTGAAAGATGAATCCTGTTGCTATAGGACTATAATAGACAAGTCCCCCCCCCTTTTTATTAATAGACTTTTGTTTTCATGTTTTCTTTTGTTTTATTTTTATAGATATATTTACCCCTTTTAGTATATTGTTTCGATTAAATAAATGAGTATACCTCTAACCCTAATGTCTTTTGTCGTTCTTCGCATCTTTTGTTTTGTTTCCTGACGCGGCGTCTTACATTGGAGAAATCCCCATCCCATATCATTTAAAACGTTTTCTTTGAACCCTGGGATATTACGAGCCACTCCGGACGACCTTTTTTTTTTCTTTTCTTTTTTTTATCATTGTCACGTATTGTCATTTGGTGGTCCCGACCGGCAGCATTCGTGACAATGTGAATATACACTGTTGCAAGTAAGTGCATTGCAGCATATAATAAGTGCATTGCAGCATATAATAAGTGCATTGCAGCATATAATAAGTGCATGTAAGTGGAGATTCACTGTGTAGTAAGTTTAGCTGTTTCGATTCTGATGCTATCCTGTGAGCAGCGAAATGTGCCTCGATTTGTGCAAACCACACACAAACATCACCTGAATCGGCCAGGATTGAATTGCAGTTCATCGTAAAACAGAAGAGAAAGGAATGTGAAATCCTAATAAGCAGTTGTAAAAATGAAACAGAGTCAATGGCTGGTGGATATCCTATTTAAGCGCTCGATTGGAACTTGACCATCAAGACACTAATATTAAAAGAACAGATTCTCCTTACGAAGAAATGATGTAACATTACGAAGAAATGATGTAAGGAAAGAAATCTAGAAAATATATGAAAGTATAGTGCCCTAGCTTCCAATAGGTGGCAAAACTAACGTGAATGGAGAATATCACATCTTGAGACAAGGCAAGAAGAAATGAGTCAAACTAGTATTAGAAAAAATACTGTATTAATCAAATTACGAAAAATGGTGGACGTAAAACAACCTGCGTGCAGTCAAAAAATGTCGCCATAGCCAAATTCAAGACACAATACATATTTGGAAAAAAATTTGTGAGTCTACATCATAAAAAATGACTTAGAATTATAGCTATTTAGATGTGATTAACTTGGGTGTGAGGTAGCAAGTGGGAGAAATCCTGAAATCATCCACGAAGGGCAAGATGCATGCCATGTGGCGATTATTTAAAAATGAGCGAGAAAGCAGAAGAAAGAAAAAAATATGTTATACTTTACAATTTCAAAAATTGCAACAAATCTTAATACAATCATAAATTAATAGCAATGGAAAATGTATTTTGTTAATAAAGCAGTAAAATTTAATTGCTATTCCCTATTATTTCTCTACCTTTAACTGCTCCGACAAAACATCTGAACAAAATGCAAAGAACTCATGTCAGGAATAAGAAAACCCATGTCAGAATGTACTCACCATAATCGATTTTCCTGTAAATCCTTAAACTTGTGTGGACAGATCCATAGGTCGCTGTGAAGAAGAAAAATGTCTGACTTTTTTTTTTTTAAAGAAGGTTATGTGATTATCTTACGTTTGGAGATCACCAATTTTCTTTAGGAACAAATTTTAGGCTTGTGGTTTAAATCGGGCAGAAAATCAGAACGACGAACTTACTGGCCGAATCTGACTGAAATAGAAGTATTACATAAGCAAAAAAACACAAAAGAGATCACCATTCTTCCTCGAAATAAACAATGGCTCTACAAGTATATAGATATGAAGTTTTATTCACGGGAACAAAATGAAGATAATACAATGGGCCGATTCATGTCGATTAGATAAAATAATATCCTGAAGTTCCTTGAGTGCAAGATATACGTCTTGTCTGTTTGAGAGATAAGCTGGAACTGAAGATCCGCGTGGTTTGGCTTTTGCGCCAAAACGATCCATCGCGTATGAATTTAGTTACATGCAGAAGTGCCATACGTCCACGCAGTGAGAGGTGATGATTACATAATCGCCAAGTCGAATTACAATCTAACTGCCAGTCACATAGACCGATACAAAATTTTAATTTTTGTCTTAATCAAGAGTGCCGTTTTTTGGAGGCTGGATTTTCTTCCACATTAAAAACTGACCTTTTGTCTAACTCTGTCCTCGTGGGAAAAAATCGTCCTAAAAAAAATCACTAAGCGCAAACGGTGGAGTCAAAAAGAGAGATACCTAACTGAATTATATTTTCTCTTTTTTTTCACCGCTATTTTTCTAGCGATGATTTAATGTCTTGCAGACGAATCAACTCGCTATAAATTACTGTGGCAATATTGAATTTTCTTGTTATTCAGAATTTGTAGCCATGGGTTGCCTTCAGTGGACTGTGTTTCTTGCACCAAACGGTTATAAACAACGTTTTAAGTTTTATTTTGATGGTTTTAAACTGAGAAAAAATGATTACACACTAAAAATAATTAAATTTTTTAAAAAATTTGTTTTTTTAGTAATTAAGTAAAAAATTTCATTTTTACTTTATATTAAATTTTCATTTTAAAAATGATTCCAGAAAATTTTGACCGTTTGGTGCAAGAGAGACAGTCTAATAATGGCGGTCCATGGCCACGAATTCGAAATAGAGGCGTTTGAGCAAGAAAATTCAATATCACCATTGCTGTTTTAATCTTCTTTTTTTCTAAAAGATGGGTTTAAGTAAATTGTTACTTAAAACCATGTTTTAGAAAATAAAAGTGGTGCTTCTTATTGTGACAAATAAAATGTTCATTTTTAATTTAGAAGAGTCGTTGAAAGGGGGGATAATTCAAAGTGCTTTCACAATTCGAATTTCTTTGAAAATGGATATGTTTATTTTGTCTTATAATTTTTAATACATAATTGAAATTGAAATGAAAATTACATGAAACATGTGAAAAAAGTTTTACACTGGGTACAATTCAGTAATCTGTGTGAAAATTAGGGTTAGGGTTAAATTTCAATGTTTCTCTGGTAGGCAGTTTGGTTCGCCTAATTGGGCATCAATTCTTAATGTGTCGGGGATAAGTCACATCTCACGGTCACAGATACAGGTCTCCACACCTGAAATAAGTCTATTAATTTTGCCTTATCTCTAGTTAAAAATAAAATGTCTTGTAAGTTCATTGCGTTTAGATCCATTTTTGAAGAAATTTGAATAGAGAAAACACTTTGAATTATCTCCTTTTTCAACAGCTCTTTTAAATTAGAGATGCAAAATTCCATTTGTCGCAATAATCAGTGTTGCCAATTTAGCGGGTTTCCCACAAGATCTGGAGATTTTTTTTTGGAAAAAATAAAATTTGAATTTAGCGTTTTTTTTGTTTCAAAATAATTTCAAATAAAAATGTAAATAAAAGCGCTTTAAAATACTTTTAAACACAACAAAACTTATCCGGGTAGGAAGAAAAGAAGGTTTTATTGCCTTTGGTAACATTTAATTGTTGACTATATGTTTCTTTTACTCTTTTTCTGTTAACTATTGTTAAAAATTGCTATAAAATCGATTTTTTTTGGGGGGGGGGGTCCTATCTATAGTTTTCAATAAGGTCTACCCCCCCCCCCCCTCCTTAACTTAAAATAAGTATTTACTCACTTGGTTAGAGTGCAGAAAGTTAGTCGAAAAATTGTAAAAAAAACAAAAACAATAACAACAGCACAAAACTTATACCAAATGCAGGAGAATTTAATTATCTACCTTTTAACGTGCTGAAACTGTTAGATTTTTTTTTTAATATTATTTATCTTTAAGCTGTCTTAGCAGAAAAAAACAAATGGTCATTAACTGGGGGGGGGGGGGTAATTCCTGAAAGTTGTAACCAAAATGACTTATTCTACCACTAACTCTAAGTCTGAGTTGCACCCCCAAATGCGTGTTGTAAAGACAGCTTTAAAAAATTGAAATAAAAACTTAAAAACAGTTTCAGCACGTATAAAAGTATACAGGTCGATAGATAATTAAATCATACTGCGTTTGGTATAAGGCATTTGTTGATTTTTGTTATTTACGATTTATCGCCTTTTAACTATTCTACTCTGTTACGATTTATTCTGTTGTTCCTATTTACTTGCCTGCCCAAAATACTAACATTCATGTTTTTATCAATTTTTACTTATTTTCCAACGTTTATTATTACATTTAATTGTCAGCGTGGATCATATTTTCTAAGATGCAACGTATGTCAACACCTCAACGAAGCTACAGGAGTTTTTCTTAACTAAAACATGGATACTTTATTTTAAAAGTTTATTTGATTTATTTTTGAGCGAACTTTTATAAAAAGTAAGAAAGTTTTCCACATGTAAAACAAAAAACAAAACATTGTAATATTTACTTGTCTTTCCACGAGGGCAGAGTTAGTCACAAGGTCGGTTTTTAATGTTTGGAATCTCCTTCAATTTCAATTTTTGTAGCTGAGGGTACTCAGCTACAAAAATTAAAATTGAAGGATTTCTCCTTTACTGACCGAAGACAGTAAAAGATACTACACTTAAACATTAATTCTATTTTGGAAAGTGAAAAAATAAATAAAAATAAACCGAAAAGAAAAAGATATTGTAAAATCGGCAAATATTTAAATCGTAAAAAAGTTGTTTACATTTTTAAAATATTCAAAGCAGAGGACAAAATAAATCTTTGATTGTGATTAAGTGGCAGACATGAAAAGTGTTGCCCAATTTAACGTAAAATGCCCCCTCCCCCATTTCCAGGCCATTGTAACGTTTAAGGACCGTGAACCATTTTTTTTTTTTTGCTATGGGAAATAAAATCTGTATGTTTTACTTTTTAAGGCGATTTTGTGTGGTTTTATAACTTTGCCAGTCGAACTTAGACAGAGATAAAAAAAAAAAAATTCAGTAACAGCCTCAAAAAGTTGGAATGGCCCAGAGGCCATTCCAACTTTTTGAGGCTGTTACTTAATTTTTGGGGAATCATTTTACGTTAAATTTATATGAAAAACAAATCCCCCACTTTAAATTCTAAATTAGCTGGGTTTTTTCACACGTAATCGCCTAAAAAATTGAATATCATTTTTTAGAGGGGGGGGGGGGGCTGAGGGTCCTCATCTACTTTTAATATAGATTAAATTTCTTTTTAATTTGGCAAACTTAATGTTTTTCCTTTATGTATTGTCTCCAAGATTTTGATAAACTCGTGAAATTTCCATCTTTATTGTGCCATTTTCCGGTGCTATTTTTATCTACCCCCAAACCCTCCTTCAGAACGTTTCTAAAATATATCAATTAATCCATCTATAAATTTGTTGTCTGATTTTTGCGGATTTCTTTTAATAATTTTTATTTTTCAAATAATTTGTTTTCTGATTTTTGCGGAGAATTTCTTCGCCAATATTCAATTTTTAGATACGTCATTATTGTGATGTTTAATTTGTAATATATTTCAATTTAATTTTTAATAAACACAGTGTTTGGTTTTATGATTTTTTTCTTACAAAACAAAATATATCCTCTTGCGAAAGACAACCAGAATTAGTCGATAAAATTTGGCAGCCATTTTGGGAACTTCTATTTATCTTCCTCCCACAAGGTAAGATGTGACACAAGGTCGGGAAAGTGGGATTTGAAAAACCAGCGCTTGAAAATTTGAGCACTCTGGCCATTTAAAAAATTGCCTGGGCAGCCCCGTCGGCATTCCTCAGTAGGGCAGGGGTTTTTACCCCGCCTAATAAACCGGTATTGTCCGGGCCTTCGGGTCTGGATTTACGCCGGTCTATTGGGGGTTGTCGGTCCTATGCAGTTCTAGGAGGTGCACCCTCCCAGGCTTTGCCTCCCCTCTTTGGGGAGGAGTAAGTTTATTGCTTACTGTCTGAGGCGCCCCTACCGGGCAATGCCGACGGAGCTGCCCAGGCAATTTTTAAACAGCCAGAGTGCTCAAATTCTTGAGCGCTGGTTCTTTCCTACTTTCCCGACCTTGTGTCACATCTTACCTTGTGGGAGGAAGATAAATAGAAGCAATAAACTAACCCCCTCTCAAAGGGTGAGAAGGCAAAACCTGGGAGGGTGCACCTCCTAGAACTGCACAGGACGGACAACCGATAGACCGACGTAAATCCAGACCCGAAGGCCCGGATAATACCGGTTTATTGGGCGGGGTTTGGGAACTAACCGTTTCAATATACCCCAAAATATATGTATATAGAAAACACGGAATATGTTGTATATTCATAAATTTTTATATAGGGTACAATGTTAAAATCTAGTGTTTTTTTCTTTTTGGAGATTTTTTTTTCGCTACAGCGGGTTTTGAAAATCTCACTTGGCAACACTGGCAATAATACATAAGGACAGAATTTTATTTCCTTAGGAAAGTTGGGCCCTCGTTAATAATAAATAATAATTTAAGAGATAGCTTTAAAAATAACGCAATAGATTTTAGTTAAAATGTAAATTTAATTTGGACCACGTATGACGATTTTAATCATAATTCGGGGAAGCGATCCTAGAATTATAAAGGTTGTATTTGAAAATCTCAAATACAAACCATTGTTTATGAAGAAAACTTATGACAAGATATTTAAAAGTTGGTGAAAAGAAATTTATGACAATATGTCAGTATTTAAAAATGTTAAATCTGGAGAAACGAAGGACAGTTTAGCGAAGTTTGATTGAGAATATCTCGACAAAAGGATCGTGATCTTCTGTTTAGTTTAAAAAAAACTAATTGTTTTAAAGGATTGATTGAAAAATATCGACATAAGATCAATAATATTTATTATTTAGTCAGGACCATGGAATTCTTTATTTTCTTGGAAATGAATTTTGCCTCTAAACATACAGGAGATGTGCAAAGTATGAATTTGCACTCTCTTTCATCAATCAAACATTTGATGGACACACGACACAAAACTAAATCATTGTGTACTGTAAAAATTAAACAACAAATTTAATTCTCATCAAGAAATCGTTTCAATTAAAAGATTGTTGTTGTTTTCCAATTCAAGCTAAGTCCGAAACAAAAAATATATATGTAACTGGTTATATCGACCCGGCGTTTCCCTGGAGCCATTACGTCGTTCAAATTTGTTTAATAAATATTTTTTGTTAGGTTCAGTTAAAAAACAAATAAAGAACGTTAACTCTTACTAAAAGAATAAGAATTGGCCGATTTTGATTTGATTTTTAGGTGTTTATTTAAGAATGTCCCTATTTACACGAGGGCAGTTAGATTTCCAGCTTCTTCAAAAGAGACACTCTAGATTGGGACAAAAATTTTAATTGCTTTGGCTTCTAGATAGAAGCCAAAGTGTAGTATCTGTTCTGATGCTGCACTGCGTCCTTTCTGTCTTCGGTCAGTGAAGAAGTCCTTCTAGACTGAGGCAATTAAATTTTTTGTTCCAATCCTTTTGGGGGAGCTGGATTTTATCCACATCAAAAACCGACCTTGTGTCTAACTCTGCTCTTGTGGGGAGGCAAGTAAATAAGATCAATCTAGAAGGTAATCTCCTTCACTAACCGAGGACAGAAAAGATGGAAGTGTAGTATCAGAACAGATACTACACTTTGATCTTAGGTAAAATGCCAAAGAACCAGAGGTGTTGCCTGGGAGTATTTGTAGTTGCATTTTTGTCTTGCAACGAAATATCATTTGATTTGACATATTCACACTTTTATTTTTAGCATAAAAATACAAGAAATATCTATCTCTTCCTCTGACACACAAAAATCTAAAATTGATATCCAAGAAATTACGTAAATGCTGAAGAAAAATAAATTGGTTATATATCCTTAAAATTGCTATATGGTCCTGAAATGGGTGATCAGTTTAGGTTGAATTTATATGCGAAACTGAGCCCCACTGTAAAGTCTAAAATAATGTATTTTTTTTGTTTTTTGTTGTTTTGTTTATTTCAATTTACCACCAATTTGGTGCAGGCTGTTTATTTATCTCCCTCCCACGGTGGGAAGATTTGGCCGAACAAAAATTACCTGGACAGCCCCGTCAGTATTCCCCAGTAGGCACGCCTCAGGCGATTAGCAATAAACTAACATCTTCTCAAAGGGCGAGAAGGTAAAGCCTGAGAAGGTGGACCTCCCAGAACTGCACAGGACCATACGACCTCAGACTGACAGAGAACAAAGCCACGCCAGCCATAGCATGCCCAAGACTGTCGATCTGATTTTGGTATGAAATAGCCACTCTGGAAAAGGGCAAAAAAAAGTATCATCTATTTTTTGAATTAGCATAGGCCTAGATCTTTTGGTAGCCATGCACTTCTAACACTCATAAACATTGACATTTCTTTTGTTTTAGCAGCCCTAGTAAGGTTGTTTGGTTACACAATGACCAATCAGACTCCTCGGCGTATTAATTTTGACCAGACTTTTGAAGGGCTACATCCAGACCCTTAGGGAAATTGCTCTGAGAAAAGACTTTCCACAGCTGACCTTATTATTATTATTATTATTATTATTATTATTATTTTTATTATTATTATTATTATTATTATTATTATTATTATTATTATTATTATTATTATTATTATTATTATTCCTTTCTTCATGGCAGCCTACACTCAACAGTGTAGGTCATATAATTTTTTTGTTTATAGAAGGGCCTCGTTTTCTTTCTTTGACGATCCTTTTGCTAGAGATTATGTCAGGATTAACGCCTATACTAAGATCCCTCACTTTAACGTTCAGTAATTACCGATTTATGGACCAGCAGGTAGTACTGATAACCGACTTCCGGACCAGATCTTGTATTATTTATTTATTGGAGGGGGTGCCTAAAAAAATGGATCTTCCACTGCACACAAATCTGAAATTGATATCCAATAAATAACGAAAATGGCCCATAAAAAAGGAAAAAATTGGTTTCATGTCCGTAAATATGCTATATGGTCCGGAAGTGAGAGATCAGTTTAGGTTGACTTTATATGCGAAAATGATCCCTTACTGCAAAGACTGAATTAAAAAAAAAAATTATTTCTGTTTACCACATATTTGTTGCTAGATGTTTACATGTAATTGGCAAAAAAGTATAAACTCATTTTGGAAAATTTATTTTCTTGGTCATTTAGCAGTGTCACAGTTTGCCACGTTCGTCTGCATCATCAATACAACAACACAGTCTTTTTTCGTTTTAGAGACCGAAGAGTTCCACTTTCTATCAGACTCAACCTAAATAGTCAAACCCCAAATCAAGGGAGATTACTCTTATTTCCAAAATAGTCTAAGAGAGATAACTCATAATCCACATTGTAGCTTCACGTAGTAGTTTGTTTTCTTTGGGATTTTTAAGTTTAGCTGTATCAAGTACTTCCAACAATTTTAGAGTAGAAACACCTCTTTTTGTTAAGGAATCTGCTAATTGTATTTTCCCATCTATCCAAAATACCTCGATTTCCTCTTCTGACACCATCTCTTTCAGTCTTGCCATGCCCACTTGTAGTCTCCTGTCACTAACAATGTTTGTAGTGCCCAAAGCACTACTCAGTGATCTATTGTCTGTATAACATTGTACTGGTGGCAATAAGTTTTTTGCACCAAAGAAGAGACCAAGAATTCTGCATCTGCTGCCTCACTTAATGCCAAAGTTTCAAACGTTAATGGACTTTTTGTGACTGTCCACCAACTTTTTAGATTGCCAGCTAATAGGTGCCTTGAATGAAAACAATGACACCACCTTGAGATGACCAATCTTTCAGGCTAGCATATGTAGCATTTGAATATGCCAAGACTTTTTTTAGGATTACCTAAATTAGGAAATTTTAGCAGAATTTTCTGGCCTTCAATTTAGACAGTGCCTTTTTTGTGTCTTGTAGCATTTTCACAGTTCGATGTTTTCCTGTATTGCTCATAACATACGTTTCATATCTTAGATCTGGTCTTGTTTGTCAAGCAACCCACATCACTTGCCCACTTAAGCGTTTTAAATCAGCTTTCTCTTCTGCAGTCAATTCATCTGTCTTCCTTTTACAACTTTTAGCTATGCTAATTGGTGTTATGGTGGAAATATAAGATTCTTGTTTTATTTCCACCCCTTCTATAGTTTGCACAACTTTTAACCCCAGATACTTGAATGATCCATCCTCATGCGTGCTGACCTTAAATATTCTCTTTAGTTTTTCTATGATTTGTTCTTGAAAAACGGCATTACCACAGAAGGCAAAATCATCCACATGACTAACCAAAATTCCTATAAGTGATCCACTTTTATTCAACTTAAATAAGGCATTGTCATAGGAACTAATTGTTCCTCCCCTCTGACAGAATACTTCTTTAACTCTTTTGTACCAATCATCCAATCTGTAGATACATCTTTTAAGCCGTCAAACCTCATTTTTTAGACAGATATCAGAAGGTAGACGCAGAAATACCTTTCTTGTCAAATGGCCCCCTTGTAGAAATGCTGCTGTTATATCAATAGATTGCAGCCTCCATGACATCAAGGCTGCTGTAAAAAATACCAAGCGTAGACACTCTCTACTGCAGCTGGGAGACTCTTTCCTAAGATTACTAGTGTCCTCTTCAAAGCCACGGGCCACTAATCTTGCTTTACTTTTCTTTTCAACACACACACACACACATATATATATTTCAGATATTATCCACCGAGAAGATAGTGTATCCTGCTTTTCAAAGGGAACTACTTCAAATACCTAATTATTAATCAAGTTATTTAACTCTCTTTCCTCAGCATCCACAACATTCTAGAACATTTCTTGATCTGCGGTTCGCAGTACAGCATTTCCTGGACAAGGTAGTTCCTTCCAATCTTCAATATGGTTCCAATTAACACATATTGGTTCTTCATCTCTCTCCACATGAACGTTTATATTTCATGCATACTTCACATGAATCGCAACATTTTTCAATTATCTTAAGAAATTCAGCATCACAAAAATCCCTACTTCCCCTAACAAGTTTACACAACTTTGCTTTTCAGGCATGTGAAAATTGTCTGTGCAACTTCATTGCTTTTTTTCTTTTCTCTTCCAGTGTTAAGGTTTTGACAGAAGTGATGTGAAACAACACAGACACTCTCAATTCACTCTGCTTGTTAAATAATAAATTTGAAAGTGGAATACAATAGTGGCCTGATGAGGTGCAAACCAAACCTGGATGTTTTTTAGACCTCGAAAGAATGCTTCGGGAAAAGAGATATGGCTCTAATTGGAAATTGACGCATATTTTAGAAGCCAAGGACTAAATCGTTCTACAAAACACATGTGCATGCGGTAATTGCCAATAACACACGTGCATGAGGTAATTGCCAAAAACGCACGTGCATGAGGTAATTGCCAAAAACGCACGTGCATGAGGTAATTGCCAAAAACGCACGTGCATGAGGTAATTGCCAAAAACGCACGTGCATGAGGTAATTGCCAAAAACGCACGTGCATGAGGTAATTGTCAAAAACGCACGTGCATGAGGTAATTGTCAAAAACACACGTGCATAAAGAAATTGCCAAAAAACACGTGAATAAAGAAATTGGGAAAAGACACGTGAATAAAGCAATTGCCAAAACACACACATGCATAAGTTATTGTAAAAAACACTGCATGAGATAATTTTTTTTCCAATACACCAAGAAAAATTTTTTTAAAGTTTTTTCCTTCCAATGCACCAATAACGTTTTTTTTTAGATTTATTCCTTCCTATTCACCACTGAGATTTTTTTTAGAATATTTCTTTCATATGCACAAATAACGTAAGTTTTTGTTTAGTTTCCTTCCTTCCAATACACCAATATCACTTTTTTTTTAGATTCCTCTTTTCTAATGCACCAATAACGTTATTTTTTTTGTTTTTTTTAGTTTTCTTCCTTCCAATGCACCAATAACGTTATTTTAGATTTATTCATTCCAATGAGCCAATAACGTTTTTGTTTAGTTTTAGATTTCCTTCTTTTCAATGCACTAATTAACGTTTGTTTTTTTAATTTCTTCCTTAAAATGCACCAGTAACCCTTTTTTTTTTCAGATTGCTTACTTTCAATGCACCAATAACGTTTTTTCTTTTTGATTCCTTCTTTGAATGCACAATAACGTTTTTTTTTTTATTTCTTCCTTGTAATGCACCAATAACATTTTTTTTTAGTTTTCTTTCTTCCAATGCACCTATAACGTTTTTATTTTAATTTCAGATTGCTTGTTTCCAATGCTCCTATAACGTTTTATTTTTAGATTTCATCCATCCATTGCACCAATAGTGTATCTTTTTTTCAGATTGCTTCCTTCCAATGCACCAACAATTTTTTTTTTTAGATTCCTTCTTTCGAATGCACCAATCACGTTTTTTAAACTTCTTCCTTCTAATGAACCTATAACGTTTTTAGTTTTAGACTTTTTCCTTCCAATGTACCGATTACGTTTTTTTTATTATTTCTTCTTTCCAATTCACCAATAACAATTTTCTTTAGATGTCTCCCTTCCAATTTTCTTCCTTCTAATACACTGTTTTTTTTTTTAGATTTCTTTCTTCCAATGCACCAATAACGTTTTTTTTTTAGATTTCTACCCTACAATACAGCAATAACGTTTTTACTTTTAGATTTCGTCTTTCCTATAGGAAAGAATAACGTTTTTTTGATAAGATTTCTTCCTTCTAATGCACTAATCACGTTTTTTTAGATTTCTTCTTTCCAATGCGCCAATAACGTTTTTTTTAGATTTCTTCTTTCCAATGCACTAATAACATTTTTTTATAGACTTCTTCCGTCCAATAAAAAAAAATAACGTTTTTTTTTAGATTTCTTCCTTCCAATACAATATTTTTTTTAGATTTCTTCTATTCAATAGAGTAATAACGTTTTATTTTTTTAGATTTCTTCATTCCAATGCACCAATAACTTTTTTTTTTAGATTTCTTCCTTCTAATGCAACAACTACATTTTATTTTTAGATTTCTCCATTCCAATGCAATAACGTTTTTTTTTTTAAATTTCTTCTTTCCAATCCCCTAATAACATTATTTCTTTGAGATTTATTCCTTCCAATGCACAAATAACGTTTGTTTATTTTAGATTTCTTCCTTCCAATGCATTAACAACGTTTTTTTTTAGATTTCCTTTTTACTAATGCACCAATAATTCTTTTTTTATATTTCTTCCTTCCAATGCACCAATAACGTTTTTTCTTTTAGATTTCTTCCTTCCAATACACAAATAATTTTTTTTTATATTTCTTCCTTTCCAATGCACCAATAACATTTTTTTTAGATTTCTTCCTTCAAATACACCAATAACTTTTTTTAAATTCTTTCCTTCTAATGAACCTATGACGTTTTTAGTTTTAGACTTTTTCCTTCCAATGTACCGATTACGTTTTGTTTTAGATTTCTTCTTTCCAATGCAGTAATAACGTTTTTTCTTTCTAGATTTCCTTTTTTCCAATGCACCTATCACGTTTTTTTAGATTTCTTCCTTCACCTGCAACAATAACCCATTTTTTAAATTTCTTCTTTCATATGCACCAATAACGGTATTCTTTTTCAGATCGCTTCATTCCAATGCACCAACAATTTTTTTTAATTCGATTTTTTCCTTTGAAAAATAACATTTTAAATTACTTTCTTTCCAATTCACCAATAACGTTTTTATTTTTTATTTCATTCTTTCCAATGCACCAATAACGTTTTTTATTTCATTCTTTCCAATTCACCAATAACGTTTTTTATTTTTTATTTCATTCTTTCCAATGCACCAATAACGTTTTTTATTTTTTATTTCATTCTTTCCAATGCACCAATAACGTTTTTTATTTCATTCTTTCTAATGTACCAATAACGTTTTTTATTTTTTATTTCATTCTTTCTAATGTACCAATAACGTTTTTTATTTTTTTATTTCATTCTTTCCAATGCACCAATAACGTTTTTTATTTCATTCTTTCCAATGCACCAATAACGTTTTTTATTTTTTATTTCATTCTTTCCAATGCACCAATAACGTTTTTTATTTTTTATTTCATTCTTTCAAATGCACCAATAACGTTTTTTATTTCATTCTTTCCAATGCACCAATAACGTTTTTTATTTTTTATTTCATTCTTTCCAATGCACCAATAACGTTTTTTATTTCATTCTTTCCAATGCACCAATAACGTTTTTTATTTTTTATTTCATTCTTTCCAATGCACCAATAACGTTTTTTATTTTTTATTTCATTCTTTCAAATGCACCAATAACGTTTTTTATTTCATTCTTTCCAATGCACCAATAACGTTTTTTATTTTTTATTTCATTCTTTCCAATGCCCCAATAACGTTTTTTATTTCATTCTTTCCAATGCACCAATAACGTTTTTTATTTTTTATTTCATTCTTTCCAATGCACCAATAACGTTTTTTATTTCATTCTTTCCAATGCACCAATAACGTTTTTTATTTTTTATTTCATTCTTTCCAATGCACCAATAACGTTTTTTATTTTTTATTTCATTCTTTCAAATGCACCAATAACGTTTTTTATTTCATTCTTTCCAATGCACCAATAACGTTTTTTATTTTTTATTTCATTCTTTCCAATGCACCAATAACGTTTTTTATTTCATTCTTTCCAATGCACCAATAACGTTTTTTTATTTTTTATTTCATTCTTTCCAATGCACCAATAACGTTTTTTATTTCATTCTTTCCAATGCACCAATAACGTTTTTTATTTTTTATTTCATTCTTTCCAATGCACCAATAACGTTTTTTATTTCATTCTTTCCAATGCACCAATAACGTTTTTTATTTCATTCTTTCCAATGCACCAATAACGTTTTTTATTTCATTCTTTCCAATGCACCAATAACGTTTTTTATTTTTTATTTCATTCTTTCCAATGCACCAATAACGTTTTTTATTTCATTCTTTCCAATGCACCAATAACGTTTTTTTATTTTTTATTTCATTCTTTCTAATGTACCAATAACGTTTTTTATTTTTTATTTCATTCTTTCCAATGCACCAATAACGTTTTTTATTTCATTCTTTCCAATGCACCAATAACGTTTTTTATTTTTTATTTCATTCTTTCCAATGCACCAATAACGTTTTTTATTTTTTATTTCATTCTTTCAAATGCACCAATAACGTTTTTTATTTCATTCTTTCTAATGCACCAATAACGTTTTTTATTTTTTATTTCATTCTTTCCAATGCACCAATAACGTTTTTTATTTTTTATTTCATTCTTTCCAATGCACCAATAACGTTTTTTATTTCATTCTTTCCAATGCACCAATAACGTTTTTTTATTTTTTATTTCATTCTTTCTAATGTACCAATAACGTTTTTTATTTTTTATTTCATTCTTTCCAATGCACCAATAACGTTTTTTATTTCATTCTTTCCAATGCACCAATAACGTTTTTTATTTTTTATTTCATTCTTTCCAATGCACCAATAACGTTTTTTATTTTTTATTTCATTCTTTCCAATGCACCAATAACGTTTTTTATTTCATTCTTTCCAATGCACCAATAACGTTTTTTATTTTTTATTTCATTCTTTCCAATGCACCAATAACGTTTTTTATTTCATTCTTTCCAATGCACCAATAACGTTTTTTTATTTTTTATTTCATTCTTTCTAATGTACCAATAACGTTTTTTATTTTTTATTTCATTCTTTCCAATGCACCAATAACGTTTTTTATTTCATTCTTTCCAATGCACCAATAACGTTTTTTTATTTTTTATTTCATTCTTTCCAATGCACCAATAACGTTTTTTATTTCATTCTTTCCAATGCACCAATAACGTTTTTTATTTTTTATTTCATTCTTTCCAATGCACCAATAACGTTTTTTATTTCATTCTTTCCAATGCACCAATAACGTTTTTTATTTCATTCTTTCCAATGCACCAATAACGTTTTTTTATTTTTTATTTCATTCTTTCTAATGTACCAATAACGTTTATTTTTTATTTCATTCTTTCAAATGCACCAATAACGTTTTTTATTTCATTCTTTCCAATGCACCAATAACGTTTTTTTATTTTTAATTTCATTCTTTCTAATGTACCAATAACGTTTTTTATTTTTTATTTCATTCTTTCCAATGCACCAATAACGTTTTTTATTTTTATTTCATTCTTTCCAATGCACCAATAACGTTTTTTATTTCATTCTTTCAAATGCACCAATAACGTTTTTTATTTTTTATTTCATTCTTTCCAATGCACCAATAACGTTTTTTATTTCATTCTTTCCAATGCACCAATAACGTTTTTTATTTTTTATTTCATTCTTTCCAATGCACCAATAACGTTTTTTATTTCATTCTTTCCAATGCACCAATAACGTTTTTTATTTCATTCTTTCCAATGCACCAATAACGTTTTTTATTTTTTATTTCATTCTTTCAAATGCACCAATAACGTTTTTTATTTCATTCTTTCCAATGCACCAATAACGTTTTTTATTTTTTATTTCATTCTTTCCAATGCACCAATAACGTTTTTTATTTTTTATTTCATTCTTTCCAATGCACCAATAACGTTTTTTATTTTTTATTTCATTCTTTCTAATGTACCAATAACGTTTTTTATTTTTTATTTCATTCTTTCCAATGCACCAATAACGTTTTTTTATTTTTTATTTCATTCTTTCCAATGCACCAATAACGTTTTTTATTTTTTATTTCATTCTTTCTAATGTACCAATAACGTTTTTTATTTTTTATTTCATTCTTTCCAATGCACCAATAACGTTTTTTTATTTTTTATTTCATTCTTTCCAATGCACCAATAACGTTTTTTATTTTTTATTTCATTCTTTCCAATGCACCAATAACGTTTTTTATTTTTTATTTCATTCTTTCAAATGCACCAATAACGTTTTTTATTTCATTCTTTCCAATGCACCAATAACGTTTTTTATTTTTTATTTCATTCTTTCCAATGCACCAATAACGTTTTTTATTTCATTCTTTCCAATGCACCAATAACGTTTTTTATTTTTTATTTCATTCTTTCCAATGCACCAATAACGTTTTTTATTTCATTCTTTCCAATGCACCAATAACGTTTTTTATTTTTTATTTCATTCTTTCCAATGCACCAATAACGTTTTTTATTTTTTATTTCATTCTTTCAAATGCACCAATAACGTTTTTTATTTCATTCTTTCCAATGCACCAATAACGTTTTTTATTTTTTATTTCATTCTTTCCAATGCACCAATAACGTTTTTTATTTCATTCTTTCCAATGCACCAATAACGTTTTTTATTTCATTCTTTCCAATGCACCAATAACGTTTTTTATTTCATTCTTTCCAATGCACCAATAACGTTTTTTATTTTTTATTTCATTCTTTCCAATGCACCAATAACGTTTTTTATTTCATTCTTTCCAATGCACCAATAACGTTTTTTTATTTTTTATTTCATTCTTTCTAATGTACCAATAACGTTTTTTATTTTTTATTTCATTCTTTCCAATGCACCAATAACGTTTTTTATTTCATTCTTTCCAATGCACCAATAACGTTTTTTATTTTTTATTTCATTCTTTCCAATGCACCAATAACGTTTTTTATTTTTTATTTCATTCTTTCAAATGCACCAATAACGTTTTTTATTTCATTCTTTCTAATGCACCAATAACGTTTTTTATTTTTTATTTCATTCTTTCCAATGCACCAATAACGTTTTTTATTTTTTATTTCATTCTTTCCAATGCACCAATAACGTTTTTTATTCCATTCTTTCCAATGCACCAATAACGTTTTTTTATTTTTTATTTCATTCTTTCTAATGTACCAATAACGTTTTTTATTTTTTATTTCATTCTTTCCAATGCACCAATAACGTTTTTTATTTCATTCTTTCCAATGCACCAATAACGTTTTTTATTTCATTCTTTCCAATGCACCAATAACGTTTTTTATTTTTTATTTCATTCTTTCAAATGCACCAATAACGTTTTTTATTTCATTCTTTCCAATGCACCAATAACGTTTTTTATTTTTTATTTCATTCTTTCCAATGCACCAATAACGTTTTTTATTTTTTATTTCATTCTTTCCAATGCACCAATAACGTTTTTTATTTTTTATTTCATTCTTTCTAATGTACCAATAACGTTTTTTATTTTTTATTTCATTCTTTCCAATGCACCAATAACGTTTTTTTATTTTTTATTTCATTCTTTCCAATGCACCAATAACGTTTTTTATTTTTTATTTCATTCTTTCTAATGTACCAATAACGTTTTTTATTTTTTATTTCATTCTTTCCAATGCACCAATAACGTTTTTTTATTTTTTATTTCATTCTTTCCAATGCACCAATAACGTTTTTTATTTTTTATTTCATTCTTTCCAATGCACCAATAACGTTTTTTATTTTTTATTTCATTCTTTCAAATGCACCAATAACGTTTTTTATTTCATTCTTTCCAATGCACCAATAACGTTTTTTATTTTTTATTTCATTCTTTCCAATGCACCAATAACGTTTTTTATTTCATTCTTTCCAATGCACCAATAATGTTTTTTATTTTTTATTTCATTCTTTCCAATGCACCAATAACGTTTTTTATTTTTTATTTCATTCTTTCCAATGCACCAATAACGTTTTTTATTTTTTATTTCATTCTTTCCAATGCACCAATAACGTTTTTTATTTCATTCTTTCAAATGCACCAATAACGTTTTTTATTTTTTATTTCATTCTTTCCAATGCACCAATAACGTTTTTTATTTCCTTCTTTCCAATGCACCAATAACGTTTTTTATTTTTTATTTCATTCTTTCCAATGCACCAATAACGTTTTTTATTTCATTCTTTCCAATGCACCAATAACGTTTTTTTATTTTTTATTTCATTCTTTCTAATGTACCAATAACGTTTTTTATTTTTTATTTCATTCTTTCCAATGCACCAATAACGTTTTTTATTTCATTCTTTCCAATGCACCAATAACGTTTTTTATTTCATTCTTTCCAATGCACCAATAACGTTTTTTATTTTTTATTTCATTCTTTCAAATGCACCAATAACGTTTTTTATTTCATTCTTTCCAATGCACCAATAACGTTTTTTATTTTTTATTTCATTCTTTCCAATGCACCAATAACGTTTTTTATTTCATTCTTTCCAATGCACCAATAACGTTTTTTATTTTTTATTTCATTCTTTCCAATGCACCAATAACGTTTTTTATTTCATTCTTTCCAATGCACCAATAACGTTTTTTATTTTTTATTTCATTCTTTCCAATGCACCAATAACGTTTTTTATTTTTTATTTCATTCTTTCAAATGCACCAATAACGTTTTTTATTTCATTCTTTCCAATGCACCAATAACGTTTTTTATTTTTTATTTCATTCTTTCCAATGCACCAATAACGTTTTTTATTTCATTCTTTCCAATGCACCAATAACGTTTTTTTATTTTTTATTTCATTCTTTCCAATGCACCAATAACGTTTTTTATTTCATTCTTTCCAATGCACCAATAACGTTTTTTATTTTTTATTTCATTCTTTCCAATGCACCAATAACGTTTTTTATTTCATTCTTTCCAATGCACCAATAACGTTTTTTATTTCATTCTTTCAAATGCACCAATAACGTTTTTTATTTCATTCTTTCAAATGCACCAATAACGTTTTTTATTTTTTATTTCATTCTTTCCAATGCACCAATAACGTTTTTTATTTCCTTCTTTCCAATGCACCAATAACGTTTTTTATTTTTTATTTCATTCTTTCCAATGCACCAATAACGTTTTTTATTTCATTCTTTCCAATGCACCAATAACGTTTTTTTATTTTTTATTTCATTCTTTCTAATGCACCAATAACGTTTTTTATTTTTTATTTCATTCTTTCCAATGCACCAATAACGTTTTTTATTTCATTCTTTCCAATGCACCAATAACGTTTTTTTATTTTTCATTTCATTCTTTCTAATGTACCAATAACGTTTTTTATTTTTTATTTCATTCTTTCCAATGCACCAATAACGTTTTTTATTTCATTCTTTCCAATGCACCAATAACGTTTTTTATTTTTTATTTCATTCTTTCCAATGCACCAATAACGTTTTTTATTTTTTATTTCATTCTTTCCAATGCACCAATAACGTTTTTTATTTCATTCTTTCCAATGCACCAATAACGTTTTTTATTTTTTATTTCATTCTTTCCAATGCACCAATAACGTTTTTTATTTCATTCTTTCCAATGCACCAATAACGTTTTTTTATTTTTTATTTCATTCTTTCTAATGTACCAATAACGTTTTTTATTTTTTATTTCATTCTTTCCAATTCACCAATAACGTTTTTTATTTCATTCTTTCCAATGCACCAATAACGTTTTTTTATTTTTTATTTCATTCTTTCCAATGCACCAATAACGTTTTTTATTTCATTCTTTCCAATGCACCAATAACGTTTTTTATTTTTTATTTCATTCTTTCCAATGCACCAATAACGTTTTTTATTTCATTCTTTCCAATGCACCAATAACGTTTTTTATTTCATTCTTTCCAATGCACCAATAACGTTTTTTATTTTTTATTTCATTCTTTCCAATGCACCAATAACGTTTTTTATTTCATTCTTTCCAATGCACCAATAACGTTTTTTATTTCATTCTTTCCAATGCACCAATAACGTTTTTTATTTTTTATTTCATTCTTTCAAATGCACCAATAACGTTTTTTATTTCATTCTTTCCAATGCACCAATAACGTTTTTTATTTTTTATTTCATTCTTTCCAATGCACCAATAACGTTTTTTATTTCATTCTTTCCAATGCACCAATAACGTTTTTTATTTTTTATTTCATTCGTTCCAATGCACCAATAACGTTTTTTATTTCATTCTTTCCAATGCACCAATAACGTTTTTTATTTTTTATTTCATTCTTTCCAATGCACCAATAACGTTTTTTATTTTTTATTTCATTCTTTCAAATGCACCAATAACGTTTTTTATTTCATTCTTTCCAATGCACCAATAACGTTTTTTATTTTTTATTTCATTCTTTCCAATGCACCAATAACGTTTTTTATTTCATTCTTTCCAATGCACCAATAACGTTTTTTTATTTTTTATTTCATTCTTTCCAATGCACCAATAACGTTTTTTATTTCATTCTTTCCAATGCACCAATAACGTTTTTTATTTTTTATTTCATTCTTTCCAATGCACCAATAACGTTTTTTATTTCATTCTTTCCAATGCACCAATAACGTTTTTTATTTCATTCTTTCAAATGCACCAATAACGTTTTTTATTTCATTCTTTCAAATGCACCAATAACGTTTTTTATTTTTTATTTCATTCTTTCCAATGCACCAATAACGTTTTTTATTTCCTTCTTTCCAATGCACCAATAACGTTTTTTTTTTTTTATTTCATTCTTTCCAATGCACCAATAACGTTTTTTATTTCATTCTTTCCAATGCACCAATAACGTTTTTTTATTTTTTTATTTCATTCTTTCTAATGCACCAATAACGTTTTTTATTTTTTATTTCATTCTTTCCAATGCACCAATAACGTTTTTTATTTCATTCTTTCCAATGCACCAATAACGTTTTTTTATTTTTTATTTCATTCTTTCAAATGCACCAATAACGTTTTTTATTTTTTATTTCATTCTTTCCAATGCACCAATAACGTTTTTTATTTCCTTCTTTCCAATGCACCAATAACGTTTTTTATTTTTTATTTCATTCTTTCCAATGCACCAATAACGTTTTTTATTTCATTCTTTCCAATGCACCAATAACGTTTTTTTATTTTTTATTTCATTCTTTCTAATGTACCAATAACGTTTTTTATTTTTTATTTCATTCTTTCCAATGCACCAATAACGTTTTTTATTTCATTCTTTCCAATGCACCAATAACGTTTTTTATTTCATTCTTTCCAATGCACCAATAACGTTTTTTATTTTTTATTTCATTCTTTCAAATGCACCAATAACGTTTTTTATTTCATTCTTTCCAATGCACCAATAACGTTTTTTATTTTTTATTTCATTCTTTCCAATGCACCAATAACGTTTTTTATTTCATTCTTTCCAATGCACCAATAACGTTTTTTATTTTTTATTTCATTCGTTCCAATGCACCAATAACGTTTTTTATTTCATTCTTTCCAATGCACCAATAACGTTTTTTATTTTTTATTTCATTCTTTCCAATGCACCAATAACGTTTTTTATTTTTTATTTCATTCTTTCCAATGCACCAATAACGTTTTTTATTTCATTCTTTCCAATGCACCAATAACGTTTTTTTATTTTTTATTTCATTCTTTCCAATGCACCAATAACGTTTTTTATTTCATTCTTTCCAATGCACCAATAACGTTTTTTATTTTTTATTTCATTCTTTCCAATGCACCAATAACGTTTTTTATTTCATTCTTTCCAATGCACCAATAACGTTTTTTATTTCATTCTTTCAAATGCACCAATAACGTTTTTTATTTCATTCTTTCAAATGCACCAATAACGTTTTTTATTTTTTATTTCATTCTTTCCAATGCACCAATAACGTTTTTTATTTCCTTCTTTCCAATGCACCAATAACGTTTTTTTTTTTTTATTTCATTCTTTCCAATGCACCAATAACGTTTTTTATTTCATTCTTTCCAATGCACCAATAACGTTTTTTTATTTTTTTATTTCATTCTTTCTAATGCACCAATAACGTTTTTTATTTTTTATTTCATTCTTTCCAATGCACCAATAACGTTTTTTATTTCATTCTTTCCAATGCACCAATAACGTTTTTTTATTTTTTATTTCATTCTTTCTAATGTACCAATAACGTTTTTTATTTTTTATTTCATTCTTTCCAATGCACCAATAACGTTTTTTATTTCATTCTTTCCAATGCACCAATAACGTTTTTTATTTTTTATTTCATTCTTTCCAATGCACCAATAACGTTTTTTATTTTTTATTTCATTCTTTCCAATGCACCAATAACGTTTTTTATTTCATTCTTTCCAATGCACCAATAACGTTTTTTATTTTTTATTTCATTCTTTCCAATGCACCAATAACGTTTTTTATTTCATTCTTTCCAATGCACCAATAACGTTTTTTTATTTTTTATTTCATTCTTTCTAATGTACCAATAACGTTTTTTATTTTTTATTTCATTCTTTCCAATGCACCAATAACGTTTTTTATTTCATTCTTTCCAATGCACCAATAACGTTTTTTTATTTTTTATTTCATTCTTTCCAATGCACCAATAACGTTTTTTATTTCATTCTTTCCAATGCACCAATAACGTTTTTTATTTTTTATTTCATTCTTTCCAATGCACCAATAACGTTTTTTATTTCATTCTTTCCAATGCACCAATAACGTTTTTTATTTCATTCTTTCCAATGCACCAATAACGTTTTTTTATTTTTTATTTCATTCTTTCTAATGTACCAATAACGTTTATTTTTTATTTCATTCTTTCAAATGCACCAATAACGTTTTTTATTTCATTCTTTCCAATGCACCAATAACGTTTTTTATTTTTTATTTCATTCATTCCAATGCACCAATAACGTTTTTTATTTTTTATTTCATTCTTTCCAATGCACCAATAACGTTTTTTATTTCATTCTTTCCAATGCACCAATAACGTTTTTTTATTTTTTATTTCATTCTTTCTAATGTACCAATAACGTTTTTTATTTTTTATTTCATTCTTTCCAATGCACCAATAACGTTTTTTATTTTTTATTTCATTCTTTCCAATGCACCAATAACGTTTTTTATTTCATTCTTTCAAATGCACCAATAACGTTTTTTATTTTTTATTTCATTCTTTCCAATGCACCAATAACGTTTTTTATTTCATTCTTTCCAATGCACCAATAACGTTTTTTATTTTTTATTTCATTCTTTCCAATGCACCAATAACGTTTTTTATTTCATTCTTTCCAATGCACCAATAACGTTTTTTTATTTTTTATTTCATTCTTTCTAATGTACCAATAACGTTTTTTATTTTTTATTTCATTCTTTCCAATGCACCAATAACGTTTTTTATTTCATTCTTTCCAATGCACCAATAACGTTTTTTATTTCATTCTTTCCAATGCACCAATAACGTTTTTTATTTTTTATTTCATTCTTTCAAATGCACCAATAACGTTTTTTATTTCATTCTTTCCAATGCACCAATAACGTTTTTTATTTTTTATTTCATTCTTTCCAATGCACCAATAACGTTTTTTATTTTTTATTTCATTCTTTCCAATGCACCAATAACGTTTTTTATTTTTTATTTCATTCTTTATAATGTACCAATAACGTTTTTTATTTTTTATTTCATTCTTTCCAATGCACCAATAACGTTTTTTTATTTTTTATTTCATTCTTTCCAATGCACCAATAACGTTTTTTATTTTTTATTTCATTCTTTCTAATGTACCAATAACGTTTTTTATTTTTTATTTCATTCTTTCCAATGCACCAATAACGTTTTTTTATTTTTTATTTCATTCTTTCTAATGTACCAATAACGTTTTTTATTTTTTTATTTCATTCTTTCCAATGCACCAATAACGTTTTTTATTTTTTATTTCATTCTTTCCAATGCACCAATAACGTTTTTTATTTTTTATTTCATTCTTTCTAATGTACCAATAACGTTTTTTATTTTTTATTTCATTCTTTCCAATGCACCAATAACGTTTTTTTATTTTTTATTTCATTCTTTCCAATGCACCAATAACGTTTTTTATTTTTTATTTCATTCTTTCCAATGCACCAATAACGTTTTTTTATTTTTTATTTCATTCTTTCCAATGCACCAATAACGTTTTTTATTTTTTATTTCATTCTTTCTAATGTACCAATAACGTTTTTTATTTTTTATTTCATTCTTTCCAATGCACCAATAACGTTTTTTTATTTTTTATTTCATTCTTTCTAATGTACCAATAACGTTTTTTATTTTTTTATTTCATTCTTTCCAATGCACCAATAACGTTTTTTATTTTTTATTTCATTCTTTCCAATGCACCAATAACGTTTTTTATTTTTTATTTCATTCTTTCTAATGTACCAATAACGTTTTTTATTTTTTATTTCATTCTTTCCAATGCACCAATAACGTTTTTTTATTTTTTATTTCATTCTTTCCAATGCACCAATAACGTTTTTTATTTTTTATTTCATTCTTTCTAATGTACCAATAACGTTTTTTATTTTTTATTTCATTCTTTCCAATGCACCAATAACGTTTTTTTATTTTTTATTTCATTCTTTCCAATGCACCAATAACGTTTTTTATTTTTTATTTCATTCTTTCCAATGCACCAATAACGTTTTTTATTTTTTATTTCATTCTTTCCAATGCACCAATAACGTTTTTTATTTCATTCTTTCCAATGCACCAATAACGTTTTTTATTTCATTCTTTCCAATGCACCAATAACGTTTTTTATTTCATTCTTTCAAATGCACCAATAACGTTTTTTATTTCATTCTTTCCAATGCACCAATAACGTTTTTTATTTTTTATTTCATTCTTTCCAATGCACCAATAACGTTTTTTATTTCATTCTTTCCAATGCACCAATAACGTTTTTTTATTTTTTATTTCATTCTTTCTAATGTACCAATAACGTTTTTTATTTTTTATTTCATTCTTTCCAATGCACCAATAACGTTTTTTATTTCATTCTTTCTAATGTACCAATAACGTTTTTTATTTTTTATTTCATTCTTTCCAATGCACCAATAACGTTTTTTATTTTTTATTTCATTCTTTCCAATGCACCAATAACGTTTTTTATTTCATTCTTTCCAATGCACCAATAACGTTTTTTTATTTTTTATTTCATTCTTTCTAATGTACCAATAACGTTTTTTATTTTTTATTTCATTCTTTCCAATGCACCAATAACGTTTTTTATTTCATTCTTTCCAATGCACCAATAACGTTTTTTATTTTTTATTTCATTCTTTCCAATGCACCAATAACGTTTTTTATTTTTTATTTCATTCTTTCCAATGCACCAATAACGTTTTTTATTTCATTCTTTCCAATGCACCAATAACGTTTTTTATTTTTTATTTCATTCTTTCCAATGCACCAATAACGTTTTTTATTTCATTCTTTCCAATGCACCAATAAGGTTTTTTTATTTTTTATTTCATTCTTTCTAATGTACCAATAACGTTTTTTATTTTTTATTTCATTCTTTCCAATGCACCAATAACGTTTTTTATTTCATTCTTTCCAATGCACCAATAACGTTTTTTTATTTTTTATTTCATTCTTTCCAATGCACCAATAACGTTTTTTATTTCATTCTTTCCAATGCACCAATAACGTTTTTTATTTTTTATTTCATTCTTTCCAATGCACCAATAACGTTTTTTATTTCATTCTTTCCAATGCACCAATAACGTTTTTTATTTCATTCTTTCCAATGCACCAATAACGTTTTTTTATTTTTTATTTCATTCTTTCTAATGTACCAATAACGTTTATTTTTTATTTCATTCTTTCAAATGCACCAATAACGTTTTTTATTTCATTCTTTCCAATGCACCAATAACGTTTTTTATTTTTTATTTCATTCATTCCAATGCACCAATTACGTTTTTTATTTTTTATTTCATTCTTTCCAATGCACCAATAACGTTTTTTATTTCATTCTTTCCAATGCACCAATAACGTTTTTTTATTTTTTATTTCATTCTTTCTAATGTACCAATAACGTTTTTTATTTTTTATTTCATTCTTTCCAATGCACCAATAACGTTTTTTATTTTTTATTTCATTCTTTCCAATGCACCAATAACGTTTTTTATTTCATTCTTTCAAATGCACCAATAACGTTTTTTATTTTTTATTTCATTCTTTCCAATGCACCAATAACGTTTTTTATTTCATTCTTTCCAATGCACCAATAACGTTTTTTATTTTTTATTTCATTCTTTCCAATGCACCAATAACGTTTTTTATTTCATTCTTTCCAATGCACCAATAACGTTTTTTATTTTTTATTTCATTCTTTCAAATGCACTAATAACGTTTTTTATTTCATTCTTTCCAATGCACCAATAACGTTTTTTATTTTTTCTTTCATTCTTTCCAATGCACCAATAACGTTTTTTATTTTTTATTTCATTCTTTCCAATGCACCAATAACGTTTTTTATTTTTTATTTCATTCTTTCTAATGTACCAATAACGTTTTTTATTTTTTATTTCATTCTTTCCAATGCACCAATAACGTTTTTTTATTTTTTATTTCATTCTTTCCAATGCACCAATAACGTTTTTTATTTTTTATTTCATTCTTTCTAATGTACCAATAACGTTTTTTATTTTTTATTTCATTCTTTCCAATGCACCAATAACGTTTTTTTATTTTTTATTTCATTCTTTCTAATGTACCAATAACGTTTTTTATTTTTTTATTTCATTCTTTCCAATGCACCAATAACGTTTTTTATTTTTTATTTCATTCTTTCCAATGCACCAATAACGTTTTTTATTTTTTATTTCATTCTTTCTAATGTACCAATAACGTTTTTTATTTTTTATTTCATTCTTTCCAATGCACCAATAACGTTTTTTTATTTTTTATTTCATTCTTTCCAATGCACCAATAACGTTTTTTATTTTTTATTTCATTCTTTCCAATGCACCAATAACGTTTTTTTATTTTTTATTTCATTCTTTCTAATGTACCAATAACGTTTTTTATTTTTTATTTCATTCTTTCCAATGCACCAATAACGTTTTTTTATTTTTTATTTCATTCTTTCTAATGTACCAATAACGTTTTTTATTTTTTTATTTCATTCTTTCCAATGCACCAATAACGTTTTTTATTTTTTATTTCATTCTTTCCAATGCACCAATAACGTTTTTTTATTTTTTATTTCATTCTTTCTAATGTACCAATAACGTTTTTTATTTTTTATTTCATTCTTTCCAATGCACCAATAACGTTTTTTTATTTTTTATTTCATTCTTTCCAATGCACCAATAACGTTTTTTATTTTTTATTTCATTCTTTCTAATGTACCAATAACGTTTTTTATTTTTTATTTCATTCTTTCCAATGCACCAATAACGTTTTTTTATTTTTTATTTCATTCTTTCCAATGCACCAATAACGTTTTTTATTTTTTATTTCATTCTTTCCAATGCACCAATAACGTTTTTTATTTTTTATTTCATTCTTTCAAATGCACCAATAACGTTTTTTATTTCATTCTTTCCAATGCACCAATAACGTTTTTTATTTTTTATTTCATTCTTTCCAATGCACCAATAACGTTTTTTATTTCATTCTTTCCAATGCACCAATAACGTTTTTTATTTTTTATTTCATTCTTTCCAATGCACCAATAACGTTTTTTATTTCATTCTTTCCAATGCACCAATAACGTTTTTTATTTTTTATTTCATTCTTTCCAATGCACCAATAACGTTTTTTATTTTTTATTTCATTCTTTCAAATGCACCAATAACGTTTTTTATTTCATTCTTTCCAATGCACCAATAACGTTTTTTATTTTTTATTTCATTCTTTCCAATGCACCAATAACGTTTTTTATTTCATTCTTTCCAATGCACCAATAACGTTTTTTTATTTTTTATTTCATTCTTTCCAATGCACCAATAACGTTTTTTATTTCATTCTTTCTAATGTACCAATAACGTTTTTTATTTTTTTATTTCATTCTTTCCAATGCACCAATAACGTTTTTTATTTTTTATTTCATTCTTTCCAATGCACCAATAACGTTTTTTATTTTTTATTTCATTCTTTCTAATGTACCAATAACGTTTTTTATTTTTTATTTCATTCTTTCCAATGCACCAATAACGTTTTTTTATTTTTTATTTCATTCTTTCCAATGCACCAATAACGTTTTTTATTTTTTATTTCATTCTTTCCAATGCACCAATAACGTTTTTTTATTTTTTATTTCATTCTTTCTAATGTACCAATAACGTTTTTTATTTTTTATTTCATTCTTTCTAATGTACCAATAACGTTTTTTATTTTTTTATTTCATTCTTTCCAATGCACCAATAACGTTTTTTATTTTTTATTTCATTCTTTCCAATGCACCAATAACGTTTTTTATTTTTTATTTCATTCTTTCTAATGTACCAATAACGTTTTTTATTTTTTATTTCATTCTTTCCAATGCACCAATAACGTTTTTTTATTTTTTATTTCATTCTTTCCAATGCACCAATAACGTTTTTTATTTTTTATTTCATTCTTTCTAATGTACCAATAACGTTTTTTATTTTTTCATTTCATTCTTTCCAATGCACCAATAACGTTTTTTTATTTTTTATTTCATTCTTTCCAATGCACCAATAACGTTTTTTATTTTTTATTTCATTCTTTCCAATGCACCAATAACGTTTTTTATTTTTTATTTCATTCTTTCAAATGCACCAATAACGTTTTTTATTTCATTCTTTCCAATGCACCAATAACGTTTTTTATTTTTTATTTCATTCTTTCCAATGCACCAATAACGTTTTTTATTTCATTCTTTCCAATGCACCAATAACGTTTTTTATTTTTTATTTCATTCTTTCCAATGCACCAATAACGTTTTTTATTTCATTCTTTCCAATGCACCAATAACGTTTTTTATTTTTTATTTCATTCTTTCCAATGCACCAATAACGTTTTTTATTTTTTATTTCATTCTTTCAAATGCACCAATAACGTTTTTTATTTCATTCTTTCCAATGCACCAATAACGTTTTTTATTTCATTCTTTCCAATGCACCAATAACGTTTTTTATTTTTTATTTCATTCTTTCAAATGCACTAATAACGTTTTTTATTTCATTCTTTCCAATGCACCAATAACGTTTTTTATTTTTTATTTCATTCTTTCCAATGCACCAATAACGTTTTTTATTTTTTATTTCATTCTTTCCAATGCACCAATAACGTTTTTTATTTTTTATTTCATTCTTTCTAATGTACCAATAACGTTTTTTATTTTTTATTTCATTCTTTCCAATGCACCAATAACGTTTTTTTATTTTTTATTTCATTCTTTCCAATGCACCAATAACGTTTTTTATTTTTTATTTCATTCTTTCTAATGTACCAATAACGTTTTTTATTTTTTATTTCATTCTTTCCAATGCACCAATAACGTTTTTTTATTTTTTATTTCATTCTTTCTAATGTACCAATAACGTTTTTTATTTTTTTATTTCATTCTTTCCAATGCACCAATAACGTTTTTTATTTTTTATTTCATTCTTTCCAATGCACCAATAACGTTTTTTATTTTTTATTTCATTCTTTCTAATGTACCAATAACGTTTTTTATTTTTTATTTCATTCTTTCCAATGCACCAATAACGTTTTTTTATTTTTTATTTCATTCTTTCCAATGCACCAATAACGTTTTTTATTTTTTATTTCATTCTTTCCAATGCACCAATAACGTTTTTTTATTTTTTATTTCATTCTTTCTAATGTACCAATAACGTTTTTTATTTTTTATTTCATTCTTTCCAATGCACCAATAACGTTTTTTTATTTTTTATTTCATTCTTTCTAATGTACCAATAACGTTTTTTATTTTTTTATTTCATTCTTTCCAATGCACCAATAACGTTTTTTATTTTTTATTTCATTCTTTCCAATGCACCAATAACGTTTTTTTATTTTTTATTTCATTCTTTCTAATGTACCAATAACGTTTTTTATTTTTTATTTCATTCTTTCCAATGCACCAATAACGTTTTTTTATTTTTTATTTCATTCTTTCCAATGCACCAATAACGTTTTTTATTTTTTATTTCATTCTTTCTAATGTACCAATAACGTTTTTTATTTTTTATTTCATTCTTTCCAATGCACCAATAACGTTTTTTTATTTTTTATTTCATTCTTTCCAATGCACCAATAACGTTTTTTATTTTTTATTTCATTCTTTCCAATGCACCAATAACGTTTTTTATTTTTTATTTCATTCTTTCAAATGCACCAATAACGTTTTTTATTTCATTCTTTCCAATGCACCAATAACGTTTTTTATTTTTTATTTCATTCTTTCCAATGCACCAATAACGTTTTTTATTTCATTCTTTCCAATGCACCAATAACGTTTTTTATTTTTTATTTCATTCTTTCCAATGCACCAATAACGTTTTTTATTTCATTCTTTCCAATGCACCAATAACGTTTTTTATTTTTTATTTCATTCTTTCCAATGCACCAATAACGTTTTTTATTTTTTATTTCATTCTTTCAAATGCACCAATAACGTTTTTTATTTCATTCTTTCCAATGCACCAATAACGTTTTTTATTTTTTATTTCATTCTTTCCAATGCACCAATAACGTTTTTTATTTCATTCTTTCCAATGCACCAATAACGTTTTTTTATTTTTTATTTCATTCTTTCCAATGCACCAATAACGTTTTTTATTTCATTCTTTCTAATGTACCAATAACGTTTTTTATTTTTTTATTTCATTCTTTCCAATGCACCAATAACGTTTTTTATTTTTTATTTCATTCTTTCCAATGCACCAATAACGTTTTTTATTTTTTATTTCATTCTTTCTAATGTACCAATAACGTTTTTTATTTTTTATTTCATTCTTTCCAATGCACCAATAACGTTTTTTTATTTTTTATTTCATTCTTTCCAATGCACCAATAACGTTTTTTATTTTTTATTTCATTCTTTCCAATGCACCAATAACGTTTTTTTATTTTTTATTTCATTCTTTCTAATGTACCAATAACGTTTTTTATTTTTTATTTCATTCTTTCTAATGTACCAATAACGTTTTTTATTTTTTTATTTCATTCTTTCCAATGCACCAATAACGTTTTTTATTTTTTATTTCATTCTTTCCAATGCACCAATAACGTTTTTTATTTTTTATTTCATTCTTTCTAATGTACCAATAACGTTTTTTATTTTTTATTTCATTCTTTCCAATGCACCAATAACGTTTTTTTATTTTTTATTTCATTCTTTCCAATGCACCAATAACGTTTTTTATTTTTTATTTCATTCTTTCTAAGTACCAATAACGTTTTTTATTTTTTCATTTCATTCTTTCCAATGCACCAATAACGTTTTTTTATTTTTTATTTCATTCTTTCCAATGCACCAATAACGTTTTTTATTTTTTATTTCATTCTTTCCAATGCACCAATAACGTTTTTTATTTTTTATTTCATTCTTTCAAATGCACCAATAACGTTTTTTATTTCATTCTTTCCAATGCACCAATAACGTTTTTTATTTTTTATTTCATTCTTTCCAATGCACCAATAACGTTTTTTATTTCATTCTTTCCAATGCACCAATAACGTTTTTTATTTTTTATTTCATTCTTTCCAATGCACCAATAACGTTTTTTATTTCATTCTTTCCAATGCACCAATAACGTTTTTTATTTTTTATTTCATTCTTTCCAATGCACCAATAACGTTTTTTATTTTTTATTTCATTCTTTCAAATGCACCAATAACGTTTTTTATTTCATTCTTTCCAATGCACCAATAACGTTTTTTATTTTTTATTTCATTCTTTCCAATGCACCAATAACGTTTTTTATTTCATTCTTTCCAATGCACCAATAACGTTTTTTTATTTTTTATTTCATTCTTTCCAATGCACCAATAACGTTTTTTATTTCATTCTTTCCAATGCACCAATAACGTTTTTTATTTTTTATTTCATTCTTTCCAATGCACCAATAACGTTTTTTATTTCATTCTTTCCAATGCACCAATAACGTTTTTTATTTCATTCTTTCCAATGCACCAATAACGTTTTTTATTTCATTCTTTCCAATGCACCAATAACGTTTTTTATTTTTTATTTCATTCTTTCCAATGCACCAATAACGTTTTTTATTTTTTATTTCATTCTTTCAAATGCACCAATAACGTTTTTTATTTCATTCTTTCTAATGCACCAATAACGTTTTTTTATTTTTTATTTCATTCTTTCCAATGCACCAATAACGTTTTTTATTTTTTATTTCATTCTTTCCAATGCACCAATAACGTTTTTTATTTCATTCTTTCCAATGCACCAATAACGTTTTTTTATTTTTTATTTCATTCTTTCTAATGTACCAATAACGTTTTTTATTTTTTATTTCATTCTTTCCAATGCACCAATAACGTTTTTTATTTCATTCTTTCCAATGCACCAATAACGTTTTTTATTTCATTCTTTCCAATGCACCAATAACGTTTTTTATTTTTTATTTCATTCTTTCAAATGCACCAATAACGTTTTTTATTTCATTCTTTCCAATGCACCAATAACGTTTTTTATTTTTTATTTCATTCTTTCCAATGCACCAATAACGTTTTTTATTTTTTATTTCATTCTTTCCAATGCACCAATAACGTTTTTTATTTTTTATTTCATTCTTTCTAATGTACCAATAACGTTTTTTATTTTTTATTTCATTCTTTCCAATGCACCAATAACGTTTTTTTATTTTTTATTTCATTCTTTCCAATGCACCAATAACGTTTTTTATTTTTTATTTCATTCTTTCTAATGTACCAATAACGTTTTTTATTTTTTATTTCATTCTTTCCAATGCACCAATAACGTTTTTTTATTTTTTATTTCATTCTTTCCAATGCACCAATAACGTTTTTTATTTTTTATTTCATTCTTTCCAATGCACCAATAACGTTTTTTATTTTTTATTTCATTCTTTCAAATGCACCAATAACGTTTTTTATTTCATTCTTTCCAATGCACCAATAACGTTTTTTATTTTTTATTTCATTCTTTCCAATGCACCAATAACGTTTTTTATTTCATTCTTTCCAATGCACCAATAACGTTTTTTATTTTTTATTTCATTCTTTCCAATGCACCAATAACGTTTTTTATTTTTTATTTCATTCTTTCCAATGCACCAATAACGTTTTTTATTTTTTATTTCATTCTTTCCAATGCACCAATAACGTTTTTTATTTCATTCTTTCAAATGCACCAATAACGTTTTTTATTTTTTATTTCATTCTTTCCAATGCACCAATAACGTTTTTTATTTTTTATTTCATTCTTTCTAATGTACCAATAACGTTTTTTATTTTTTATTTCATTCTTTCCAATGCACCAATAACGTTTTTTTATTTTTTATTTCATTCTTTCCAATGCACCAATAACGTTTTTTATTTTTTATTTCATTCTTTCCAATGCACCAATAACGTTTTTTTATTTTTTATTTCATTCTTTCTAATGTACCAATAACGTTTTTTATTTTTTATTTCATTCTTTCCAATGCACCAATAACGTTTTTTTATTTTTTATTTCATTCTTTCTAATGTACCAATAACGTTTTTTATTTTTTTATTTCATTCTTTCCAATGCACCAATAACGTTTTTTATTTTTTATTTCATTCTTTCCAATGCACCAATAACGTTTTTTTATTTTTTATTTCATTCTTTCTAATGTACCAATAACGTTTTTTATTTTTTATTTCATTCTTTCCAATGCACCAATAACGTTTTTTTATTTTTTATTTCATTCTTTCCAATGCACCAATAACGTTTTTTATTTTTTATTTCATTCTTTCTAATGTACCAATAACGTTTTTTATTTTTTATTTCATTCTTTCCAATGCACCAATAACGTTTTTTTATTTTTTATTTCATTCTTTCCAATGCACCAATAACGTTTTTTATTTTTTATTTCATTCTTTCCAATGCACCAATAACGTTTTTTATTTTTTATTTCATTCTTTCAAATGCACCAATAACGTTTTTTATTTCATTCTTTCCAATGCACCAATAACGTTTTTTATTTTTTATTTCATTCTTTCCAATGCACCAATAACGTTTTTTATTTCATTCTTTCCAATGCACCAATAACGTTTTTTATTTTTTATTTCATTCTTTCCAATGCACCAATAACGTTTTTTATTTCATTCTTTCCAATGCACCAATAACGTTTTTTATTTTTTATTTCATTCTTTCCAATGCACCAATAACGTTTTTTATTTTTTATTTCATTCTTTCAAATGCACCAATAACGTTTTTTATTTCATTCTTTCCAATGCACCAATAACGTTTTTTATTTTTTATTTCATTCTTTCCAATGCACCAATAACGTTTTTTATTTCATTCTTTCCAATGCACCAATAACGTTTTTTTATTTTTTATTTCATTCTTTCCAATGCACCAATAACGTTTTTTATTTCATTCTTTCTAATGTACCAATAACGTTTTTTATTTTTTTATTTCATTCTTTCCAATGCACCAATAACGTTTTTTATTTTTTATTTCATTCTTTCCAATGCACCAATAACGTTTTTTATTTTTTATTTCATTCTTTCTAATGTACCAATAACGTTTTTTATTTTTTATTTCATTCTTTCCAATGCACCAATAACGTTTTTTTATTTTTTATTTCATTCTTTCCAATGCACCAATAACGTTTTTTATTTTTTATTTCATTCTTTCCAATGCACCAATAACGTTTTTTTATTTTTTATTTCATTCTTTCTAATGTACCAATAACGTTTTTTATTTTTTATTTCATTCTTTCCAATGCACCAATAACGTTTTTTTATTTTTTATTTCATTCTTTCTAATGTACCAATAACGTTTTTTATTTTTTTATTTCATTCTTTCCAATGCACCAATAACGTTTTTTATTTTTTATTTCATTCTTTCCAATGCACCAATAACGTTTTTTATTTTTTATTTCATTCTTTCTAATGTACCAATAACGTTTTTTATTTTTTATTTCATTCTTTCCAATGCACCAATAACGTTTTTTTATTTTTTATTTCATTCTTTCCAATGCACCAATAACGTTTTTTATTTTTTATTTCATTCTTTCTAATGTACCAATAACGTTTTTTATTTTTTCATTTCATTCTTTCCAATGCACCAATAACGTTTTTTTATTTTTTATTTCATTCTTTCCAATGCACCAATAACGTTTTTTATTTTTTATTTCATTCTTTCCAATGCACCAATAACGTTTTTTATTTTTTATTTCATTCTTTCAAATGCACCAATAACGTTTTTTATTTCATTCTTTCCAATGCACCAATAACGTTTTTTATTTTTTATTTCATTCTTTCCAATGCACCAATAACGTTTTTTATTTCATTCTTTCCAATGCACCAATAACGTTTTTTATTTTTTATTTCATTCTTTCCAATGCACCAATAACGTTTTTTATTTCATTCTTTCCAATGCACCAATAACGTTTTTTATTTTTTATTTCATTCTTTCCAATGCACCAATAACGTTTTTTATTTTTTATTTCATTCTTTCAAATGCACCAATAACGTTTTTTATTTCATTCTTTCCAATGCACCAATAACGTTTTTTATTTTTTATTTCATTCTTTCCAATGCACCAATAACGTTTTTTATTTCATTCTTTCCAATGCACCAATAACGTTTTTTTATTTTTTATTTCATTCTTTCCAATGCACCAATAACGTTTTTTATTTCATTCTTTCCAATGCACCAATAACGTTTTTTATTTTTTATTTCATTCTTTCCAATGCACCAATAACGTTTTTTATTTCATTCTTTCCAATGCACCAATAACGTTTTTTATTTCATTCTTTCCAATGCACCAATAACGTTTTTTATTTCATTCTTTCCAATGCACCAATAACGTTTTTTATTTTTTATTTCATTCTTTCCAATGCACCAATAACGTTTTTTATTTCATTCTTTCCAATGCACCAATAACGTTTTTTATTTTTTATTTCATTCTTTCCAATGCACCAATAACGTTTTTTATTTTTTATTTCATTCTTTCAAATGCACCAATAACGTTTTTTATTTCATTCTTTCTAATGCACCAATAACGTTTTTTTATTTTTTATTTCATTCTTTCCAATGCACCAATAACGTTTTTTATTTTTTATTTCATTCTTTCCAATGCACCAATAACGTTTTTTATTTCATTCTTTCCAATGCACCAATAACGTTTTTTATTTCATTCTTTCCAATGCACCAATAACGTTTTTTATTTTTTATTTCATTCTTTCAAATGCACCAATAACGTTTTTTATTTCATTCTTTCCAATGCACCAATAACGTTTTTTATTTTTTATTTCATTCTTTCCAATGCACCAATAACGTTTTTTATTTTTTATTTCATTCTTTCCAATGCACCAATAACGTTTTTTATTTTTTATTTCATTCTTTCTAATGTACCAATAACGTTTTTTATTTTTTATTTCATTCTTTCCAATGCACCAATAACGTTTTTTTATTTTTTATTTCATTCTTTCCAATGCACCAATAACGTTTTTTATTTTTTATTTCATTCTTTCTAATGTACCAATAACGTTTTTTATTTTTTATTTCATTCTTTCCAATGCACCAATAACGTTTTTTTATTTTTTATTTCATTCTTTCCAATGCACCAATAACGTTTTTTATTTTTTATTTCATTCTTTCCAATGCACCAATAACGTTTTTTATTTTTTATTTCATTCTTTCAAATGCACCAATAACGTTTTTTATTTCATTCTTTCCAATGCACCAATAACGTTTTTTATTTTTTATTTCATTCTTTCCAATGCACCAATAACGTTTTTTATTTCATTCTTTCCAATGCACCAATAACGTTTTTTATTTTTTATTTCATTCTTTCCAATGCACCAATAACGTTTTTTATTTTTTATTTCATTCTTTCCAATGCACCAATAACGTTTTTTATTTTTTATTTCATTCTTTCCAATGCACCAATAACGTTTTTTATTTCATTCTTTCAAATGCACCAATAACGTTTTTTATTTTTTATTTCATTCTTTCCAATGCACCAATAACGTTTTTTATTTCATTCTTTCCAATGCACCAATAACGTTTTTTATTTTTTATTTCATTCTTTCCAATGCACCAATAACGTTTTTTATTTCATTCTTTCCAATGCACCAATAACGTTTTTTTATTTTTTATTTCATTCTTTCTAATGTACCAATAACGTTTTTTATTTTTTATTTCATTCTTTCCAATGCACCAATAACGTTTTTTATTTCATTCTTTCCAATGCACCAATAACGTTTTTTATTTCATTCTTTCCAATGCACCAATAACGTTTTTTATTTTTTATTTCATTCTTTCAAATGCACCAATAACGTTTTTTATTTCATTCTTTCCAATGCACCAATAACGTTTTTTATTTTTTATTTCATTCTTTCCAATGCACCAATAACGTTTTTTATTTCATTCTTTCCAATGCACCAATAACGTTTTTTATTTTTTATTTCATTCTTTCCAATGCACCAATAACGTTTTTTATTTCATTCTTTCCAATGCACCAATAACGTTTTTTATTTTTTATTTCATTCTTTCCAATGCACCAATAACGTTTTTTATTTTTTATTTCATTCTTTCAAATGCACCAATAACGTTTTTTATTTCATTCTTTCCAATGCACCAATAACGTTTTTTATTTTTTATTTCATTCTTTCCAATGCACCAATAACGTTTTTTATTTCATTCTTTCCAATGCACCAATAACGTCTTTTTATTTTTTATTTCATTCTTTCCAATGCACCAATAACGTTTTTTATTTCATTCTTTCCAATGCACCAATAACGTTTTTTATTTTTTATTTCATTCTTTCCAATGCACCAATAACGTTTTTTATTTCATTCTTTCCAATGCACCAATAACGTTTTTTATTTCATTCTTTCAAATGCACCAATAACGTTTTTTATTTCATTCTTTCCAATGCACCAATAACGTTTTTTATTTTTTATTTCATTCTTTCCAATGCACCAATAACGTTTTTTATTTCATTCTTTCCAATGCACCAATAACGTTTTTTATTTTTTATTTCTACTTTTCCAATGCACCAATAACGTTTTTTATTTTTTATTTCATTCTTTCAAATGCACCAATAACGTTTTTTATTTCATTCTTTCTAATGCACCAATAACGTTTTTTATTTTTTATTTCATTCTTTCCAATGCACCAATAACGTTTTTTATTTTTTATTTCATTCTTTCCAATGCACCAATAACGTTTTTTATTTCATTCTTTCCAATGCACCAATAACGTTTTTTTATTTTTTATTTCATTCTTTCTAATGTACCAATAACGTTTTTTATTTTTTATTTCATTCTTTCCAATGCACCAATAACGTTTTTTATTTCATTCTTTCCAATGCACCAATAACGTTTTTTTATTTTTTATTTCATTCTTTCCAATGCACCAATAACGTTTTTTATTTCATTCTTTCCAATGCACCAATAACGTTTTTTATTTTTTATTTCATTCTTTCCAATGCACCAATAACGTTTTTTATTTCATTCTTTCAAATGCACCAATAACGTTTTTTATTTCATTCTTTCCAATGCACCAATAACGTTTTTTATTTCATTCTTTCCAATGCACCAATAACGTTTTTTTATTTTTTATTTCATTCTTTCTAATGTACCAATAACGTTTATTTTTTATTTCATTCTTTCAAATGCACCAATAACGTTTTTTATTTCATTCTTTCCAATGCACCAATAACGTTTTTTATTTTTTATTTCATTCATTCCAATGCACCAATAACGTTTTTTATTTTTTATTTCATTCTTTCCAATGCACCAATAACGTTTTTTATTTCATTCTTTCCAATGCACCAATAACGTTTTTTTATTTTTTATTTCATTCTTTCTAATGTACCAATAACGTTTTTTATTTTTTATTTCATTCTTTCCAATGCACCAATAACGTTTTTTATTTTTTATTTCATTCTTTCCAATGCACCAATAACGTTTTTTATTTCATTCTTTCAAATGCACCAATAACGTTTTTTATTTTTTATTTCATTCTTTCCAATGCACCAATAACGTTTTTTATTTCATTCTTTCCAATGCACCAATAACGTTTTTTATTTTTTATTTCATTCTTTCCAATGCACCAATAACGTTTTTTATTTCATTCTTTCCAATGCACCAATAACGTTTTTTTATTTTTTATTTCATTCTTTCTAATGTACCAATAACGTTTTTTATTTTTTATTTCATTCTTTCCAATGCACCAATAACGTTTTTTATTTCATTCTTTCCAATGCACCAATAACGTTTTTTATTTCATTCTTTCCAATGCACCAATAACGTTTTTTATTTTTTATTTCATTCTTTCAAATGCACCAATAACGTTTTTTATTTCATTCTTTCCAATGCACCAATAACGTTTTTTATTTTTTATTTCATTCTTTCCAATGCACCAATAACGTTTTTTATTTTTTATTTCATTCTTTCCAATGCACCAATAACGTTTTTTATTTTTTATTTCATTCTTTCTAATGTACCAATAACGTTTTTTATTTTTTATTTCATTCTTTCCAATGCACCAATAACGTTTTTTTATTTTTTTATTTCATTCTTTCCAATGCACCAATAACGTTTTTTATTTTTTATTTCATTCTTTCTAATGTACCAATAACGTTTTTTATTTTTTATTTCATTCTTTCCAATGCACCAATAACGTTTTTTTATTTTTTATTTCATTCTTTCTAATGTACCAATAACGTTTTTTATTTTTTTATTTCATTCTTTCCAATGCACCAATAACGTTTTTTATTTTTTATTTCATTCTTTCCAATGCACCAATAACGTTTTTTATTTTTTATTTCATTCTTTCCAATGCACCAATAACGTTTTTTATTTTTTATTTCATTCTTTCCAATGCACCAATAACGTTTTTTAATTTTTTATTTCATTCTTTCTAATGTACCAATAACGTTTTTTATTTTTTATTTCATTCTTTCCAATGCACCAATAACGTTTTTTATTTTTTATTTCATTCTTTCCAATGCACCAATAACGTTTTTTATTTTTTATTTCATTCTTTCCAATGCACCAATAACGTTTTTTATTTTTATTTCATTCTTTCTAATGCACCAATAACGTTATTTTATTTTTTATTTCATTCTTTCTAATGTACCAATAACGTTTTTTATTTCATTCTTTCCAATGCACCAATAACGTTTTTTATTTCATTCTTTCCAATGCACCAATAACGTTTTTTATTTTGTATTTCATTCTTTCCAATGCACCAATAACGTTTTTTATTTTTATTTCATTCTTTCTAATGCACCAATAACGTTTTTTTTTTATAGATTTCTCTCTTCCAATGCACGAGTAAAGTTTTTGTTTTTAGATTTCTTCTTTCTAATGCACAAATAAAGTTTATTTTTTTATTTTTAGATTTCTTCCTTCTAATGCACCAATAACGTTTTTCTCTTTTAGTGAAAACCTGCTGCTGTCCACTCAACTGACTGCCGATTTGACTCCAGAATGCAGTGGTTGATTCATGTTTCATCCATTGTCACATATTGATGCAAAAAATTGTTATTCTTGTGTTGAAACAGTTGCAAACAATGATTTGAAACATCGCCACTTTTTTGATTGTCTTTGAGCAAATGCAGTATCTACTTTGACCACAGCTCTCTCATTGACAAATGTGTATGCAAATTGGTGAATAACATACATATATATATATATATATATATATATATATATATGGATGAATGTAATCAGTCAATAGAAAATCATAAGCAAACAAAATAAAAAATAAGTGTGTAACTTACTATTTCATTCTGAGTTTGGACAATTTTAGAAGCAAGGTAAATTCTATTTTCTTTTCTGTTAGGATATTCAATAAGATAATTTTCTGAAAACCTTTTCCTTCCTCAAGCCTTCAATGAATATATACATAGAGTAGTCCAGTGTTATAAGAGAAATAACTAGAGTGCTCAATTACTTGTGCAAGAGCATAAGTATTTTTTAATCGATACTCTACATAAGTTTGATCTTCTACCAGTACCTTTGGTGTCACAGAAACACTGGAAACTCAACCGACAGGGTTAAAGTTATGAAACATGACCGGTATATGTTTTAATAATGGCCCCTTAAAATCACTTTAAAATGCTCCAAAAAACTGAAATTCAGAGGATATTTTTTAATTGATGTCTAATTATTAAAATTTCACAAAAATCGACGCTATCTGAATTTTTATGAAGAACTTCCACTCCATCTGAATTAAACTAAATATAGCCCACATTTAAAACCCTTACGCCTAGTAGATTTTTTCCCAAATTCATAATGATCAGTTGATTAGTTTAGAAGTGAATCCTATATATAAAAATATATAAACATATCTAACCTGTAGATATTGTAACGAAATCTCGAGATTCAATTATTTTTGTAAAAAAAAAAAAAAGTATCACCGACCGAGAATATATATATTTTTAAAAACTTTATTTGTTCGTCAACTTGGGAGATAGAAAAAAAAAATGGAGAGAAAGAGAGGTGATCCAAGAATGTATATTTCAGTGAGCTTGACTGCCCCCACTCCCACCTTTTCAATCACCGAACTTAAGGACATGACTGTTGGGGAAAGGAATGAGTCATCTCGCTATCTCTGTGGAGGTCACGAAGTACAAGTGATCAGTTTCCCCCACCTGACACCCAGTCCAGTGCAGACTCTTTTGCAGCCAAAGGGAAAAAGTGGAAGAAAATAAGAACTGTTAGGCACACAATCTACCCCAAAGCTGAGAGGAGGCAAAATTCGTCATTCCAAAACACGACAGGAAAGGCGACAACCAATAAAAACTTAAGAATTATTCGTGCAAAATTCCTGCACATTGGAAACTGCCAATTTGTCTAGCATCGATACGGACTCTGATACAAAGAAAACGCTCTGGACATGTCCTGCTACGTGCCAAAGGCATATTGAAAAATAGTCAAACGAGATAACCACAGTATACTCAATCAATAAGAATTATTTGGACTCTCCCATGCAACTGACAATTGCCTACAACTGCTCGGAGATTTATGTGTTTCCTACATACTTTGAAGACTAAGTTCAGACCCATTTTTCTCTCAAGCTGAGTTTTTTTTTGTATTGTATATGTATCTTCGCTCGGTTTAGTTACATATCTGTTAAGACCCTGTCCCATACTATTTTTGTTTTGTTTTCTATCTTGTCCCTCCTTATATTTTATTTATAAATAAACTTTGTCATTTTTAACTCCTTGTGTTGGTCTTCTATTCTTGTACTAAGTGTTTGTTGTTTGTCTCTTCATTTTTACAGGTGTCGTGAGAAAGTTCCCTCTTGTTTGGTGTGAACGCATATTTGAAACTGAGGACCTAAATCTTCTCTTTTTCTTTTGTTGCATGACCGTCTTGTCGTTCCCAACGAGATGCGACCATAACAATATATATAAATAAACAATAGAAAATTAGATTCCAGTGTCTTTATTCATTCGTAAAGAATTGAATCTCTTTAAGGATTCAATTCTTTACGGTCTGTTTCATCATCACTCAGACAAACAAAATATTTAACACTGACAGAGTTAACAAAAAAATGTATATTTTCCTAACGATATCAATTCTAAAGTAGATCGTCAAAAAATCGAACAAAATAATTTTTTTTAAAAAGTATTAAAAATGATACGAAAAAATTTTGTATTATTAAAAATTACTTCTAAATTTTAAAACATTCAATTTTAACACCAAGGGAAGTAACCGTCGATTTTTTTTAATTAAGAGTTATTTCCCTTTCCTTTTTACTTGCATCTAATCAAGGGAGGCGCGATAGCGCTCTATCCCTTAATAGACTCCAAAAACGACCTATGCTAGAAATCTCATTTCTTTGATCAGTCATAACTCAAAAACCAAATTATTTAAAACTTTGCACAAAATTTTTATTTGATAGGTTCTATAAGTGTGTCGAATTTCAGCATCATTAGTCAAGGCAACCCAGAGATCCAGAAAGGTCAGGCATGATTTTGTGTTATCCGTGTGTACGTATGTGTGTGCCACCCTGTATCTCATCAACTATTTGATGGATTCAGCTGATTTTTTCAGAGATAGAGGTTCTAGGGTCTAGTTGATGGCATTTTAATTTCAGTTTACCATATACCTTAGTTTTCCAGAAAATTCAAAAAAACCTTAAAAATTACCATTGTCTTGAGGCATAGCCTTTACAAAAGTAGTGACATTCCATGATAAATGCCAGTATACTGAAATCATATGCCCTTAATAGGGTTAAGATGAAAATTCATATACACTAAATGTACAAAAGCAAGGAAATTCCCAAAATTTTACACTTTTATTGTCATTAAGGGTTAGAATATTAAGAACTTTTTAAGATAAAAGAAATCTGCTGTAAGTTCAACCTTGTGTTACAATCTTTTATTCTGAGAACTTCTATACAACTGAAAAATTTGACAAAAAAGGAATATTTTTTTAAAATTTCATCTTGTAGAAACAATAAATGAACATTAAAAATAATAAAACAAATTTGCTGATTTACAATATTTATTTATTCCATTAACCAAATCATTTCATTCAAATGTCTTTATGATCTGTAAGTTTTATTTTTAATTACTTTTTTGTTCGTGTCCTTCAGCACTCTGAAGGAATTGAACAATTCTTATTTGAAAAGTTTATAGAACGAACAATATATATATATATATATATATATATATATATGAGATGGAGGAAGGAAGATACAGGAGATAGAGATGATGAGATAGAGTATATAAAGAGACGAAACAAACCCATATACAGCCCCACCCTCCATAAGGAGTTGCATCTAAAACTTCTGTTACAAAAATCACTCTCCTAGCCAAACTGTTGAATGGAACAAATGGTAAAACAGAAATACAAATGAGTGGGGATATTATCTCAGTGGAAATGATCAAAAGATGATGTCAGTTTTTATAAGATCTATCTGGGCGAGGGAGAAATTAAGGCAAAAACTTGAAGACACCTGCTGTTAAAGCTATTTTGAATACAATAATCCTTTTTTACTAAATAAATAATAAATTAGTTTTTAGATCAGTAAATTAAATTTGCATTTTTCTACTTTTGGACTTTATTTTCATTCATTCTATTTCGATCTCACCTCTTTATTTCTTTTAATAACTTTTGGCCGATTCGGCCAGGTTTAAAGAGAACTTGTTTCATCCCTTGTTCGAAATAGGCATAGAGGAGAAAAATCATTCAAAAAACAGTGAGAGCATCACAAGCAATTCAAACGAGTTTTTTTCTCGTACATAGTTTGAAGAAATCTAATATTGTACGTATTCTTAAAGCAAAATTATTCATCTCTCTGGGCCAAGGACCTTATTTTTAAGATATCAGGAAAGAACCCACAAGGTGAAAAGGTACATGTGGACCAAAAAATGCCAGACAAGCAAGTTTGAAGTGAACGTCAGAAAGAAGTCAAGTTAGATAAGCACTTGCTTTATTGTTAACCTTTCCTTAGTAAATTTATTATAAAGAATAAATGCGGTTGATTTTTATGTATGAATTTTTCCGTTGTTTAAGATGGATTATTATCTTTTATCTTAATAACAAACACATAAATCAAGAGTTTTTATTCTTCAGAATAAATCTACAAGAGAAAAGTACACTTGACTGCCTTCTCCTATCGACTACATCTGCTTGTTCATATGCCACTGGTTTAAGTCACTTCTTGGACTTGGCAATAAAAAGATTTTGAAAAATCCATGCATGAAATTGGTCAGAGAGATTTGATAAAAAAAATTGCTTTTTTCAGGAATTTAATGTTACAAAACTATAAACTGATCGACAAATCCTTCTACTCCAATAGTTTCTTGCCTCATGCTGCTGGCCTCTGGAACTCCCTCCCTGCTCCCCCGACAGTACCGACATGTAGAGGTTTAAAACTAATGTAAACAGACATCTCGCTGCACAGCTCCCAACTTAGAATGACACCCTAAACCTACTCCCTAATTCTCAGTAGCCCCTTACGTTTACAATGGCGGCCTGCCTTGTTTGGGGTGAAATATTAAAAAAAAAATTAAAAAAAAAAAAAATGGGTAAAAATTCATAGCAATAAACTAAAAATCAATTAAAACTAATTTTAAGGTAGAAAATAATGAAAATCATTTTAAAAATAGAATTTTCCAAAAAACAAAAAATACTTTAGCATTGTAAAATAAAAATGTCAGTAATTTGTAAAATCATATTGTCTATTTCTTCCTTGTCTTCATGCACACATCTACCCCAGGCTAGCTACCGTCCAGATTAATATTAGCAAAAAATAATCATTCATTAGAATAATCATTTCTTAAGAAAGAGAATTGTCGCTGAAAATCCAATGGTCGAGAAAATTATCACAGTTTTTTAAAGGGATTTGTCAAAGAGTAAATAAACTTCATTTCTGAACGAATAAAATTTAAGCCTGAAAAGAGAACTAAATTTGATCAATAAAAAAATAAAAAATCATTTAACAGTAAAACTGAAATTTAAATTTGATTTTTATTGTGCCATTTTTTCTATGATGAAGAACAGTTGCACAAAATGGCTTTTATTTCAAATAAGAAAACAATTATAAAAGAAAAAAATAGTTTTCCTATAATATTTACATTTATATTGATTCCAAAAGTAAATCCTAAGAATTGTTGGCAAATTTTTTTTCAACATTTTCATATCGATGATCACAAATGAGAAATCCACCCCGATTATCAATTCCTTCTTATCTTAATTTTAGTGTTGAAGTATTTGAAACATTGATCAGGTTGTTAAATATTGAAGAAAAGATGTAGGATTTTTACTGCCAAAGAAAGAAATATTGCTAATGTGATATTGTGTGTGTCAGCTGGGGGTGGGTGCTCATTTAAAAAACAAAAATCAGTTATGTTTCTATGAAACAGGAAAGAGGCTGAAAGCCAGAGTTGTCGCTTTAAAATAAATAAAAGGAAACAAGTGGAATTAATGAGAGTTAATTAATGGAGTTGAAAAAAAACAAAAAAACTGAGAAGAGTTTCTTAAGAAAGCATGTCATGTCTCATTTCTATTAAAACTGCAAGATGGAAAGGATAAGCCGATTTCAGGTCTTCTCCTTCAACCATTTTGCTGTTAAACACCTTTTTTTTTAAATTTAAACTGAATTCATTCTAACCAACCATTTTCATATTTATTAGCAGCAAGCAGCAAAATTACAGGTACAGAGATGAACAAAAAATGCTAACAAATTATTGGTAATCAGTAATTTAACGAGTGAAATTAAATATTCGATTTAAATTAAAAATAGAATTTACAAATATACAGAGATTGAATGTAGAAAACAAAAGCTTTTTGGCTTCTTTGAAACTTGTGTTTTAATATAAACCATTGAATATCACAAAAACCTCAAACAATTGAGATATACTCAATCTGTCTAAAGAGAAATTTACATTTCTTTTATAAGGTTTCATAAGTTTGAAGATCACAACAATGTCTTGAACTGATTTTAATAGCAACAAGATTATGTGAACATCTTGTGAACTAAATGAGCCAAGATTAAGAAAAGAGTAAAGAAAATAAAGCACTTGTTTATTGGTGAAGTTAACCAATCACTTGCAGGAAGATGCATGGAAATATGGAAAACAATTCAGATGTAGGTATACACCCCACACAGCACGACTAACAACAAATCTATTTCATCTGTAGTCTAACTAGTCTGGAAGGTTGGGTATTTATTAAATGAATAATCGACTTAACTTACATCATGTGATCTGATTAAAAGTTTAAGTACTCATTCCTAATCTTAATTTCAAGATCACAAGTTTAAGCTCAAGAAACACACATAAGAGAGAGAAGGGGTGGGGGGAATAAATATAGAAATAATTGTTGAGTGTTCAATATATCAAAAAAAAAAAGAAAAAAGAACAATAATAAATTGATGTGCTGTGATCTGGTCAAGGGCTTGTACATCAATTCATCAGATCCATATAATGTGATGAATTAAAAGCAGATCAAAGTGGATTAAATTATTTATTGCTTCAAAATAATTATGAATTATTTTGTTCACTTAGAGATAAATTGTTCTGAAGTTGGAAAAGAAAAAAATATATCAGTTAAACAGAATGATTTAAAAGAAAAAAAATTTAAATAAAAATTTTGTTGAATTAAGATGGATTTTTTGTTTATGTTTTAAAGAAATTCTTGAAACTATTCAACCATAATTACTGACATTATTCTTGTGTTTTGGATCAAACAAGTTCTGGCATCGACAGTTAAGTAAACAAGAGAGGAAACCACATCCACAAAAAAACACCCCCATCATCCCCTTATTTTGGGGGATGTTTGGCAACTTTTCAAAAGAGATGGAAGTTCTTCTGTCTGGAAAGATTTTTGGTTGTCAGACTGCACACGTTTTCTTGTTTCCATAGAATCAAATCTTTTCATGAAATAATTATTTAGAAGAGCAGATATTGAGAAGAGCCATTTATGAGAACCATCATCAAACACAACGTCCTTAAAAATAAAAACGCATTTTACTGCAATTCATTTTCTTTGGATCAACTCTAAATTTGTACAAAAGATAAAACTTCATTCTCTCTGTTCCAATCAACCAATGGCCATGAAGTTGACTTTTCTCCTCATGACCAATCAAATCTGTGAAAATTGAAACTTTTTTTCAAAAGTTGTGCAGAAAAACTTCCATCATTTTCCACATTCTTTTTTTTTTCCACATTTTAAAAGATTCTTTCATCTACTCTTTCTCGGTTAATTCATTAACAAAATCATCAAAGTCTTTAGAATTTGACTCAAATGCCTGAAGTTGGTTTGTGACATCTTGTAATGTTTCGGCCAGAGTGAATTCTTCTTTACATATTGTGAGTGTGGGGGACTCCCTGTGTCTCTTGGTAACAGCGCCACAACTCGCTGGATGTGTCTTCACCAGCAAAAGGAGGGATCTAAAATGGCAATAAAAGAATTGCAGTTAAAATAGACATTTCCTTATTAATATTAAATCAACTAAATTGATTTTCCATTTTAAAAAAAAACAAGTAAGCTATTTTAATGATAGTAAAATAAAAAATATTTTTAAATTTAAATCACTGTAATGCATTTCAGCGAATTAAATCACCCATAATGCATTTCAGTTCATTAAACTTACTATAATATGTGCAGAGGAGGGTTTTTTTTAAAACAACTATCAAGTTCTTTAAAAAACTGTTTATGTAAAACAGTCAGTCAGCTTTCTTTTTATTATATTGAACCAGTATTTTTATAATGGTATCTTCCACACACACACACATATATATATATATATAATATATATATATATATATAATATATATATATATTATATAATATATATATATATATTATATAATATATATATATATTATATAATATATATATATATATTATATAATATATATATATATTATATAATATATATATATATTATATAATATATATATATATATTATATAATATATATATATATATATATTATATAATATATATA